>OY390723.1:19061749-19605131 GCA_959613375.1 Heteropelma amictum
AACATCGATGACGGTCGAACAAGTATATGCAGGTTTCGCCAATCGCGGTACGACACATTGTATGTGCATACTTCAGACCCGGCGATGTTCGCGGTTCCGATCTCGATCAGTTTCGTCAAATTCACCCCATTTTAACGCACTCCACTGCTTATCGCACACGGCGATACTCGCCTCGAGAGATTTCCCTCAGGATGGATAACATCAGCATTCCATACGTTGTCTTACCGCCGCGAACGTCCGTTGACTCGACGTTTTCAGCATAATCGTACGAACTATCGAAAAAAACGCACGAACGAATCCTGGCAACGTCTCAATGTACCGCAAGACGCATCAGGCACGCTTGGGATGATCTTCGCGATCACATCGTTGGACTTTAACGAAAATCCGAATTTTGTCGATTTTTAATATCGTATTTTCCCGAATTTTCATAACATCTCCGTTTTTTTTCCAAAAGCGTTATAGACTCGAAAAATTGCTTCAAAACATTGATCAAATTCGTTTTTTGGGCACGGAATGTTTACGTGAAATGTGCCGAAATTCGACCGCCGGCGGATAAATCGCGGGAAGTTTGCCCGCAGGGCTGAGAAACTCTCGAAAAGGGATGAATCGGGCTTATTCTCGCATATAGAAAAACAACTTTTTGCAACGGGTCCGCGACAACGGTACAGTCGATTAATTTTTTTTTTTCGTGCATCCGGATACTGTTGAGCGGACTACGATATCTTATGTGCAATGTACTTTATTCTTTTATGTATGATAATGTATTCAATCCCGTATGATGTTCATTGTTCGGAGGAGTGTACATGGTACTGTAGTGGTCTTCCGTCGCACAGTCGAGCGTGGACCAAACAGCAGAGCGATCGTAAAAGACAAAAGGGACAGTCGGCATATTAAACATAGTTTAAAGCCCCTGATCGATTTTACATGCACAGGAAAATTCCTATTCAGATTTTTCCAATTATCTCAGGACCCCACGATTTTTCATCACGCGAGATTACACACTAATTGGAACTTGGCCTCGAACGCAATTGTTTAGCAAGTATGAGGCCACAAATTTTCGTAATATCACCATTTTTTCCTTAAAACGTCATATTGGCATTGCCATACTGCGATAATCTCTCTGACCTTTCGCGTAACGATTTAATTCAAAGGGCTGAATATTACTTTCTGATATTTCCGAACGGAGCTCGCGCACCAGCTACGTTTACACGCACTCGAGTTAAATACGAGCTGTTAACTTTCGTTTTGCCTTCCCTCGAATTTTCTATTTGCGTTGACTCTCGCGGGTCCTTATACCGATTGGATAAAAAATCTCCAACCGCACTTTGCCCGGCTCTAGCCTCTACCACCGAGGCAAAGCAGCGGTAGTTGACGAGCACCGCGAGTCCTCGACTCTCTTCGTCCCTCGCTCGCGTCGCCGAAGCGACGGCTGGAATCAGAACAGCAGTGTGGCAATGAGAAGCTCTGGAAAAGCCTGCAGAGTTTATTAAAGCGTTTTCGGTTTAAGATCCACGCTTTAAACGTCGTTTTGCCCGCAGTACCGCACGTCCACTGCCTACGAGAAAATATCGATTCTTGCGTACGATTTTCCGGAATGGATCAGTGAGTCTGCGATTTCGGGAAGGCAATGAAAACCACCGTTTAGCACTCAACAGCGGTATATTTGTATGAGTAGCTTTCGGGACTGACTCGAGTGATGGCGCTGTACTTGTAAAATGCCTCGCGCCTCAATCCCTCTGCGTCGTAAGTCGACCACTTGGCGAACCGCCCTATCGCCCGACGAACGCTTCCTAAATAAGTCAGTTTCTTCTCAGAGGAGAAGAAGAAGAAGAAGAAGAAGGAGAATGAGGAGAAGAAACAGTTATACAGACAGGAAGCCCATCTTTCCGAGAGATAACAATTTCCAAAGTTCGCTCTTTTGGGCATTGAACTTTTGTATGCGCTTTTGTACTTGATTATTTAACAATAATGTGGATAGTAATAACGATAATAGTTCACTGAACGTTTCTGTAACCACTGTATGGTCGCATTGCGCGAGAAAATATTTTTACTCGCCGCTTTGAAGTGAACAATTTTAATAACAAAAAACATGAGGTTTTCAACGATTAAATGAATTTTTTGGAAATCAGAGAGATGCAGCTACCGAGGTCAGTTTTTATCAACGCGCAGACTCATAAAGTCACAAACTTTTGGTCTCCTTTTTAATATTGATACAGTTGAAGCAAGTTTGGCCGTCTGACAGCATGCTGCTTTCTCGTTCATGTTAATTAGAGACTGAAAAGCGAGCTCCACGCGCTCTATGAGAAAAATCATTTAGAGAGTATTCTTGAGAAATATCAAATCGTAAAACCTTCTCGACTTTCCGAGTGCTACTGGCATAAATACCATTTTATCCTTCAGTGCATTTTGCAAAGTGAAGTTCAACAGGAAATTCAAGCACATTTTGACATTGCTCCGCTGGTGAACGTCATTGAAAAATTCAACATTTTCGGAAGGCTACAATGTATATTCCTCCATAATTCGATTCTAAACGATCAGCTGGGCAATAAAAAAAAACCAATATCCCTATCAACTCCGATTGGCTGGCATCGCAATTTTTACAAATTTCCTTCGTGTAGCCCCCCCATGTATACAAAGTAATTGCGCATTCATTCCATGGTCCGTGCAACGTGCGTCTCGGGAAACGATGGCTGAGTCGATTTTTTTCATTGGAATCGCGGGGAAGGTTTCGTTGCGAGGTCCGAAACAACTGTACACGGTTACAGTTTCCTAATGCAACCAACGGTAAGTCATAAAACGGACGGGATCGAACGTTTCGCACCGGAGAGCACAGGACGAGTTAAGAACGGCTATATACTTGCGAGGAGATCGAGAAAAGAAGAACGAATCGAGGAGCGTGGCACTCATGTCGAATGGAACGTTGAAAAGAAGAAAAGAAACATGGTTTAATATCCATGGGAAGTGTATGGAAAAGTATAGGAACACGGTGCGGGCGAGTTCGATCTTTGACGAAGACCACGATACGGAAACGAGCATCAAGAAGGTGACGGGACGCGAGGGGGAAGCCAAAGTTGCGCTTTGAGATGAGACTCGCAGGAGACGAGTTGGCCGTATCGTTATACAGGGCGTGCTAGACTCTCCGCATTAGCCAGTTGGTTCATTTCACTGGGCCAACAAGAAGGATAAGCCCATAGCAGCGGAGTATGAGTTATCTTCGTGTTGCCAGTTCTATCGGAGCGATGGCAACTGCGAGAGGAAATTAACGACTGCGTCTCTTTCTTCTTCCCTTCATTTTTATCGCCCCGTCGTTATATCCATCCCTGTCTTCCCAGCTATCTCGCTGCACCTTGAGCAAGTACATCCATCCCGGAACACCGTCGAGGCTTTTGATTGCCGTCGAGAACGGACATTCTCGGCGGTCTCTGCACCACCAGTAAAAAGGAAATTTAACGCATTTGCCCCGGTTGAAGAGCATCGATCGTTCGACATGTTTGCGAAAACGTCCTTTGTCTAAGACTCGATGGAATTTTGAAAAAAAAGGAGTGTTTCGGATATCTCGAGTACGATGCCATCCGTGTACAGGGCTAGCCGAGGGGATCCGCAGGTGTAGGACGGATAAAACTATGACTTTATCTCGACGTTAAAACGAAAAATCGCACAGGCCATTCGTACTATTATCGTTATCGCATAACGGTTTATCCAATTTTCATGTGATTTGCTTCGTTCGTTCGTCTTGAAACTCTTCTCTTGTCTCTGATAAACGTTAAAAGTATTAATCTTGTGGCATATTTATATCTATAGCATCATTTAATGCTCGTATTCTCTTTGCTTCGGAAAGCAGGATCAAAGAAGTGTAGTCGCGCACTGGAAAAACATTGCTACAGGACAACTACGGTATGGAGCAATTCTATTAGGTTTTCCTCGTGGAATTCAAAGAATGCGGAATATAAAAAAAACCCGTAATATCGTTATAGCAACAGACAATGTAGGTGTACTGTTTTCCTATATTCGTTCGAACTGAAATTCTATTCTTTTCAATTTACCCTCTCCCCGGGCCTTAAATGCATTATCTCGATCTATTTCCGATGAGCACACAAAATATTCCTGTTTTCGTCCGTTTTTTGAGTTACCGATGTTTATTTTTTTTTGCCAAATCGAGGTGGTGAAAGATCAGGGTCGCGCTGTATTCTCGAAAATTCATTTTTAGAGAACAGGCTCCGGTGGACCGGACAAGGGAGGCTGGAAGTTTGGTCGGGGGTTATCGGTTTATGGATTATCGATGTGGAAAACGAAAGATCGGAAAGAAATTTCGGGACAAGAAAGACAAAGGTCCTTTGTCGAAGGAAAACTTTTCGAATCACGCGAAAGTCAGCACGTACAGACGTCCTCGGCGAATCTGCAAGACGGAAATTAAAAGTCATAAAAGACGCGGCCCTTGCGAAGCTAGACGTACCGATTCCGTCGTAAAGCTAGGATAAGAACCCGAAGCGTTTACATTTTCCAACCTTCTGTGAAGGAGAACGGTACGAGAACGCTGATGTGAGTGGTGTATACGAGAGGGTCGAGAAAATACGTCGACGGTTTATCGTCGCGACGGTGAAGCTCGTAGAAGCGTGTTCACGCACTTGAACAAGATTTAACGAGTTGAGCGTGTATGCACACATCCATACCCTCACGCGCATGCACACACAGCCTTATATGCATCAACCCACGTGCATGTATATTTTATACAGATATTTTGTCGCCTAGCAGGAAAATTCGAGCCTCGCGCATTCACCGGGGTCTTTATTTCTAATAGCTCTGTTTGAATCAGAGGCCATGTTAGTTGGGTCTTACGGAGATAATCCGCTGAAATTTGCGAAGCCAGTTCCGGCTGATTCTGCCGAATCCACCACGCGGCGATACTCGACACTATCTTCGAGACAATTGCTCGAGAAAAATTTAAAAAAATTCCCATTCTCCGACGGATATCTTTCTACAGGCAGCTGGTCCAGTTGCATAGGAAGGTATATTCGAGAAAGCATTGTTCACTTTTTCTCCGAGAGAAAAATACATTTGTATAAGACAAGAATGGCAAACAAAAAAAATGCGACAGCGGCATGTTCATCAATCGTTGCCTCTCGGCGTTGCTATTCTTTGGAGAATAGAAAATTGCAGGGTGCTAGAAGCCGAACCGATAAACTGTGTTTGCTCCAATTTGATGTATCGTCGCAGTCTCGTAGGAAACACACACAATGAATCGTTTTCATCGAAATGACACGGCCGTGTCCGCGTTCTCCAGCCTGAGAATTGCATTCGAAATCCAAAAGCCGGAACGAAGCGGAGCCCGGGCAGGAAGCAATAATGAAATGATGGAGTCGCGAGAGCAGGGAATTTTTATGGGTAAATCAATGTTGCCCGCGCCGTGCAAGATGTGGGCGTGGGAGTTGAAGTGCAGCTACGCGGTCTGGTTCTTCGAATACCTTATGTGCACGATAGCGATGTGCAACGGAAGACGATCTTTTCCAAATTTCTCTGCTGTCGTTCAACGCACGATCAGATACCGAGAGACCGACGAATTACAGAAATTTTCAAAAATATCGTGGCTGTATAATATCCGTTCAGTGCCATCGTCAAAGAATCTTCCATGAACAACAAAACACGGTCCCTCATCCTGCTCCGATCGATATAATCAATTATTTTTTGAAATAATTCAATAATCATTCAGTCGATCCTTCCTCCATCTTTACTCGTGCCACAATCACTTTTCGCACCGATTCTTTTACATTTCAAGTTTGGATATCGTTCATGTTCGAAACTGCAAGTTTCCATCGTTTATTCATGCTGACGATGTCAAGGATGTTTTGCAACAGCGATCTAATCGTTTCGAAGGCTCGACCGGCAAGTTCCAGTTGATATATCATTTTGCTAATCGTCTTTCCCGCGGGGGTAAGTAGAAACGGAAAATGAGGCGCGACGCGACTGGCAAGTTTGCGCTAAAAATTCGAGAGCTCAAGGATGGAGAACGCTGAGCGAGCAGCGCGAATGCTCAGCGCCACCGTTTTGACTAGATCCGAATGTAAATGAAGCACCAAAGAGCGGTGATCGGTAAGTTTACGCTGGGGAGATTGTTTTTGAAAGCCCGAGGCTCGACACGCGCGATTGCGTACAATGATCGTAGGTCTGTTTTCGTGGATAAGGCAGGGAAAAATGGAAAGAACGACCGACGTGCCTGTACGATGACGAAAAATTCGCAATGTCGTGTCTTTTCGTTCCATCATTTCGCGAAAGTTTTTTTTTCATCGTTACACGCATCTTCGAAGGTTCATCCTCGTTTTCGTTGTCGCGTAAGCTCACCCGTTTCTTTTTTCTCAGTTCGCACTCGTTTTTAGTCGACAAAACTTTGTCTTTCTCGCTTATTAAAACCACACGTTTGAACCACTCTCTCATATTCATTTTTCAATCGGCCACGGCACTCTCGCTCGGACTAAATCGTTCCAAAAGCGTCGGCCGTTTCCACCTTCGTTCGGTCATTCGTTCGTTCGTTAGCCCGTGAATAAATAATCGATAGGAACATACGAAAGCCGATGAAAATTTTAACCGATGGCTTCACGCGCCACCCTCACACTCTGTCACTGTCTGTCGTTCCGTCCCCGTGTCACGCGCGTTACCCCTTTCCCTTCATCCTCGGTATATATCTCATAGACGCATGCAGGCGGTGTATATTCGCTGCAGCTTCCATCTCAATATGCGATATACACCCTTCACCTCCTATTTAGCCTATATTGTTCTCAACGTCGACGCTGCTTTTTCTCGCGGGGGAATTGTAAAAATCGCGCTAATGCTCGTAGCACGGGAAACGCGAGGTATCGTCGAAAAAATTCTGGATTAAAAATGGAGTCGTACAGACTCGGATCGGAGCCATTGTCAAAAAAGCTGTCGCGTAAGCTCAGAGCGTTGTATCCGGTCTGCGACAATCGATGCGTTACACTGGGTTTTACATCAAACTTTCGAGCGACATCAAAAAAATGACAAAAAAAAATTCCTTGCAAATCCTGTACTACATCACATTTTTTCATGATTTTTTGGAAACGGACCGGAAACCCAACAATTTTCAACGAATCGCGATGGTTCCTTTTAAATGGCTGCTGGGTAATAAAAATTGAAACCGACGGTACATTCTTCTTTTTACCGATTTTCGTACGAGCGAAGTACTCTTTCTCTTTTGAAACCTACTCTTTTGAAAGACATTTATTTATTTTTCGAAAAAGAGAAAATGAATTCTCGGAATTTCCATTCTTTTTTCCAACGAACCATTAATAACTGTCCGATATTACACGATTGTTTAAAATCAATTAATCAATTGGAAACTTTTGTGTGAATGTGTGTTTTTTTTTAATTTTTGTACCATCGCTAAATACTCGAAATTCCCGTACTATTCCGGATCATTCTTAACTCGTACGGCTCGGCAATTCATCGTTTCTCTCCGAGGTACCGTGTTAAACTGGATTCATCGTTTTTTCAATGCATTCGACATGTATTTTCAAAATCATCAGCGTGAAGTGAAAAAAGGCGTTTTTGCAAGCGCGCATCGGTGTGCGTTTCTCGCATGCGATCTCTGGTACACTTATTTGTTGTGATTGGCAAATGGTCCGATGCTGAAGGAACGCATACAGCGGCGGAGTTCATCAGCTCGAGCCGCAGTGGCAAAGCCGATGAAGGTTCCATTCTGTATGTATATTTTTCGTAGTATCTTCCCTTCGCGTGTGCTTCGGCGTGTACTGGCATATTTTACGTTTCACAGCTCGATACTTGTGCATCTATAGAGAAGTGATGTTTGCGGAGCGGGAAAGCAAGTGTAAATGGAAATGAGAATACCCAGCTCTGACCTATATATTCCTTGAATAACCAATGTAGCTTGTATCTATTTCATAAATTCCGAGCTAAATTCCACCGGCTTCGGGACGCAGACGGTGAACTTTCATTCTTACTTTCCCTATTTTCGTATCTCTCATCATACCGCTCGAGTCGTAATTGACGAGCTTGCGAGTGATTGCGAGCTTATCGTGCGGTTATATAATTCTCTAGGACCGGATACGACACTTTTGAAACATTTTGAATACTCGATGCACTTTGGCATTGATTGTCGATACGAAACTCACAGCAATGCACCTTGGTTTCCAAAATTTGCAAATTAAAGTAGTCGTCTCGTGCCCGGCACAGTCAAAAATAACCCAATACCCAGCCAATGTGTGAAAACTTGTGCTACTCGTGGGATAGTCGAGATATTTTAGGCGTAATATATATATATTGTTTTTTTAAATTTATTTATTATTTCTACTTTTGGTGTTGCATGTGCGTACATATATCAGCTGTTCCAGCGGCTCCACCCACGTTTCGGCAGTATGATTGTTGCAATTTTGATTGAAATTTATTTGAAAAACATCGGGATACTTCGTCTCGCAATGTCCTACGCATTCATTGGAAGTAACATTTTTAGTAATCTGAAAAAATCAATCCTGCAGGAGGCACCGAGCTCGGTGATTTCTGATAATAATAATATTGATAAGTGAAAAAATGGAAAATTTTCAACACTTATTTTCTTTCTGTATCGAATCAATTTATACATCTTTCCGAGTTTTTCCAAAAACTCTGTAACATATTTATTTATAATCAGAAAGAATCTACATGTATATTTGTTATTTAATGAATATTTTGCGTCCTATTTAGAAACGGGTTTATCAATCAAATGGTAAAATTGTCGGAGAGCGTGCAGAGCGTAATAATACATTTGAGATCTTTTAAAAGCAACGTATCGTTATGTTTCTTTGTAGATGCGGCGTGGTATTCATTATTTCGTAAATTGAGAAAAAACAAGCGCGATCTATATATCCCGCGTGAAGCTTTCAGACAATAAAAAAAACCAAATAGCGTTTCGACGCATGTTACATTTGCGAACGATTGCACACGCGAAGGGGGCGACAATGCGGGTGTGTATAAGCGAGCTTTTGTTCAATCAACTTTCGATAAAGTTTGACAGATGGCGCTACTGAGACGTTTGCGGGATTAATGCTAGACACTTGCGTTGAAGAATGTGATTTTCGGAACTCGCAAAGTTGCGGACATTATTGAGGGATCGATTGTCGTGTGAAATGTTTCAAGTGGCTTGGTCTTTGCGGAAAAAAAGACAGGCTGGACCGCTTTTGTCACTATATAAATAGCCAAAATCAGCATATTTGTGATGAAAAAGAATGCAAGCAGCGATACCTGGAGTGGGTGTTGTGTCATTTTTTCATGGATGCTATCGCGCAGTTGCACGTAGCATACGTGTGCCATGCCACCGGAATCAAAAGCTTGGCGCGTGATACTGCCGGTTGCCTAGTAACGGGAAACACGAGATAAACATTTCGAAGGCAACACCGGGACCCGCGAAGCGCAAATCTGTAACAAAGACTATCTACCCCCATGTTGCCTTTAGTAGTGATTAAATCAATCGCGTTTCAACGTCTCGAGCAGTCCCCTATTCTTTGTTCTTAAACGAATACCTATCAGATTACTCGACCGCGAACAAATATTTATCACAAGAGTGGCAGAAATATCGTTCACCGCGCACGCGCAACCTCAGCCCCTCCAGCCTATAGCAAAGTGGCGCCGCGCCGGGCAAAGACGCGATTGGCGCGCGACACCCGGCGAATCCAGAATGCTGTGAAACAAACGCACACGTGAAGGCTTTGTCCGCGTTTCAGTCGATCGTGTTAGACTCGTGTTGCTCGTCGTTCTTCTTCCTTTGACCTTATTTCCTTTATGAATAACGTAATTTATTCAGAACAATTGCCAAAATGTTGAATCATCGAAGTAACACGACGATTGCCCAGCGACAACCTTTTCCGACTACAAAGTTGAAGAACATAGTGTGTACACTCTGCAAACATCAATTTTTCATTCGAGCAGGTAACCCGGCGAATTTTATATTCTTTGTGTTTGCAAAATTCCGTTGGCAATGAGTCTCTGAAAATTTTATGCCATATCCTTCCGGGATTCTATCGTTATCGTTCGAGGCAGTAAGAAGCAAAAGTAGGTTGCATACTTCTATGAACACAAAGTATCGAGAGTTTCGGGAATACGAGAGAGACCATTTCTTTCTCAGTGGGAACGTAAAGGAGAGGAGAAACTCGTGCGTTTGTTTTTGTTTTCGTCTTTGTGTACCCTCGCGTTCTCCTTTGTCCAATATCTTTACACGAGGCTGCAGTAACATGACGACGTACTGAAATACATAGCATATCCTTCTCCATTATGAAACACATTGCATCGTATATAAACATCGCATGTTAAAATCGAATCTACCGCCATTTTGCCATTCTTAACATTCCTCTCAGGCGTGAGTTACCTCAACGCTATGCAACTGCCGCTGCTTCTGGGCTGCGGTCATCCCATCTGCAACCGCTGCGCGCAAAACCGCAAGCCAAATTGTTGCTCGATCTGCGAAGTCTCGCCGACGATCTCGCAAGACGAGGCATTTCCGCCCATCAATATTTACATCTTCGGATTGTTGAACGTTTGCGAGGCTCGGCCGGCGTACGGCGCGGAACCTGACATATCGTTCTCTCGAGCACTCGCCACGAGAACCAAGCAAAGTTCCGTCGATCGAGATCTCTGTTACGAATGCGGTATGCAAGCCACTCTCAGATGCAAAGAGTGCAAAGCTCTGTACTGTCACGGTTGTTCCAACAAGGTTCGTAACGGAAAAAATTTTGGCGTACGGAGGAAAAGCATCTGAAGTACGAGTTTTTGGGAAATTGTGCCGTTTGCTCTTCAGATTCACGGAAAGTTCAAATCTCTCTCGAACCATCGTATCGTTGTACTGCCGAACGTGGACAAAACTGCTGCTTTCGGCGCAAAAATCTGCGAGGAGCACAACGAAATAATGGATTATTATTGCAGCGATTGTTGTTTCTCCAGTTGCCATCATTGTATGCTTCTCAATCATATTCGTCATGACGTTATACCACTGGCGACCAAGGTACGAGTCTAATCTACCGCAAATTCTCATTGACGCAATTCGCAACAGTTAACTACGAAAGAGGCGACATTTCAGTTTCCGATTTATCAAAAATGTTCTCGTAGCGACTTTGATTCGAAATCCAGATCTTTCCTCATTTGCAGAACGCCGAATTGATCGATCACTTCGAAGAGGCGCGTAACAAGGCATGCGAGACGCTGCAGCGAGTTCGCAACACGCAAAAGGTAAATGTAATCCAATTTTGTTCCTGCCGATAACAACGACACTCGGGGCTTTCGAACAAATTCTTTTTTTATTGACTTTTTGTCTTTATTCAACCGATGCGCGACGGCGTATTTGTACTCCAATGTCGAGTAACGGGACAGCGTACTGATAATCAAAGTTGCGGCACACAGTTTTCTTATAAATAGCAGGGCGAGTAAAAAACGTGACTAGAGAAAAAAGAAAAGAAAAAAGAGCCGAAAGAAACGCTCATGAACCACCTGTTGACCCTTTGCTATCACCCGGCGCATAATTTCTCGATCCCCTGTTCATTTCACGAGAATATAATTGCATCGAACGGAGAGCGATTGTAGCAAGGTAGCGATAGCATAATGGCAACAAAAACTGCACGCGAGTGCATTCGACGAGTCCAGTGGAGGAAAAAAGTTTCATGACGATTCAATCCTCGCTGTTAGGTGGCAACAATTTGTCCTTGAGCTTCGCTTTCTCCTGCTGTTTTTTCCTCTTTTTCTCCCTCAATTTCGCCTCCATTTCCTTAAATTTGAGCTCCAAGTATCGATCAACCTCAGGGCCGCTAAAGTCCTCTGGAAACTTGGGTATCACCGGCAAAATGTACTTGTAAAGGCGCTCGTTGAGAACGTACAGTTGAGTAGTCGATTCGCACTTTACGTTGAACCACCAGTCGCAGGTTAGGGCGACCTGGTTGAATATCGTGCCGTTCGGACAGAGGAAAGATGATTTACCACCGTTGAGATCACAGTAGTGCCATACCTGCGCAAAAAAACACTATGTATTCGTGCGAAGAAACGAGAAAATAACGAGCTTTGTTCCCAGACTCGTTTCAAAAGTACAGTCGCGAAAAACATCGAATTCCTCCAGCGCTCGAATGAATATTCGTTAAACCATTCGCGTCTCACCTGGCAGCCGGTAGATGGATCCCCAAAGAATCCTTTGTATCTTTGTTCCTTGCAATTAAATTCCGTCTTCGGTATAACCGCATGGGCGGGATAATCAACGTTCGGTTTTCCCCTTGTCGCACCGATAACGAAGCTGGCAGGTGGCGCCACTTGAGGTTTCTCTCGATAGCGTCCCGACGAGTCATCCTCGAGTTCCGCGTCGATTTCGTATCCGTTTCCGGTCTCGAGCTTGACCGGACTCTCAACGACGTGAGGCTCGATATGATCATCGTCGTGAAACAACGAGCCCTCGTCCTCTACGACGTTGTCGCTCGTGACGTTCGTTACAATCTCGTAACGAGCATCGAACGGCGCGTGCCTGTTATTCGATTCGAACGCGTATTGAGAAGCGTGACCACCGAGCTTTCCCTTCGTGATTACACGTGGTTTCGGCGTCGCCTGAAACCTCTCCTCCGTCACGACTCTCGGCGGCGTGGGTATTTTATGAAAATGATCGTAATCCCCAGGAGGAACGCCAACGGGCAATCGCGGAACTTCCGTCTGTTTGCCATTGTTCAATATACCGAGAATCTCCACCAGGGTTTTTATGCTACTGTCGATGTTATACCGATCGAGACTCTCCGGCAAACGATCGGTCAGTCGAATACTCTTGGTGATATCCTCGAGGCTCGTCGGCGGATATTTCGCCGTCGAGTAAACCGGTTCGAGTCTCTGTAGCAGAGGTCGCTGCGGCAGGGATTGCGCGAGTATTCTCGTTGGCTTCGGTACGTGTCTCAACGGCAGTTTTACTCTGAAATGACTCATGGGTTCGAGATCGTTATGGTAATTGACGTAATCGTCATTGAGAACGGGAATTCTCTCCTGCGACAGTCTCCACTCCTCCGGGAGATGATCCTGGTGCGATCCACGGGGCAGGTACGTTTTTTCGTAGTTGACATCGTAGGGTCTCGATGACAAAGACGACAGTAGCCCCTGTTCGCTGTAACGAGGGTTATCGCGATGAAAAATCGACGTTTCCGGTCGCGTCTCGCCACCGCTGTAACGCGGTCTCTCCTGACTCTCCTGTCGATTTTTCCATCTCGGTACAGCGTGATTCATCCCGTCGTACGCCACCGGAGCAAAGTAACGCTCACTTCCGGTGGCGTCCTTGGGATCGTATTGCACGGATGGCACGAATTTCGCCCTCTGTTTGTTCGATCTTCCGCCGCTAGGATCTCTCGGATCGACAGCCGGTACGGGATGCCGCTGTGGCTTCCTCGCCGTCGTCTCTCCCTCGTAACCTCCTTCCGACCCCTCCGAAACGTAATTGTTCGCGACGAAATAAGTTATGTACGGTATCAGTCGTCTGTATCGTTCTTTGAACTCGGCAAAGTTCATGTTCTCCAAGGCCTCGTCGGCTTCGTCGTCGTCGTCATTGCAATTCGCTCGGAAAACTGAAACAGAAAGAAAAAAACAAACACGTGACCCTCGCGTGAAATCGTAATTGAGAGATTTGTCGAAAAAAAAAAACAAAAAAAACAAAAACCAAAGGAAAAACACGTGCGAGGGAGGGATGCGACTCGTTCGTCGAAGAATCGAGTCTCAGGGTGGTGAAAAATTGGTTTAATACGCCGAAACAATGCCGCGTATATCGTACGCTTCTCTCGGTTGTCCGCGAATCGACGTGAATAAAATTCTCCGGTTGTACAACATTCTATACGATATCTCCGTTATTTCCCCGCGTTGGCGTTCGTGCATCATATTCGGATGGGTTGGTCACGTTCGAGCCATGTCACCGAGCGTAGCGCTCTCCCGTATCCTTCTCTGATACTTTTTTTCACCCCCCCCCCTCCTTTTTTTCTTTCTCTCTCTCTCTCTCTCTCTCGTACCGTCCGCATTTTGCATTTGTGTATCATTTCACTCGTTCTCACGCCGAGCGTAGTTTCTCCCTTTCATTTTCATCGTTCTCACACGTACACGCGCGTCGAGTTTGCCTCGAGTGGCTGTATCTCTCTTCTCGTTCGTGCGTTCGTTACGACGGTCCGTCATTTTGTCACTGCATAGAGAGAGAGAGAGAGAGAGCGCGAGAGAGAAGGAGAGAAACTGCGTCCAGAGAGAAGCGAGGTTTCAACCAAGAGACCGAGTGGATATAAACCCCCGCGTCACTGGACAAGCCATGAATTTTTATAAACCTATTATTTAGTCCGTTGTAACAAAGCGTGGTGATGGCGCGTGGAAGGGGGCAAATATAGTGGAAAGAGCAACGACGAGGACTATAGATGCAGTCTTTCGTGGCGTTCATGGTACATCAAAGGGATATCGCACTTGCCGGTTGTGCCCACACTTGATGGGCGTGCCACCTGTACACGCACATACAAAGTCGCGTTGGCGCGTGTGCGGCGGACGCGCCGTGGGGGAGGGGACTTTCGAAAAAGACTGCGGAGGTAGAACCTCAAATCGAGGGGGTGAAGAGGATAGAAGTGTTAACCGACAGGGGATACAGTGGAATACAGGATGGAACGAGACTGGATAGATGGAGATGAAATGAGGGGGGAAAGACAGAGAGAGAGAGAGAGAGAGAGAGAGAGTTGAGCAAAGCCCTATCTGAAAATCCAATTCTATTCCGGGCGAAATGAGTCAAGAAAGTCCGCACGCTCGGTTTATTAATCCTGTCAGTGGCGAAGCGTGATTGAAAAATCCGTAAGGCGCATCCTCAACTTTCGCTTCTCGTTGTCGCCGCTTTCTTTCGCTCCTCTTCATCCTTCGCCTCTTTGTACCTTTACCCCTCCCTCGCCTCCTATTTTTTTTCCCCCCTTATTTCTTTCTGTTCTTCTTTGCTCCTTCGATGAAGACATTCTCGCTGATACGGATTTTTGTTGAGCACAACAACGACATTACCGGAATGTTTGAGTTCAGACGTTGCGAGGAGAAGAATATCATGGGAAAAAACGGAAAAATCCGGAAGAGATACTCGTCTCGCCTCTTTGTTACATTCCCGTGCGTTTGCGAAGCATCTTTGTCGGTGCTGCCGCTTTTTTTTTCTTCGCCTTTCGTATTCCGACACTCCACGCTGTTCCTTTTCCTCCTCGACGCGATAAAAACATCCTACAGATGTCTCTCTCAGTCTCTTCCAGTTTTCCTTCTCGCAGTTTTCGCAGGCGCATAGCTCCTCAAGCTCCTGCGATCCCCTTCGGAGGGTCTCGCGAAACGCACCGCGGAGAGAGAAACGAGAGACAAAACACGAAACGAACAAAAATTGCTTGAATCCTCCCACCATCCTCGTCCTCGGGAAAGTCGCGGTGAAAAAGAACGCAGCTGTACAGCCGAGGAAAACGATTTTTCCTGTATTTTCCGAACGTCTATTCGCGCCTTTGTTGTATCTCCCAGCTCCACCTTTTTTCTCTCTCGCAACTTTATTTATTTATTTTTGAGATATTTTTGTATGGGCTATAATCCCGAGCGGTGTATATCGCTTCGATTGTTTCCACTATTTAACGGTTTACTTGGCGTCCTGTGCCACCGGGATTGCTCGCCGCTCGAAGAAAGTTTGACACAATTTCTTCGTCGTTGAGAGAAATCCGGGTATCCGCGCAGATTGCATTGTTTGGCTTTTAATTTCGATTTCCGCTGTTTCGAGCGCTTTGATATCGTCGTTTGTAGCTCCGTTCGTTGCATCGCGTTGTCGGACAGTCATTGTTCAATTAACGAAACGATTTGGCAGGTATTTTTTTTTTAACATGACGATTTATCGGCATTTCCATTTACGACAATCGACACCTTACTGGCTTTGTTTTGCTTGGCTCGACACGTGTTTTTTTTTAGCGAGATCGCTCGCAACACGCGCGGAGACAATCAGGCTCGTGAGAGCAGCGCGCGGCAAGTAGTGCGAGTCACGCAACGATCAGACACATTTCGGACGTGAAATAAACGTTATGAATTTATTTATCCATTTCCGGCCATTTTTCAACGCGAATCGTGCAAAAAATGCATTAAACGAATTACATCCGGTACAGAGACAGTTTCAGACAGGCGCGACAATTTTTTTCACAAATTTCAAGCAAGAAAAAGAACGTTGTTGTTTCGCAGATTTTTTTTTCCAAAAATCGACCGAATTTCAGGAAAAAATAGGTCCTTGCTCTCGATCGGTGTTCCGACAAACTTATACCGGTTTCTAGATCCCTTTGTCCGTATATTTACTACGAGAATCCGTCGATTTTGGAAAATTCGAAAAAAATATTCCGTCCCGCCCTCTCAAATCAAAGAAAAAGTCACGATACCGTAGATCAGCGATGTTACTCGGTCGTTGCCTCGACAGCAAAGACTCAAACGCATCCCCGAGTGCCTACACCGTAGAGCCGGCGAAAAGAGAATTTCGGTGGCAATTTATTCGTCGCTGTTGCGCGTTCGTCAAAGAATACGTCAAATATTCGACACATGGCCTTTCATCCTTTCTTCATTCGCCATAAATAACGCGGCTTCGACGCGATACCTGTACAATGGAGCGCGTATACCGAAAAATAGAAGGAGGGTAGAAACAGCGGCGTGTAAATCTTTTCTCGTTACGCAGTTCGCTCCCGGCCCGTGCAATTTGCGGTTGTATATTATATACACGCCGCTTTCCCACCGATTTCGTTCGGTCCTTGATTGCGATTTTTCATTTTGTTCGGCAACATCGCGAGTAAAGGAACGCGATATTCGCGCCCCTGTCGAGAAGCGAGTACCGGGGGGGGGGGGGGGGGGGGCGGTAGCCCGAAAGCGAGGGTGTAAAAAACGCATGGCACAACATCGACGACGATTCTTCGTCGTTGTTGCATTACGTACCTCGAGCGCCAATTTACCAATGTTCCTCGTGTACATACACGTGGCTCTCTGCCCTGTTGTTTTATTCAGCTCCGCTCGTTTACACGCAGCGCCCTCTCCCGCCTCTCCACTCTTCCATCCGCGCGGTACACGGACGTTACACGCGTAACGAATTAACGCACGGTGCATCTTCCGTTGTGTTTCGCGGTGAATCAGCCAGCTGGCGGCGCATCAAGCGTGGATCGATATACTTTTAATTGTTTTCCCGCCGGATTCAAGCCGCGACAAGCACGCATCGGTTGCGATCGTGACAAAACAGATCGGAACTTGTACAGGCATAAAAAGCGTCGGTACGCTCATTGAAAAACATATTGTGCATTCAGCGCATTGTCCGGAACACGCCCGTGTCGCCGGATCCTTCGTCGGCTTTATTACGAGATGGCTTTCGTAAGATTTCCTTCGTTCGGTAGACGCAAACGTTGAAAAAAACCTCGTCGATCGTCGTCTTTCCTTTTCACATCGCGGAAGGCTTCGTACTTTTCACGCGGGGCATCTCTGTGGCTTCGAGGAGACACTCGATAACGATAAACGAAACGCGACCTTCCGACTTCCGGCTGTCGAAGACAAAAGCGTCCTGGAAATTCGTCAAATTATAATGATCCCCGGGCTATCTCGATGACTCCGAAATTCGCCGTGCGTTGAAAATACAAACTTGTCTGCCTTTTTGCGACGTACCGCGCGTCCGTTGTTGAAATTCATCCCGACGGTTTCTCGCGGTTGAAAAAAAGGAGCAAACGACGCAACTTTGAAAAAGACACGCGAGTCCGCGGGTCGTCCGAGGAACGGGGAGTGTAAAACGGGAGAGAAAATAGGCATGTGGTCGTCACCGACGTTTTTGCTTTCGAGTACACACCGCGCGTTTAATTATTTTAGTTATGAAAGTTTATAATTGACATTCCCATTCGCGAGTCCCGGGTATCGCGTCGCAGACGAAACGAGCGCGATTCGTATACATCCGGAGCGAGAGGAATCTACGGCTTTTATCATCTTAATGCGAGGCCGAACCTAGGGGGCGGGAAAAAAAGCAACAAAAAAATGTCTGACAAATTTTTCCTCTCACGTGGTTCGCGCGTTATCCGACAACGACCGAGGAATTTGAGGAACGCGAGATGGCGAGAAAGAACACCTCTCAACTAGCTTCCCGCGAGAATAATTCATCGAAAAATAACGAGGAAAAAGGGGGGGGAGGCCGATAAAATGTTTGAAATCTCGATGATCCAAAAATACACAACGATTCGTTATTCCGATGTTTTTAGCAAAATCTTTCAGTTTTGCGAAGTTTCTCGTGTTTGAGAATGAAAGTGGTGTCTCGAATTAGGGTTTTAAAATCAAAATTCCTCCAGTCGTTTGTGCAATTCTCGATCGAATTTTTTCTCGGACGTTCGACACTTTGACGCGAGAATAATTCATCGAAAAATAACGAGGAAAAAGGGGGGGAGGCCGATAAAATGTTTGAAATCTCGATGATCCAAAAATGCACAACGATTCGTTATTCCGATGTTTTTAGCAAAATCTTTCAGTTTTGCGAAGTTTCTCGTGTTTGAGAATGAAAGTGGTGTCTCGAATTAGGGTTTTAAAATCAAAATTCCTCCAGTCGTTTGTGCAATTCTCGATCGAATTTTTTCTCGGACGTTCGACACTTTGACGCGAGAATAATTCATCGAAAAATAACGAGGAAAAAGGGGGGGAGGCCGATAAAATGTTTGAAATCTCGATGATCCAAAAATGCACAACGATTCGTTATTCCGATGTTTTTAGCAAAATCTTTCAGTTTTGCGAAGTTTCTCGAGTTTGAGTATGAAAGTGGTATCTCAAATTAGGGTTTTAAAGTCAAAATTCCTCCAGTCGTTTGTGTAATTCTCGATCGAATATTTCCTCGGACGTTCGACACTTTGACGCGAGAATATTTCATCGAAAAATAACGAGGAAAAAGGGGGGGAGGCCGATAAAATGTTTGAAATCTCGATGATCCAAAAGTACACAACGATTCGTTATTCCGATGTTTTTAGCAAAATCTTTCAATTTTGCGAAGTTTCTCGAGTTTGAGTATAAAAGTGGTATCTCAAATTTGGGTTTGAGAGTCAAAATTCCTCCAGTCGTTTGTGCAATTCTCGATCGAATTTTTTCTCGGACGTTCGACACTTTGACGCGAGAATAATTCATCGAAAAATAACGAGGAAAAAGGGAGGGGAGGCCGATAAAATGTTTGAAATCTCGATGATCCAAAAATACACAACGATTCGTTATTCCGATGTTTTTAGCAAAATCTTTCAGTTTTGCGAAGTTTCTCGAGTTTGAGTATGAAAGTGGTATCTCAAATTAGGGTTTTAAAGTCAAAATTCCTCCAGTCGTTTGTGTAATTCTCGATCGAATATTTCCTCGGACGTTCGACACTTTGACGCGAGAATATTTCATCGAAAAATAACGAGGAAAAAGGGGGGGAGGCCGATAAAATGTTTGAAATCTCGATGATCCAAAAGTACACAACGATTCGTTATTCCGATGTTTTTAGCAAAATCTTTCAATTTTGCGAAGTTTCTCGAGTTTGAGTATAAAAGTGGTATCTCAAATTTGGGTTTGAGAGTCAAAATTCCTCCAGTCGTTTGTGCAATTCTCGATCGAATTTTTTCTCGGACGTTCGACACTTTGACGCGAGAATAATTCATCGAAAAATAACGAGGAAAAAGGGAGGGGAGGCCGATAAAATGTTTGAAATCTCGATGATCCAAAAATACACAACGATTCGTTATTCCGATGTTTTTAGCAAAATCTTTCAGTTTTGCGAAGTTTCTCGAGTTTGAGTATGAAAGTGGTATCTCAAATTAGGGTTTTAAAGTCAAAATTCCTCCAGTCGTTTGTGTAATTCTCGATCGAATATTTCCTCGGACGTTCGACACTTTGACGCGAGAATATTTCATCGAAAAATAACGAGGAAAAAGGGGGGGAGGCCGATAAAATGTTTGAAATCTCGATGATCCAAAAGTACACAACGATTCGTTATTCCGATGTTTTTAGCAAAATCTTTCAATTTTGCGAAGTTTCTCGAGTTTGAGTATAAAAGTGGTATCTCAAATTTGGGTTTGAGAGTCAAAATTCCTCTAGCCGTTTGTGTAATTCTCGATCGAATATTTCCTCGGTCGTTCGACACTTTGACGCGAGAATATTTCATCGAAAAATAACGAGGAAAAAGGGGGGGAGGCCGATAAAATGTTTGAAATCTCGATGATCCAAAAATACACAACGATTCGTTATTCCGATGTTTTTAGCAAAATCTTTCAGTTTTGCGAAGTTTCTCGAGTTTGAGTATGAAAGTGGTATTTCAAATTAGGGTTTTAAAGTCAAAATTCGTCTAGCCGTTTGGGTAATTCTCGATCGAATATTTTCTCGGACGTTCGACACTTTGACGCGAGTCTTCTCGTGTATTTTGACCGGGCGGACCTTCAGCGACCAAGACGTCAGCCTCGTTTCGCCGGGTGCACACTATTTCCATACCATTTGCCATTCTTCTCTCGCTCCGACGTTTTCCCCGACCTTTCGTTAAAAAAGCTTTCTTCCTTCATGCTGCACACCATACTGCTTTTTCTCGTACGCGGACAACGCGAAACGTACGAAGAATTTCAACGATTCTTGCGTTCGCTTTTTCCCTCATTTTCTTACACGGTATATTCCTTTTACGGACAAGTGGCGACTGTTGTGCTAACGGAATTGCGTAAAGATGTTCCTCGGTCGCTGAAAGAACGCAGTCCCCGTCCGATGGTAGACACGCGGACGGCTAGCCCCGCCGACTTGGCAATTTCCCAAATTTCACCAATGTCGACGCTGGCCGCGACGCTCCGAAGAAAACCTTGCGGGTACAGTCAATTGCATTTTACAGCGTAAGATCGCGACCTCCGCGTACCCTCCGCGCGATTACAAATTTATTTTTCAACCATCGTCTGTTCGTGTTTATCGATACAGGATGGAAAGAAACGCCGCCATTTTGCGTTAGCCAACATTACGACCGTTTTCTGCATTTATTTCCTGTAGAATTGTAATTTCGCGACTATCCGGTAGTCCTTCCGCCGAACTTTCATGAAAGATAATTAACAAAGTACTGCTACATATCCCATATTTCTCACGACTTCCGCTGAACTGTGTGTACGCCGAGAAAAAAAAATGTGTTGGTGAAACAAAACGTTTGGTCAAATACGGCGAACATGCGGTAAATACCGTTTATTCAACAATTAATTTTGTTGAAACGAGCCCACAATTTGTTGATGAATGCGATTCAATAAAGTATGTTATCACATCAACAAAAATACTCGATGAAAGCAATGCTACGTTCTTCCGCTCGTATTCAACTACACACGTTTTGTTGCATGAACATTTGTGTATATTTCGTGTTGATTTCGTTCGAATCTTTACATGCAATTGCTGTCACGATATATGGTCCTAATCGTTACGTCCGATCTTGAGTGACTGCGTGATCGTAACCGCCAGCGAGTGAGCAATAACGTGTCATTTTTTCGCATGACCATCCAAGATCGATCTCTCACGATCGTCCGGAATATCGGCAACGATCACTCGATGGTTTTTCTCGCCACTTTTATGTCGCTAATTGTTCCAGTTAAACGCCATCACGCTTTCATATGAATTTTCCCGCCTTCGCCTACTACACCGTGCACGCTTTTCTCACGAAGAATAATGTATATATATATATGTTTTTTTCGATTCCGAAACTTGTCATGAAAATACCGAATCAGTTGCGCTTCGTGCGAAATCATAATCGTACCGGAAACCCCTGGAAAATCTACTTTATACCAAAAGTGTCTATTTCATAGCAAAAAAAAATCAACTACATTTTCCCGCTTGCTATAGTTCCACGCGTCAATTATTAGATTCCCTTTTCGTCGGTATAACCGTAGGGATTGTCCGCGTGCGTTAATCCATCGCCCTTCTCGTATAATCCGATTCTACCCGCCGTACGAAGCCTCGCGAGCTCGAGTTCAATTGGAAATTAGGGACGCAGCGGGCCACTGGGCGAAATCGAAATAACAAGATCCGCGGACATCGCGCCAATGGCTGTTGGTACGAGTGCGAAGCCTTTCACCGTTAAAGCACAAATTGTACCAACACACGGGAATATTTTGAGCAACGCTGCGTGCGTTCTCTCTGTAACCGGCTCATCCGCCTTTCTATTTTTCTTTTTTTTGCCTTTTCGTCATTTTTCTCGTTACAACTCTATTTTATTCTTATTTATTCTCGCTTGTATTCTACTCTCGCGGGCCGAGGAAGTAAAATTGAAGAAATTCACGCGGTATGTTTGGTTTTTTTTGTTCCTTCCAAGTGAAATTCGACATGTAGACTCTCGCCGCCGTACACGAGTACACGAGAAAGTCTCGCGTTGAGCTTGTGCCCGGGACTGTATATCAACCGGGGTTCTGATGTTTCCTTCGTAACGCGGTTGCGCCTCGCAGCCGTTGGCACATTTTCCTCACCGTCGCTTGTACTTTCTATTCGACTTTTGCATGTGCAACGTTCGTTTGTTTTTGCCGGAAGTATAGCCCACCAGAGTCGATAGTGTATCTCCGACACGCATGTACGCAGAGTCTTTCAGGTTATTACACCCGGTGTTGATACAGCCGAGACGAATCGTAAGATCCTGGAATATTTTCCCATCCGATCGCTCTCGTTCCCGTGTAGAAATGTGATCTGGACGTCCCGGCTTTAGACCGGGCCCTGGTCTGGATTACCTTGGTTTGGCCTGGTTTAAGTTTTTAGGTAGGGGCCTGGTAAGGGGCAAATAGGGAAAATCGGGCTATTCTCGTCAATATTTCCATGTCAGGAAATGCTCATGGCCTGGTCGGGATTTCCATGAATACAATTCCGAGTTCCGAGTTATATACATATACTCCCGATATGCTCGCCTTCATTGCGCCTAACGCGCTTCATTCGTTGGTAAGGCAGTGCGACAAGGGAAAAATAGAATTTAAAATATTATCTTGCTTACATTTAAATTTTATGTTTCAATTTATTCCGTGTGCTCTACTTCCTTATTTCCCTACACAAATGTGTATGATTTCATATTAAGTCTCAGGTCAGATTCCAACCGGGCTGTGGCATGGAATGAAATTTGAAAAGCAAGTAAGGGCTATGGCTGGGCATGGCCATTTCCCGGCTTACTGTTCTGAGCGGGTGCTGATCAGGCCCTGGTCATTTCCCGATTATTTCCCGGTGTATGGAAATCAAACCAGGCACTGACTTATTACCCGTTACATTGCTAGCCGGATCCCGGCCTGGCTAGCCTGGCCATGCCCCGATATCAAATCGGGAAAGCCAGTACTCGGCCAGACTTGTTCCCGATCAAAATTTCTACACGGGTTATTCCGGAATTTTTACGGGAAATTGCGTAGATCAAAGATTTCATTTCGGCAATCGGGTCCGATCGGCTCTCATCAGCGGTAAAACTTCCGATCCTACTTTCTTTTCTCCGCAAAATCCTTAAGGGGATACCGACCACGGGCGTCTTACCACTTTGTCCTTTTCCGGTGTATATTCGACGCTACAGAATGAGAATCGCGTGTACTCGCGAAAGTCGGTGGCGTTTGAGATCGAAATTCGTTTTGTAAAGATGATGTGTCTCGTCGCGTTCTTCGTACCCGTTGAAACGCGAGAGAAAAGCGTCCAGGATGCGGAGCACCCCATCGCGCGAGTAAATGCCCACCACGTGCGCGCACCGATGATTGTCGAGCATGAGCATACTTGCAATTGCATCGTCGCACATATTCGAGGTGTTGGGTATCAGCATAATGTTATGCATCTTAACGCGTGGGAAGAGAAGGAGTATATTCGCGCTGCAAAGAGACGCGCGTGTGCGTTGCGGTTACGTGGTAATAAACCGTGACGTCTCGCACACCAGCGTTTGAGTAGTCGCGCTCGAGTGAGCACCGGAAGGCCAAGTGGAGTCGATGGTTTACAACCAGACTGAAATTACAAGCGTCGGGGAGAGAAGTCGCGGAACGTACGCGGCCTGGCACTTGTTCCTCGGCGTATTTCTCCCGCCTTCGGTGCGACTCTCGTCGGTCCCACACAACTTCGCGTCCCATTATTACGGAAAGCTGCTTTCGTTAAGCTCTTAGTGGCAATCCAATGGTACACTATTTATCCACGTATATACATATATTCACACATTAGGGTGTCGATTGCGGCTTGAAAACAATGTCGGAAAAAAACGCTTTAAACGAACCACGAACCCGCGCTTGAACGACGATAATCTTTCCCATTTAATTAACGCGAATTTTCCGCACGTTCAAGATTTCCATCTTTTTCCTTCTCGTTACGTCGATGACATTTTAAACGTCGATTCCGCAGAACTTTTACATCAGCGACAAAGTTTCTGAAAGAATTTTCGCAAATTTTGTCGCCGATGCGAGTTTTTTCATTGGGAAGGGCAATTTTTCGAAATTTAACGAGTGTAATAAGCGAGTTCCGGGGGGGAGTCAGTGATGGTTGACATTTTTCTTTTCCGCGTTATTTTTAGGCTGTTGACCAACGGCTCGTATACTCGAGTGGAAAAAGTCTGCTTGGGAGATAACCGACACCCTAATGTACATGGACCGTCGAGCGACGATACTGTACACGATCCCCTTTTGGTACTTTGTTCGCACGGCATACGTACTTTCATTAACCGAGAATGTACTTTGCGATACATAAATTCACGATCCCTATGGGTGATGCTTCAGAACGGGTCAAGTTTTACCTCGGAGGGAAAACTACGCTGGCAGCGGTATGAACTATCAGTGACATCGTTGGGAGAAAAAGAAGACGCATCTACCAGACGCACACTTGGCTGAATTATTCAAGTGTATTCTTTCGCGTTTCACCTCGGGTGTACATCAACGGCCGTTACCGTTCAAACACTCCACATGTATAAATACCCGCACGATACGTCGCCCATCTTTTTCTACTGCGTCGCGAGAAATCCGACGAACTTTCCATTTTTTTTTGCAAAAAAACTTGTATCAACATTATCATCGTCGACAGATCCTCCGCGTTGCATCCAAAGTGACGAATGATTTACAGCTCTTGCGATTATCCCTGGCAAAAGCTCAGTCGGACGCCTTCCTTCAAATCTGTACAATTTTTGTTCCTCCTCCCTAGGCGCTTTTCTCAATGACGAATCGAAAGTAAAAATAAAGTTTACGCGCCGTCGAAATCCGTCGAATACATTAAAGACACAGCGACGCGTAACGTCCCGGAATATAAATGCGAAGATTCCATGTTTGTTTCTTCTTTCATCGGTGGAGCGCGCGCACGGTAAAGCTCAAGTTGAAACGTCAATTTCATTCCGAGCACAAAATAACCAAGTATATTATAACTACGTTAGGAACTCGGCGTTAACGACGTAATTGCGTATCCAATTAATAATTAACGAATTCGTAACTTCTGGCGTTTTAAGGAAGCGAGAGGTTCAAAAGCTAGCGCTGTGCCGGTGCAAATGAGAAAGAGGAGCAGCAGCGGTCGGACAGCGCCGGTGCACACTTTTCCTCTTCTTCATCGCCCCACAGACGGTTTCTCGCTTTTTGCTCATTTGTATCATCGCTCTTTCTCTTTTCTACGAAATTCCACATTACGGTATGACGCCCTCTGCTGCTATCTCTCTGCTGCGCGACGATTTTGAGACGTAATTAACGTTCCGCCGGGGTATAAGCTTTGGTCGCCAATTTCAGAACGCGCCTGTTACGCTCAGTTGGTAACTCGACAGTTTTCATCCTCATCGTTCTTCGCTCCGCGTTTACTCGTATACAGTCGTCGAAACACGTAAAAATCATCAGCATTCCTTTCGGTTCTCCATCCGTGTGGCAACCAAGTCGTTCGTACGGCAACGAAGTTTGACCCGTCCACGGGAAGCTGTCCACACTCGAGGGTGTCTTTCTTCGAGATGAGAAATCGCTCCTGGCGCGTTACAATATATACCCTGGATTGTTAATCTCGAGCAAACTCGTTCAACTTTTGTTTACGATAAGTAGTTATCCCGATTGGACAATGAGCGCGAACTTGCGCCATTCGCTTCCTCCGTTGGTCGCTTTTGTAGAACGCGCGCGAGCATCGCTCGTGCAGCCTCGTACCAGTTGTAAACCACCGACCGCGTGCGTTTGGCAAATTCCTCCTCCGCGAGTCGACTCTTCCCCGATATTCGCCATTGCCAATTCATCATAACCGCACTTTGAGTCAGCGAAACTCTAATTAGGACGCTCGTCGTCAACAACTATCAAGCTCCGACGTCGCCCGGTCTTTGTCCGTTTTGCGACGTTCCGCGCGTATTATCTTGTTATTTCAATTGATCCACATGGCCGCCTGGAAGCGCAATGCCTTTCGCATTTCATTGTGATGTCTGCATGATTCGCGTATAATATCGTTGGATTTGCGTCAATAAATCCGGCTAAATCGCAGCCAGTCTCGTAATGCTTTTGTAGGTCGCTTGGATTATTATTATTATAATTACACTAAAATAACAGGTTCGATCGTTATTGCCAAAGATCGAACGGAGAAATAAAAAATTACACCATTTACACTTTACTCCTTTTTTCTTTGCACGATTTGAGAATTGAATATTCAAGCACAAAGAGTGTCTCGTTTATCCGTCTAAAAGTCCGGCGCGTGCCGCACGGCTCAAGCCACCAATGGCGATTTGTGAATTTTTTTGAAAATTAATGAGAATGCTGGCCAGGAGCGACTCGTGTTCGTAACGAAACAAATGTTGTAACTGGTGCCGCGTGGAGGCTCTTCAAGTACCATGCGGTAAAAAGTTTAGAGCCTTCGTCTGTGTCCGCCGTACGCGGTCGGCGTAACTCGTAACATCGCCCGGAGTGTGATTCCGTGGACCTCGGGAAAAAAAGTTATTATTTCCTCGGTCGAATCAGACCGAGTCCGCGGTACGTGAAATTCTCCTTATTATAGCGACTCTCGACTTGAAATTTTCCCAGACTGTATTTTATTGTGTTTTCTACAACTCCGACGGAGGGCTTAAAGCATCGCGTGTTATCAACGAGCCTCGTTTCTCTCGTTTTTCCTTCAACGAATAACAGCGGAAGCCCGTTGTACGTAACTTTGGCGCTACGGTTCGTTTTTTTATCGAGCAAGTATTTTTTTCCATTCACAAGCTCGGAACAAGTCAGAGTCAGGCATAAAGTCATCAGCTTTACCTCGGGACTGCCAGGTTATAAAACAAAGTTTCTCGACATCGAATCTGAAGTTTATTGAAAATTGTCAATCGTCAAATTCCATCCTCTCTTTCCGGTGTATCGACTATGGTCTTCTTTTGTGTCTTCCTCTTTTTTCTGCTAATGCTTTTGCGTCGCTGGTTCCGGCGAACCGTTTGCTCGAATGAATTTTCCAACGCTCGACGCGGCGTGCGCGGGGAACGGGAAAATGTCTTACTGAACTTAACTGAACGCTGTGGAATCTCCATTCGCGCGCGAAAAATCTTTTAGCTCCTCCATCGAGCTTTTGCCGAGTCGTTTCTCTCCGATGTTTGCGTACCAGACTGTAAGGAGCGCAGCGGCACGCACACATACTTACGGCTATGTGTACGTTGTTGCACAACTAAACTATTCACGGTCCGCTTACGTTCATTTGCGCCTTCCCTCGCTCGACGCAAATTTTCAGTTCTCGGCACTCGATTTCAAAGTGGTTGAAAACGCCGCTGTTGTTATTATTAATTCAACGTGTGTTACACGGTTTTTTCTTACCCTTCTTGCAGCTTTTTCCAAATTTTCTCGCAGATTCTCCGATATCTTCTCCGGATCTGTAGTTTCGCCCCCTTTTTCGTCAACTTTACAGCCTTATACGCTGAGAACCTTTTTTTTCACGAGTGCAGATGGCTCCTTCGTGCTCTCTCGCGCTTTCCCGGCTTTTCTAAACGTTGTCTCGAACTCTACCGATCCCTGGACCGGTGTTTCGATTTTTTTCAGACCCGTGGACGGATTCCGCCTCCCGAACTCGCGTATTCCTTCTTCCCTGTTTGCTTTCTGCCAAGTTCCTCAACCGACAACAATTTTGATCAGGGTGTACGAGCGCGTTACGCTCGTCCACCGCGACAATTCGCCAAACTCTATTACTTCTCCTCAGGAATTTTCAATTTTCTTGTCCTCCGGTCATTGTACTCACTGGCCATGAGTATTTGAACGTATCCTTTCGGGGTTAATACCGTACTACTCACGCTTTACGCAGACCACTTGCGCTTCGGTGTATTTTTGCTTTCGATATCGTCGTTATCGTCGTTATTGCCGATTTTTTTTCAGTAAACCGTCCGCCGGTACCCATATTTTTTTTCACGCAAGATCATAGGCATAATAATTCCTGCAACAGGCAAAGTGTCGCTGGCGAGGACCACTAACGACGGTCGCCGAGATACCGACAAAACCCCTCTTATCCTCCGAAATCAGTTGGCTTCCGGAAAGTTGTAAACAAAATTGTAATAACATCAGGTTTCCAACGGAATCGCATAAAAGCTCCTCATCGATTGCGTATAGTTTTGAGAACAAAAGGATTAAACAGAGTTTCAGCGAAATAGCGAAATGAAACTAGCGCTTGGGCTCGCTGACGGGAACGCTCGTAACTCGTTATTGAAGGGAAGGAAAAAAGTTGAACCGAGACAAGGGTTCATCCCCGAGGGGATGCGAAATTACCCGAGGATGGGCGAGAAACCCGGCCAGACAGAAGAGACAAAGTGAGAGAATACTAAACCCGGATGGAGTTCGAAGGGGTTCGAAGCAGGTAATGCGCGAGTCTGGGATGCGCATCGAGCCCCCGCACGATCGTAAACTTTAATTGCCAGGTCGCAAATGCGAGATCGAGCTCCGTTTATATCGAAGCGTGCTGCTGGTGCTAGTACCAAAAGCCGTAACATGCGCCCACGGTCCTCGGTTACGACTCTGGTGTTATCGCGAAGAGCTTACATGGGTGCAGTGCACCTACAGTCAGCTCCCCCTGTCTCCTGAATCGGTTGCTTGTCATATACCAATACCACCAACTGACGATTTCTATTTTCTTGCGTTTCCCGGGTCTGCGAGAGAGCGAAGGGGGTCGCGGTAGCTTTTATCCTATCGATCCTCTTCTTTCTCTCTCCTCCTTCCTCTTCAACGACATACGGCCTTTGCTGCTCCTGTCATCGGAGGTAAAGCAGGAAGAAATTGAATACATCGCACGAACAATCGGGTATTCAACGAGTTATCGAACCTCTGTAATTGTCGGCAGGTCGATTCTCAATGCGTTTCTTCGTAGGAAAGCGACAGGGTACTCCTGTCGCTTAATTTCATCCAATTTCTCCATCCCCGCCAGGATATCGAGAAGAAGGGCTGTTTTTCAAAGTTTGACGTACTGCAGGATGGGTGAATTCGCTTATTCGTTTCTTTGCTTTTGGATCATTTATCCAGGGATGCTGCGAGCGGAAGCGCCAGCTGGTACTTCGAACTTGCTCCAGCCCCCCTTGCTGGAGCTCCCTATACGCTGCATCTGGGCTAGTTTACGCTTTTAACGTCCGTTGCTATTAGCGGTATTGCATCCTCAAAGTTCTATACGGCGCGTCCGTAAATTTTAACGTTGTTGCTTTTACGATGTGAACACAACCACTCGTTTTTACGTAGGGCCACCCGTGCTACAGTCGCCGACGTCCGAAATGCTCCGTTAACGAATTCTAGCACCTCTTTTCCGCGGCGCAAAGAAAGGGACGATTATGCATCCACGAAACGATAAAAACCCTTTGTACCTTTGCGTGAGATCTGCGATTTACCTGGTAATCTTCAAAGACCAACAAACCACTGTGATTTCCAAATGGAATATTGCGCGACTAAATGTTTATTTTTATTCGCATTCGGTATATCCGTGATTATTGTTTAGCGTGTATTATACCTTCCATGCGTTTTTCCCTTTGGCCCCGTCATTCGCTCTTTGGAACAAAACCGGAAAGAGAGAGAGAGAGAGAAAGGGAGAGAAAAAAATACATACGAAAAACCGCACTGCTGTGCAGAGGTCTGCTTGCTCCGCATATTCTTCTTTTTTTTTCAACAACGAATGAAAATAATGCCGGCAAACATTTGCTCGGAGCGATTGGAGGAATTGCGGGTTCGTAATGTCCTACTCATAATATTGATTCAATGCTTTCATTAATGCATCCGTTGAACCGTGTCCTCGCGGTGCTACCGGGCGTGAGACGTGGAGCGCGTGTACATCCGCGGCTTAGCCCGTCCGTACATAAATTCCGCGCATTAATAAATACGAGAGAGAGAGAGAGAGAGTCAAAGAGACGCGTAAACACGATTTCTACGCGCAGCCCAGTAAAATGCTCAAAATAAACATACACCGTAGCTGGTGATGAGCGGTCTTGAACAGGCTGTGGTTCGCGAAATCTGTCATCACCGAAGGGTACATTCGGAATGCCCCGGGATTTCAAAGTAATTGGGAACTTTAACACCTCTCGGTGCAAGTAGCAGTGGAGTTGTCAGGTGTGTTCTCCTGGACATGGTAAACGCCATTGTTTGTTAGTTGGCGGGGTGCGATAGACGGCGGTTTCGCAAGAACTCACTCCCGACCGGGAGTGAGTCTCCGGGGCTGCGCCCTGCAAACAGTTTTCGGGAAATCACGGATTTAGAAGGTGCGTGAGAATAAATACGCAGGCAAGTGCCGGAGCGCCGGGTCGGCCGCGCAAGTCGAACGAGAGATCGGCTAACGTAGTAGAGGAACGAGCTAAAGCACGAGCTAAAGCACGAGCTAAAGCGCGAGCAAGACGGAGAGAAAGAGAGCAGGGAAAACGGGGAGAGCCTGAGAGGGTGGTTAGCAGCAGCCACGGCGGAGGACGGTGATGGTTGGTTGACTACTGCAACCACCGCTGGTGCTCGTGTCGCCGAGTTTCAATCTGTTCCCAATGGACCCCCAACCGAGCACTGCGGTTACCACATTCCCTCGTACCACTTTTGTGTAAACCCCCGCCAGACTCCGTTTCCTTCCAGCTTGTTCTTGGCCAGCGAAATTCGCGCTCTCGTTTCCTATTTTTCTCTCTGTTTACCCTGGCGGTATTTCTCTCGCACGTTAGGCCTTGGTACTGGAAATAACGGCAACTCGCTTCTATACCGTAATTTTCATCGTGCGAGAGAGAACGTAACAGTCAAGCTGCAGGATGTGTGTTGGCGATTAGTACAGCGGGCCTCGGGTCCGACACCGCGCCTCTCTTCCAGATCCACCCTATTGCCGCCAACGGCATAACACGAGTGTCAATCGCCTGTCCGCTAAGGGTACACTGAAATCCGCCAGTCAACATCGGAGCAACCTCACCCGGTCGCCTGTCCATGAGATATTTAAGCCGCCGTTCCGTTCTCCGTTGGATTATCGTTCAGATAATCTCGCGTTTCCCAACCATCGGTGCAACCACCAATGCATACACGATTATTATAATTTCCCAATATCTCCGAGTTCCAAGGCACGCCTATCGCGCCTCGATGCTTTTTGGAAAATACCTCACGAATCTTTGTTTCGAGTGACGTGTATCTTGTTCTTTCCTTGGCTCTGTTCTCAAACGGACTTGTCCGCGGTATTTAAGGTCGTTCTATCGTTTTATCGTTTTCTTAAGATTTTGTTGAAAATTTGAATACGTATTCTTTGATGCCATATATACGTGTGTAATAAATTTTGGAAGGTTTTACCACGTGGAAGTTGAGATATTTATTGGTAAAAATCACAATTTTCGGTAGTCTCTCGTAAGAGCGCGTGTTAAAAGTTGCATTTTCATCAATGAATATCTTGGCTTCTACGTGGTGAAGCCTTCTAAAACTTTGCATACATTTTTATGCAACATCAAAGAAGATTTCTTGAGTTTTCCAAAAAAATCTTAAGAAACTTTTTTTCGCAATTTTTGTAATTATAGAGCAAGCACATATCACCTGGGATGACCGTGAATTTGGAGTATGCTGTTCTTTAGTCGATTTGCAACAACTTTTCTTATTCAACCGAAGCCCGCGAACCATTTTGTATGTGAGAAAAACTGCAAAACAATTTCTCGATTTGAATCTAACGATAGAACTACCTTAAGTGTACAGAATGTCAAACCGTCAAGTTCAAGCTGCTCCCTTCTCTTTCCATTCCTCCATGCTGGCTTTCCGCACTCTGCCCGCTTCGCGGTACAAGGAACCGTGTACACGAGAGGCGCCAGGGGTGCATGGGCATACTATTTCGTGAGAGAGGTAGTTTAAGGGAAGGAGCGGCGGGTTACCGACGAGGCCCGCCGCTATTTCCGAACCTGTTGCTCCGCGTCCGATGCTCTCTTTCCTAAAAAGAGGAATGCCATCGGAACGCTGTACCGACATGAGTTATAGAGTTATCCAAGCCCCGGTTGTCGGTCTGCTCCAATACCACTTTGCGGTACCGCATCACGGCGAATAACTCGAATCTCCCTGCTATTATGTTAACTCTGGGAGGAAAAAGGTGAGACACGAGAGGATACGGAAAAGAAGGATGATTTCATCGCTCCACGGCTTTTTCCCCCGTGTTTCACTCCGTTTCAACACATTTTTAGGATTTCCCACGTCGTTTGCCGTAAACGTCGCCACTTTGGCGAAAGCGGGCTCCGCGCGATTCGAACGATTCTCTCGCGGTAAACACCGCTCGCTGAATAAATATTCCGCGGTTGGAAAGAGGCTATCGCGTTTCGTTTGTCATGTTACGAGAGGCGGCACTCGTACCGCGAGTGCTCGGCTCCCCACGAGATTTCCACGTTTCACGTGTACGTAAGAACAAATTTCAGAAAGAGAGCGTACGAGCGTAGAGCAAATAGCTGACGCACGAAACGGCTGCGCCGAAGAGTACGCGATTCTCACGAAGCGGCCCTTTTCTTCCTTCTCCTCGGCGGGTTTCATAACGCTGTGCGCTCGTTCCTCGTTGCCACGTTTTGGAGCAAGAGCTTTTGCTCCGTTGGAAGGAGCAAATTCCACTTGACAAATGTGAGCAGGTTAGGTTACAACTTCCTACTCGTTTACGAGTACCAACCTACCTACCTATACCCCGATGACTCGAACCGCATCAACCTCCCGTTTTAACGTCAATACCGCTCGCACTCGTACAAGCACTGCGTACAAAATATAACTCGAACCGAAACGTTGCTCGAAACCTTGGAACAAACCTCAAAATTTGTCGCCAGTCTCGCCTCTCCTCCGCGATCTAAATCAGGCATCCGTACGCACGTTGTTCTCTCCTCGCACCATTATCAATCGACTGCCGTTCGTAAAGCCGCATGTTTGTGGCCGATCGAATAGCCGTTGCGTGGGTACAGAGAGAGAGAGAGAGAGAGAGAGAGAGATATTCGTTCACACGAACGACTCCAACGCCGTCGATGCTCTTGCATATAGAGTCCGAGCCCCGTCCCCGTCAGTGGCTTTATGACACGCGATATCCTTCATCCGAAATATTACGCCCAGCCATGCTCGGCCAGCGGCGGGTACAGAGGTATTGCAGTACATCGTTTCGCTGAAGCACAGGCACTGTACCGCGCAAACGGATGCTGGCTCTCCTTCTCGTATTCTTCTCCTTCGTCTCTCCTCGGCGCTCGTTTCATCTGCCTCTTTTTTCCACCTCGCTTCCTCGGCCATCAGTCCGGCTCACGTTTTTCCTCCTTTTTTTTCTCGTATTATTTGTTTATTTACTTTTTCGTACCTTTTGCTCCGCATATAATATCGCGAATCGTCCAACAACTTTTATTTACCCAAGGCTATGGTCGAAACGAGAGCGTCGTCCCCTCTACGCGGCGCAAAACGGAATCAAACGACGGAAAAAGTGGCGGATAGAGACGCGAGAGCAAAACGCGAACAACGACCGAGGCGAATACACACGGTGGGTTGGGGCGAGTTGTGATCTCTTGTTTTCGCGATCCTCTTCTCGTTCTCTGCGTCGGAAACTCAAAGAGAATTTCGGTGATGCACACCAAGCAAGGATGCTCTTCTATCTTGGTTACGTGATACACAGATCAAAGGGGAACAAGACCGAACGAGAAAATACATTTTTGCCATAATCATCCCGCTCTTTTTACCCCTGTTATCGTTCGCTCGTTCGATTCACGAGATATTTCCTACGTTTTTTTCTCTCTCCTCAAATAGAAAAGGGATTAACGTCCGTTGGTGGCGAGAGGCCCCTTCCCGTTTCCAAAACAAATAAAGGTTCGACTCGCGCGGCGTTTTTTTTTTTTTTTTTATCTTCTCTCGTCCCCTGAAACGGATTCGCCAGCGTGATGAATACCGGTGTTTAGAAAAGACGGATAGACGGATAGATATTATACATTCGGATATTTATCAAACGACGAGAGACTCAACGGCGATTTTGCTCCTCTCGATCGCGCACAGCGCAAAACAAAGCGAAATCTCTATCCGCTCTTTCAACCGTCTTACGTCCAAAGCCCGTGGATTCCGTTCGTTCCTCTCTCCTCGTGTTTCTTCGGTATTGATCTCAAAGAGCGGCATCCCATTTCGCTTTAATCGCAAAAGGCACCAAACACCGTTTTCTCTCGACAGTTTTGTTATAAACTTTTGTTTAGCGAACGATATATAAAACAAACACGCGCCTCTGTACGAGACATCGCGAACGTGAGCAGCGAGCAGTTCTCGGGTCAAGAAAACTCGATCGTACCACTCTCGAGTTTTCAACTGACGCAAGCAGGACGAACGCTCGCCGCTCGAACGTTCTTTGTGCGAGGATCCGCGAGAATCCGGACTCGCGAACTCGTCGATTTTGGCATTTTGTTGATAACGAATGACGATGATGCAATTACCGGTAAGAAAACGGCCGGAAACGAGGAAGCTCGATCACCCGTGCATTCGGAAAATATTGCCACTTTCGTTATGATGTACACTCCCATCCCGGCGGTAGGCTCTACTACCCGAGACGCGAAAAGTCAAGGGGAAACATAATCACAAGCCGTGAAAGAGTAACGAATGTCATGTATGATGAAGTAAGTCGTGTAGCCAACAGAAAGGTACATGAGACTGCCTGCTGCGGGCGAGGGGGTGCACGTTAACACGTTGCTAAGTCACTTAACGAGCAGACTGGTAAAGAAGTATGCACTTGCATGTGAATATAAATTAACGAGGAAGGTGAAATTTCCATGAGTAATGATGACTCTCGTTTCCTTCATCTCCCTTCTATCCATTCCTTCTACCAGAGCAATCGTGTATCTTTTGAAAAATACTGACCTACATGAATTACGGACAAATACTTGAAAAATGACGAGCACACAAGTGGTCACAGACTTTTTGCAGCATGCAAGTAATTAAGTCAGCTCTTGAAAGAGGAGTGACGGAAAGAAGTGGAGAAAGAGAGAGAAAGAGAGAGAGAGAGAGCAACAATGTGAGTTTTTCACGATGCTGTTGACAGATGTGCATTTATGAATAATGCAAAGGTTTTTTATTTTCACAAAATTGTAATCAGCCTCATTGTGTTTTCAAGACATGACGGTGTCTCGTCGATACACGGGGGTCACAAATTTCCATCAATAATGACGCTAATCATTGAACATACAGCAGCCGAGTAGACTGAATTTCAGGCAACGAAAGTTGATGGAGTCTGCGTTGGAAGCGTTATCGATAAAAGCTTTCAACGTGACACGTGTAATAAGAGAGACGAATGAAGAGATTTTTGTAAAATCGATTTTACTTCGAATTTAAATGTCATGTGTTACCGCCCTTTCGAACTAACCCACCTCTCGCGTCTAATTAACGATCGACAGTGCGCGTAATCCAGTTTATGCTCTGCGCCAACACGTGCGATCCTACCAGATGCACATCATGATATTCTGCTTTTCGCCCGCCTCGATTATACACAAAACGCGAAAATATGACCATCAGCACTTGTATCGCAACTCTCCCTTTCCAACGAACCCTCTCGTGTATTTTGTATACAGTTACAGGTACTTTCATGTACTCTCATACCCATTTTATTTTTTCTACACATTTTTAGAATTCTTCGTCGTGAATCCAGTCGTGACCTACTCCGAAGCGCTGTCTTTTTTTCTTTGCAAAAATTTAATCTATCGGAAAGATTCAGAAATACCCCGGAGCGTCGGCGACGACGCTTTGCGTTAAACGCGATAAACGTCTTTGTGGATTTTTTATTTTTCATATTTTATTACGTTTTTATGCTTGAATCTTTTTTGATATACACTTTTCACTAGCGTGCTTTCCATTCCTTATATTTTACGCAAACAACTGAGTGTATTTTTTGAATACTGTATCTACCCTACAACGTGATACTCAAAAGAAGTCAATTACTGTATGTACGAATTACACATACAACTTTCTTTCGAGTTACCTCGAAACGCATTTTATGTGGCCTACTCTAAACCCCTGTCTTTTCTTCTTTGTAATCATTTGTTCGCTATTAAATCAATCGAATATACATGCACACGTGAAAAAAATGTCAAATGATACGAACATTCATACTCTCATGCTCTACGTTAAACGCGAAAATATGCTAAATATGACGTAACGTGGTAAGACGCCTAACGTCTTTGTGGATTTTTCATTCTTCATATTTCATTACGTTTTTATGCTTGAATCTTTTTTGATATACATTTCTCAATAGCGTGCTTTCCATTCCTTATATTTTACTCAAACAACTGAGTTTATTTTTTGAATACTGTATCTACCCTACAAACGTGATACTCAAAAGAAGTCAATTACTGTATGTACGAATTACACATACAACTTTCTTTTGAGTTACCCCGAAACGCATTTTATGTGACCTAACTCTAAACCCCTGTCTTTTCTTCTTTGTAATCATTCGTTCTCTATTAAATCAATCGAATATACATGCACACGTGAAAAAAAAGTCAAATGATACGAAAATTCATACTCTCATGAGCATCGTCGTCGACGACGACGATGCTTTACGTTAAACGCGAAAATATGCTAAATATGACGTAACGTGGTAAGACGCCTAACATCTTTGTGCTTTTTTCATTCTTCATATTTCATTACGTTTTTATGCTTGAATCTTTTTTGATATACATTTTTCAATAGCGTGCTTTCCATTCCTTATATTTTACTCAAACAACTGAGTTTATTTTTCGAATACTGTATCAACCCTACAAACGTGATACTCAAATCAAGTCAATTACTGTATATTCAACTTGCACGTACAACTTTCTTTCGAGTTACGTTCAAACAATCGCAGTCTATCGATAATTCCGTTGACCGTTGAGGACCGCGAGATGCAAGATGAGCGTATACAAAGCGCCCGTTTCGTTCTCCACACTGCCCTCGCCGTTTACCAACAAAATTTATCGAAACGAGCGATAATTATTTCCCCTCCGAGAATTCACTTCCGCCTTGTCGGCCAGAAAGAAAAACATACAAAGAAGAAGAATATAATTTAATACGTGTGGTGTGGCGGTTATGGATCGTCAAAAAAAAGAAAAAAAAAAAAGACGCGCGCACACGAAAAATTGGAAAAAAATTCCGGCCCGTGTGGTAAAACACAACGCGGTGGTTTCAACAAGCGCGTTTCGCCAAAGGAAATTTCAACGTAGATATCGTGCACGGTCTGCGAAACGAACAGGAACCGCGGATGGGGGGGGGGGGGGGGGTTCCAGTCTCGAAACCATAGAACTCGCACTCGCATGGCCTTCGGGGCTCGGTGCGTTCGCGATAATACAATTTACTCGTCCGATGCGGCGAAGGTACATAAATTTTTATGGTGATAAGGTGCGTTGTATATGCGCATACCGGGGTTGATACAGCGAACGAACGAGCGAGGTAAAAGGGGCATATAAAAAGCGAGGGGGAACATGAGGGAGGGGGGAAGCAAACGCCCCGTGGCACAGCACGGACGCGGACATTGCCATATGCATGGAGAATAGCCAGTTGGTTCGAGGGGGGTTGAAGGAACGAGAGCTATGGCGAATGATGAGAAAAAGAAAGATCGGCCCTGGTCGCAAATGCGCTCGTAACAGAGGCAAACTGTAGATACGAGCGGGGGAGGAAAGGGAGGTCACAGCTAGTGTATATTAGCCATCGCGACTTGTTTCTTCATTTTTTCTCGTTTCTCCCACAAAACTCATTCTCTCGTCCCTCTTCGTATAAACATTCGTCTACCGCAAACAGGACGGACGAAAACAAGTACACACACGGAGATTCTCCGGTCCATCGTCGGCCGTTGTGCGTTATTCTTCTTATTTTTTCCCCCAAAATATTCATGGGAAGCTGCTGCAACTTTTTCTTCAAGATCGCGACAACTTTGCGGGTTGAATTGTCCGCTCCTGGGTACGTCAGCTTCGCGTTGTCTCGCTGCTTCGCGACCCGCCGCAAGTTTGAAGAGGGTTCCAAAAGCCTGTGGGTCGTAGTACAGCCTTGACCGAGTTCTCGCGGCTGCTTTGCCGAGCGCACGTGCGGGCGTGAAAAAATGATAAACGGACAATGCAACGTCCAGCAGCACGCGCCTCAACGTTTCGGACGGACTTTTGCAGCCCCGCGTACCTTCCTCTCGATCGATAGCACGATCGCAGGGTCAATTCTGCACGGGCGAGCGATTACGCCAATCACAAACGCGGTGAAAGACCCTCTGGAATATTCAATCGAGTTTTAAATGAAAAGTAAACTAATTACAGCAAACTCACCAATATTCCAATTGGTATTCACGTCGGTCGGGGTATATCAGCCTCCCAATTACGTTGATCGCTTTTTTTTTCATCATTTCCGCTCGTGCCTTTCAGCGGTGCGCGTTTCTTTTCGTTTTTCGTTGTTTTCAACGAAAATAAGAAATTTACCTGCCCGCCACCGCTATTCCGCGGTAAATAAAATTCTCGCTCGTGGTCCAGCTCCGAACGAGCTATTCGAACGAGCACCCAAACGCGTGTATGAAAACTGTCGTATGTAGCCCTGGAGGATCCGTCGAGAGTGATTATTACCGATAATCTGTTTGATGGGCAAATATTTGCGCTTTGAAACCGAACGACAAGTCGGCGAGGGACCGAAGGAGTGCGATACACACATCCATCGCGCCTGCGGCAATAATACTCCATTATTGCCGTAATTAACAAAGTATTCCGCAGAGGTTCTGCCGAAAAGGCTCATTTTATGCGTCTCCAAATACCGCGAAATATCGATGCGGAAAATTGCTCCCCACACGTGTCCACGTAGAGCCACACACGAATCGATAAAATTTGACCGAACGTTTCTCGCTGAACGAGCCGGGAGAATAAAAGTTGCTCGCAAGATGGCACGCGGCTCAATGGGGGTTGCGTTGGAAACGAATGTAATCACGGCGAACGAACAATTCGGCGACGAGACGCGGACGCAGCCAGAGAAAGAAAATCTTAAATCTTGTTACGCAGCCTCGTCGAGAACCGGGAAAAACGCGCTGCGAGCTATACACGGTGCTCTCGCGATGTCGACGAAACGTGACGAGTCCCGATCCCTTAATTTCATGCAAATATAAAAGCGCACTGGTCATGCTTGATTTCCCCGTGGTATTCTCCGAAAGAGAGAGGAAACGTCGTTACCCATATTCCACCAGCGTTTCCAAGTCATTGGTTCGTGCGTATCGCTTCTCCGTTTCATGTGGAAAACAAGCGTAGGAAAAAGATTCGAATATAAAGGAAAAAAAAAGCAAGGCTCGAACAAGGAGCAAAAGGCTGATCCTGATTGACTCAATCGGCCCACTTTTTATCCGAATTCTCCGCGAAATGTGCGCGATAATTTCGTCGAGAAACTTTTGAAACTTTGACCCAGCAGCCCGCGTGAAGTTGCGTATTCTCTTTAAATAACATCGTGTGGTCGATGGCTCGCAACGATGTGGAGCCTCGAAGGATCGCGATTTTTCAAAACCTTTCTACCTGCGATATGCGAGAGAAACTTTTCGAGAGTATCGATTTACTCGGTGCTAACAGCGCGATCCCGTTTTTCAATCACACCGGAAACTATGTACGTATGTGGCCTTGAATCGCGAGGCTCAACGTGCAAAGCTACAGCGGGTTGAAATGTTCCATCTTTAAGGTAGTTCTATCGTTTTATCGTTTTCTTAAGATTTTGTTGAAAATTTGAATACGTATTCTTTGATGTCATATATACGTGTGTAATAAATTTTGGAAGGTTTTACCACGTGGAAGTTGAGATATTTATTGGTAAAAATCACAATTTTCGGTAGTCTCTCGTAAGAGCGCGTGTTAAAAGTCGCATTTTCATCAATGAATATCTTGGCTTCTACGTGGTGAAGCCTTCTAAAACTTTGCATACATTTTTATGCAACATCGAAGAAGATTTCTTGAGTTTTCCAAAAAAATCTTAAGAACATTTTTTTCGCAATTTTTGTAATTATAGAGCAAGCACATATCACCTGGGATGACCGTGAATTTGGAGTATGCTGTTCTTTAGTCGATTTGCAACAACTTTTCTTATTTAACTGAAGCCCGCGAACCATTTTGTATGTGAGAAAAACTGCAAAACAATTTCTCGATTTGAATCTAACGATAGAACTACCTTAAGCCTCACGAAGACAGTTTGCTCCAAGATTCTCTCAATGTGTCTCGAATTATTTCGCAATTGAGCTTGTGTTGATATTCGTGCAGGCTCCGGGAATGCGCGGAACGAATTTTCCATACATCGATATCTCGTTTCGCGATTGTTGGAAAAAATGATTGTGTACGGCAAGAGGATTACAAAAACGAAAAAGTGGCGTTGTACGTATATGTGCATACTCTCAAGTGGCACTCGATGGAGGCAGTTCGTGCTCGAACGGGTAGCTTCAGCGAGTCCTACAGTGCGAGAGGGAGAGGGACTGATGCCATGCAGTTATATCGCGCAGTCGATGAATAAGAGCGCACCGTGCCAATCCGTATAATAAATCATGAAGAGCACGAATCTCGGGAGTCCTTCGAGCGCATTATCGGACCCTACTCGACGTACCGCTCCGATCGATACGTTTTAAAATCGCATTCATATTTTCCTATCAAATATTTCGTCGGATTTGGCAAGTTTCACATGCACATAAAAGCTACACGCGCGCGCCAGCGTGTGCCACACCGGAGTACGTCGTAGGGAAGACCGCTACGCGCGCCGTTCACTTTCGTGCATGTGCGACGAGTCTCGCCATAGGACGATAGCGTCCAACGCGCATATTTCGATCTGGCAAAATAGCCGAAGCCGGAAAAAACCGGTATAACGTTTGGAAAATAACGCGCTAAACTGGGATCAGCCAAAGTCGAAAAACCTCTTCAATTAACCGTAGTCTCACTTTTACACTGGCTAAAACGGTTCAGAGTTCCCCGGGGATTGGCCCCGCTCAAGGGGATTGGCGCGGAGCACGCGACTCACCGAAAATGATGAAAAGAGCAGTCGTCCTCCATGCGATGAACATTTCCACGCGATTTTCCTCCTTTGGAGTAGCTTTCACGGCTTTTGATTTTATAGTTTTTTCATAACTCCCAAGCACTAATGAACGCGGCGGTTTTGAGGCTAGACAATTTTAAAGAAGAAGGGAAAAAAGTTTACTCGGGCATCCGAGAAGACCGAAAATGGAACGAGCAACCGCACCGAACGACCGAACGAGTGAGCAATCACCTTTCCTTTAGAGATCCCGCGAAACGACTTGTGAAACTCACCCGCTGGTAAACTTCTCGATGTGAGTTACCTCTCACTCGTGTATGGCAGCAAGGAGCATGGAAGGAGAAGTCGAAAGGACGTTCGCTTCTCCACAGGCCTATTTCCACTCTTTCGATCTTCCCCCTTCTTCATTTTTCTCTCTCTGCATCTTTAATCTCGGCTGTTGCACTTGATACACCGTTGCATTTATACGACAGAACGAAGCTTCGAATTTAGTCTAATTTAGATGAATTTGATCAATTTAATAAATTTATTCGTTCACTTTAGCCGCTATTCCCGAAAGAAACTTTTAGAGTCTTTGAGATGAAAGCGAGGAAAAGCCCTGCTTTTCCCTGCTTTCATCGCGGATGCTGCAATTATTTCAAAAGAGAAACCTTTTGAAAAATCAGTGGGATCCGTAGGTGGCCACCCGGGTACGTCGCGTCTGTAACGATGTAAACAATTCCGGGTGTGCACACAAGGATTACATTAATGTGCACCTGTGCAACACGTTGCTCGGTTCTCTGTCATTAGGTCGAGCATCATTCTAAATTTATGACTCAACGGGGATCGTCGTACCGGAAATTCATCAAAGAAATTTCGACTTTGAAATTCATCCTCAATTTAGCATTAAATTATCAAGATTCAGTTCTGGAACACCGTGTAGCAATTATTTTTAAGTTTCCGGCAGGTCCACTTTCCCCACTTTCGCCATTAATTGGAAAGTTCGAAAAAGTGCAGAATTTTCGCATTTGCACGTCGGGTCTCGGCCTCGATCAGTTTCTCGTTTCCATCTTTATATTTTGAAAAAGAAAATTAAACCGAACGGATGTTCAAAATTTATCAGAATGCTTGGAATAACATCGCGCGTGCACCGGATTATTTGAAAATAACGAACGTATGTGTAGACAACTTTTGACGCCGCGTATTTGTAAGGAAGATTCGCGTATCGCTTGTCATTCTTGCACGTTGCTTGTCCGATACCTTGACTGCGAAAATTGGCATAGTTTTTGCAAGGAAGACTCAACCACGTCCGGACGTTGCGAACGCCGAGACCGACGGCGTGGTTGAGCAAACGCGCGTGGTCCAAGATATTTCGTTGCGCCACCGCTGCGCCTGCAATTTGGAGTAAAGTTTTAAATATGCGCACTGAAAGTAAAATCACGTTGTTCGGTAAATGGGGTAAACATTGGTCGGGAAAGTAATGGAAATCATCTATTAATGAAATTTCATTCACATAAATTGCATTGTGTAATACAAAACGCAGCATATCTGATCGAAACAATTATAATTGTGAAATGACGGTGAAAAAAAATTCGAGCTCTCCTCCCACGTGTCGTCCAACACAAAATGCGACTGCACGAGAAATTGAGGTTGCTCGGATGAAATAGTTTTCCATTCAGTTCGACGATTTTCGTAATATTTCTGTACTTGTGTACAAACGTTTTTTATTCGAAAATCTCTATAGTTATTCTAGTAGTCTTAGTACTTTCTCGTTTATATTTATATTCATATTTATATTTAATTATATTTATATTCCTAAACGGGTTTTGAGAGTACACTATCTCCGACGGTGCATCCAAAAAAGAGAAAATCGTGCGTTTGGTCCCGCTGTATGTACTCAAAGACGAACGTCTGAGTACATCGCGTTTGTGTCCGTTTCTGCTGCGACCATTCGCGAGTTACTTGGACTCGAGATTTGTTGATTTTTTTGTAAATTAAAATAAAGTCGCACAATTTTATAAATTCCCTGACACGTTGTCCTTGTTATGTTCTGCGTTGCATCGGTTAATGGAGCGAAGCTTGACATCATTTTTGAAGAAAGGAGAGACCGAACGGGCTCTTGTACGTTCACTCTCCGCAACAAGAGGGGAAGGAGACAACAGGCAATGAGAGTGAGCGAAACAAACAGACCGTGTTAACCCAGAAAGCAGTTCTCAGCATCGTCCCATGCAGATGAATGTATATTCTCATTTTATTTTTGTTCTTATGAGCTCACTCTGCGATTATTTATCACGACGCGCAGCCGGTAGATCGTTTATATTGTTATTATTATTCTTTTTTTTTTCCATTTTCGATATAACCAGACCGAGGTTGTCGAGATCATCTCGCGAATGATTGGAGCGTGCTTGATCGCTGCGAAAACAACAATTAATTCGTACATACACTTGGATCGCGTTTCAGCGATTGTTTCCGGGTCTATGTTTTTCGCATTTTTCCTCCACAACGTTCGATATCTGAGATTCGTTAAATTGCCTCTCGAGAATATTCATCGAACGTTGTCATTACTTTACCGTGCATTAAAGAGCGCAGCAGCCATGATTATGTTACGAGAATATGCGTACCCACTTTTCGTAATAACGATCAGCAGTCGGAAGAAAGAACGCACAATGAGGATGAAGTGCATGCGTGCAGGCAAGGTAGGAAAGTCGTCTAAGCCCCGCGACATCAGCATTGTTCATTCCGGTTGTCGCGAGTCGCGACAAGCAGGGCTCGTACTCTCTGCGTACTACATTGTTTCGCCTGCGATACTTGGTCGTTTCTTTCAAAAGGTCTATATGCACAGCCGAGAGAAAAAGATTCTCCCTTTTGTTTCGCTGTACTTTTGGTCGACGGATTTTAAAATGAAAAAAAAATACTGGCAGGCGTAATGACGGTCGCGCTTTTGCGAAACTTTTGAAACGTCCAACTGGTGCAAATTTTTAGCGGATTTTTGAACCGTTGGCACTCAGCGGACGGTATTGACCCCCGATTTTTTCGACTCGTCGCGAAAATTATTTCACTTTATTGTTGCATTTTTTGTAACGATAAAGTACATTTACGTCTTATCCGAACGTTTCCGTGTATTTCAATGACTAATTGGATGACTAACGCGCAATTATTTGTCAGCGGTCCTTATTTTCGCCTCGACGGTAACGGGTCAATTCAAAATTTGATCGAATTTTTGAATCGTTGGCACTCAGCGGGCGGTATAACCCCCGATTTTTTCGACTCGTCGCGAAAATCAATTCACTTTATTGTTGCATTTTTTGTAACGATAAAGTACATTTACGTCTTATCCGAACGTTTACGTGTATTTCAATGACTAATTGGATGACTAACGCGCAATTATTTGTCAGCGGTCCTTATTTTCGCCTCGACGGTAACGGGTCAATTCAAAATTTGATCAAATTTTTGAATCGTTGGCACTCAGCGGACGGTATTGACCCCCGATTTTTTCGACTCGTCGCGAAAATTATTTCACTTTATTGTTGCATTTTTTGTAACGATAAAGTACATTTACGTCTTATCCGAACGTTTCCGTGTATTTCAATGACTAATTGGATGACTAACGCGCAATTATTTGTCAGCGGTCCTTATTTTCGCCTCGACGGTAACGGGTCAATTCAAAATTTGATCGAATTTTTGAATCGTTGGCACTCAGCGGGCGGTATAACCCCCGATTTTTTCGACTCGTCGCGAAAATCAATTCACTTTATTGTTGCATTTTTTGTAACGATAAAGTACATTTACGTCTTATCCGAACGTTTACGTGTATTTCAATGACTAATTGGATGACTAACGCGCAATTATTTGTCAGCGGTCCTTATTTTCGCCTCGACGGTAACGGGTCAATTCAAAATTTGATCGAATTTTTGAATCGTTGGCACTCAGCGGGCGGTATAACCCCCGATTTTTTCGACTCGTCGCGAAAATCAATTCACTTTATTGTTGCATTTTTTGTAACGATAAAGTACATTTACGTCTTATCCGAACGTTTACGTGTATTTCAATGACTAATTGGATGACTAACGCGCAATTATTTGTCAGCGGTCCTTATTTTCGCCTCGACGGTAACGGGTCAATTCAAAATTTGATCGAATTTTTGAATCGTTGGCACTCAGCGGGCGGTATAACCCCCGATTTTTTCGACTCGTCGCGAAAATCAATTCACTTTATTGTTGCATTTTTTGTAACGATAAAGTACATTTACGTCTTATCCGAACGTTTACGTGTATTTCAATGACTAATTGGATGACTAACGCGCAATTATTTGTCAGCGGTCCTTATTTTCGCCTCGACGGTAACGGGTCAATTCAAAATTTGATCGAATTTTTGAATCGTTGGCACTCAGCGGGCGGTATAACCCCCGATTTTTTCGACTCGTCGCGAAAATCAATTCACTTTATTGTTGCATTTTTTGTAACGATAAAGTACATTTACGTCTTATCCGAACGTTTACGTGTATTTCAATGACTAATTGGATGACTAACGCGCAATTATTTGTCAGCGGTCCTTATTTTCGCCTCGACGGTAACGGGTCAATTCAAATTTTGATCGAATTTTTGAATCGTTGGCACTCAGCGGGCGGTATAACCCCCGATTTTTTCGACTCGTCGCGAAAATCAATTCACTTTATTGTTGCATTTTTTGTAACGATAACGAGTACATTTACGTCTTATCCGAACGTTTCCGTGTATTTCAACGACTAATTGGATGACTAACGCGCAATTATTTGTCAGCGGTTCTAAATTTCGTTTAGAAAGGCTTGTTTTTTCAAATGTACATACTAGTTTCGTCGGTTCGACGTTTCCCGCCGAATACGCGCAGCGTACCGTGAAAAGAAAATCAGATCCTTCCATCGCGAGGATAGCCAACGGCGTGTTATGTCGTGTCCAATGACCGCCATCCCGACGAATTTATTAACAACTATAGTCAGCAGGAAATCGAAATCTAGTCAAACTTTCTGCTCCGGCGGCCCTGTTATTGTAGCACCATGTAAATTTAATCTTCCGGGTGATTATCGCACACGCGCGGATCCATATGGGCAATCGTATTTTCGTGTAACTCCGACGATACCCATTCGTCTCGGCAAGTTACGCAAATAATTCCGGGGTGTCGTACTCCGCCTTGGGAGTGCCAATTTTGTATCGGAATATTTAGATTGTGACGCCTTTTTCTGCAAGATAAAAAAAAACAGCTTCGATTTCGAGGCTCCGGAATTGCGGTGTCAATTCCGCGCTGATGATACGCAAAATATCGACGGGCAAAAGAGATACAGCGTGCGAAGCGCGCGTCCAGTGTATATTAAAAAAGAAATTCGTGTTTACTCTGCGTAACGGAGTAATAAAAATACACCTGACGGACTTTCGATGTTTCGCAATGATGGTCATCCAACGGAGACACTTTTTGCAATCACTTGATTTTCATTGAGGCTTTCATGCTGCCACCGAGGATTTGTCAAGAACGCCTCATTCTTGCCGACGAAATCGGCGGTTACCCCGAATGTTTACGGAGACACGAACGTCTTCTCGCGCACTCACGCAAACTGTAGAAAATACAGCGCTCCAGTGCGACTCGATCTCTGGCTTGTTTGAATTTGTTTCAAAAGATAATTAACAATATTCGGTCATTTTTAAATCCTTGTCCATTAGTAACAAGATAAATGATGCTGGACCGAGTAGCTGGACGTTGGATGCCACTTTTTCAGTTATTCAGAATATTTCGATACAATCATCCTGTTTCTTTTTTTTTTCCATATCAAGCCCTAATAAAAAATGCAGCTCTACGTCAACAAATCCCGGCAACTGCATTTCGAGCAAAAAATAATTGTAAAATATATACCCGCAAAAACATTTCGAGTACAAAAATGTCCTCGTCAGAAATATCTTTTGCCTGAATATTCCTTCGTATCTTTCGTTCTTAAAAAAAGTACAGGTGCAACGTGGAATGCCGGCATGTAAAGGGTTATACTTGTCGCAATTTGTCCAGAGTTGTTATTATTCGAACACTCGCGAATGATCGCTTGTCACAGACAAACAAATTACGAGGAACGAGGAGGATATTAATAAAATTGTTCATCCTTCGAGCCAAGACAGGATCGGATAATCATACCCTTTCAGGATACTGCGAGGTGGTTTATTACAGTTATTATACCGAAGCGTTTACTTTCACGTTGTGTATGAAGAATTTCAACGGTGGATGAAAATAATTCAGCATAATCATTTTAATTTCATGATACAGCCGTTCGGGTTATCTGTACATCTCGATCGTACTTTTCAAAACGGTAGTTTCTCAAGATGATGGTGAAAGTAATTGTGATTGCAGTCTTCGTTGATTAGTTAACGCCGTGAGTTTACTCCTCTATCTATAAAATCGCACGATGTTTTGGAAAACGTATATGCACTTTTTTGAACATACCGCATGAGCGTATTACGAGATGCAATGCGATAAATTTTTCTAAAACGATTTTTCCAACGACGGCCTTATAATGTACCGTTGGAAAAAAACCCATTCGTCTACTCGAATCAACCGTATGAACTATGCTTCTAGAAATCTTTCAACGCCATTTTCAGCTTTGCAAATCGGCCCTTTCCAAGTTTGAAGTACGAACGAGGGTTTTTAATCGAACTTGCGCGCATTATATCATCCTACAGCTTTTAATTCATATAATAGGAAACATTGAAAAATTCATCGTAGTCGATTGATTCGTTCCAACGTCATTTTCAGTTTTGCAAATCGTCGCTTTCCAAGTTTGAAGTACGAACGAACGTTTTTAGTCGAACTTGCGCGCATTATATCATCCTACAGCTTTTAATTCATATAATACGAAACATAAAAAGATCCATCGTAGTCGATTGATTCGTTTCAACGTCATTTTCAGTTTTGCAAATCGTCCCTTTTCAAGTTTGAAGTACGAACGAGGGTTTTTAATCGAACTTGCGCGCATTATATCGTCCTACAGCTTTTAATTCATATAATACGAAACATAAAAAAATCCATCGTAGTTGACTGATTCGTTTCAACGTCATTTTCAGTTTTGCAAATCGTCGCTTTCCAAGTTTGAAGTACGAACGAACGTTTTTAGTCGAACTTGCGCGGATTATATCATCCTACAGCTTTTAATTCATATAATACGAAACATTGAAAAATCCATCGTAGTCGATTGATTCGTTTCAACGCCATTTTCAGTTTTGCAAATCGTCGCTTTCCAAGTTTGAAGTACGAACGAACGTTTTTAGTCGAACTTGCGCGGATTATATCATCCTACAACTTTTAATTCATATAATAGGAAACATTGAAAAATTCATCGTAGTCGATTGATTCGTTCCAACGTCATTTTCAGTTTTGCAAATCGTCGCTTTCCAAGTTTGAAGTACGAACGAACGTTTTTAATCGAACTTGCGCGGATTATATCATCCTACAGCTTTTAATTCATATAATACGAAACATTGAAAAATCCATCGTAGTCGATTGATTCGGTTCAACGCCATTTTCAGTTTTGCAAATCGTCGCTTTCCAAGTTTGAAGTACGAACGAACGTTTTTAGTCGAACTTGCGCGGATTATATCATCCTACAACTTTTAATTCATATAATAGGAAACATTGAAAAATTCATCGTAGTCGATTGATTCGTTCCAACGTCATTTTCAGTTTTGCAAATCGTCCCTTTTCAAGTTTGAAGTACGAACGAGGGTTTTTAATCGAACTTGCGCGCATTATATCGTCCTACAGCTTTTAATTCATATAATACGAAACATAAAAAAATCCATCGTAGTTGACTGATTCGTTTCAACGTCATTTTCACTTTTGCAAATCGTCCCTTTCCAAATTTGAAGTACGAACGAGGGTTTGTAATCGAACTTGCGCGCATTATATTATCCCACAGCTTTTAATTCATATAATACGAAACATTGAAAAATTCATCGTAGTCGATTGATTCGTTTCAACGTCATTTTCAGTTTTGTAAATCGTCTCTTTCCAAATTTGAAGTACGAACGAACGTTTTTAGTCGAACTTGCGCGTATTATATCATCCTACAGCTTTTAATTCATATAATACGAAACATTAAAAAATCCATCGTAGTCGATTGATTCGTTCCAACGTCATTTTCAGTTTTGCAAATCGTCGCTTTCCAAGTTTGAAGTACGAACGAACGTTATATTATATTTATTATTATATCATTTACATCATATCTCCATCACAGTACACATATCATCATCACATTTACGAACGTTTTTAATCGAACTTGCTCGCATTATATCATCCTACAGCTTTTAATTCATATAATACGAAACATAAAAAGATCCATCGTAGTCGATTGATTCGTTCCAACGTCATTTTCAGTTTTGCAAATCGTCCCTTTCCAAGTTTGAAGTACGAACGAACGTTTTTAGTCGAACTTGCGCGGATTATATCATCCTACAGCTTTTAATTCATATAATACGAAACATAAAAAAATCCATCGTAGTCGATTGATTCGTTTCAACGTCATTTTCAGTTTTGCAAATCGTCCCTTTCCAAGTTTGAAGTACGAACGAACGTTTTTAGTCGAACTTGCGCGAATTATATCATCCTACAGCTTTTAATTCATATAATACGAAACATAAAAAGATCCATCGTAGTCGATTGATTCGTTTCAACGTCATTTTCAGTTTTGCAAATCGTCGCTTTCCAAGTTTGAAGTACGAACGAACGTTTTTAGTCGAACTTGCGCGGATTATATCATCCTACAGCTTTTAATTCATATAATACGAAACATTGAAAAATAATATATCGAAGCCGATTGATTCGCTCTATTGAAAACAAATTGCGAAATTGACATTCGCGGAATATAGAGAAGCAGGAGAGAAAAAATGAAAATAGAAACAACGGCGCTCTGCAAAGGGCCGAGGGGCATACGCGGTGCAATATTAATCCGGCGCAAAGTGCGTGCAATGAAAACGATGGTTGAACATCGTCGCTGAAAATCTATCGATCGTTGTTCCTTTTTTTGTCCCGTTTGGCACAAAATGCTCGGAACATGACAGTCAAAAGCGACAATTACATTTATACACACATCCCCATCCGGACGAAATAGTATATAAATTATCTATACACGTGCGTCTTATCTTTGTGTACCGGAGCGCCATTACGATCTACCACAGTTTAAACCACACGCATATCTATGTTACGATGTACCCAAACCCATATATCGACATGCCGATGTGTGGTACGATGTACAGAGACATGGCAATGAAACGTACAACTCGGAACTTGATGAAAGGAATGAAGGTCCCGCTGGTTGTACAACGACGTGCGGCTGCCAATGTTGCCAATGGCGTTGTATGTGTAACGCAGCCGCGGAGCTCCCCCGCGGATCATCCTCGACGTGGCACAGCCACGCTGGGGATGTCGTGTAACTTGCCCGCGAAATTTGCCGCTCGTAACGTTGAGGATGACGAGAACCTGCGGAATCCGCGGATAACAGTGTGCAAACACGCCACACAGTTATAGCACCTACATGGCTTATTCGACGAGGACATTTGTCCCATAGTACAGATCCCCGTTTTGAAATTCCTAAGATATCGCGACTAGCCTTCCTCTCTATTATTCGCAGCTTCCATGGTCCACGATTTCGCCAACCTCGTCGAAGCCGTCGGTAGCCTCGATCTTATTCCCTCCGCTGAACGACCTTACCTTACTCCACGAACGAATGAATGTACTGTGTATAGCCACGCTGTGGCGGTCGAGTGTACCCTTGTGGAAAAGCGAAAGGTGCTATATACCACAGCCCATATCGAGCGACGTAAAACTCGTCACTCTCTATACACTTGCCACAGGTTCTAAACTTGCCTCCCCGCCGTGTGTATCCTCTCTTGACTCGACAATTTCTTCTCGCGCGCTCTGTCTCTCGCGCTCTCTCCAACTATTTTCCTCATGCGCCGCTATCTCTACTCCCGGCTCTCCCGACGTCCAATCCGCTTCTCCTGTCCGTCACGCCGCTTATCCGCAGTAAAATAGACGACCGTTTGCTCGCGTGTGAGATAGATGCACACGGAGAGGAATGGGAATTCGAGTTTTCCTCGTGCGAATGAGACGCGACCGCCGGGGTGGAGAGAGGACGTTTGAGAGGTAAAAGTGCACGAGAGGAGAAACGGTAGCGCGGTTCGAGCGGAGGAAGGTCTGAAAACGGACGTGGCTTCACCGAGAAGCGTCCTCGTAAAGCGAAACGCTGCTACAGAACGTGAACGCATTTTCGTAGATCCAGTTACCGAGGGACAAATTTTGACTCATTTCAAGCTTCGTCTTTACACCTCTCGCCTCGCTTTTCTTCCTTTTCGCGTACACCAATGTTCGCTCGTTCGTTCTGGCAACACTACCCTCGTGGATTTCGTGCTTATTTTATATTGCGTTTGCGATATACCAAAGGATATATTTTACCAACGTATGGTGCTCTCGCTCGATTTATAATGAATAACAGGCGGACCGGTAAAAGGTGAATTTGAAGGCGTCGAAAGCTCCGATGTACGTTTTCTTCATTTCGAATTTATCACTTTATACGAAACTTGACATGTTTCTATGTCGATTATCATCATCGTCATGGCGTTGAATTTCAACGCGAACGTTTGAAAGTTTTATTCGGGCACAAAACGAACTTTGCCATTAGGGTAGGATATTAACAGCGACGCATGGCAAAACGGTCCTGCATCCTGGATTTATCTCTCTCAGCCCACGATTATTCCGTCAAACTCGGTTTTCGCAAACAATAAATCCAACCCAGATCTTGTTACTCGATCAGGTTGCATCGCACAATTCGGATTTTTTTGTCATACGTCACCCGTCAAATTGACGTGCACGCATACAGAGGCACAAAGTAGCGGTGGAAGAAAAAGCAGGAGAGTAAAAAATCCAGTGACTGCAAATGTCTCGCTCTTGGATAGTGAACTTGGAAGAATGCACCTTTCTCCGTCTGCCGGGTGCAACCCGATCGATTTCGTCGTTTCACCGCGTAGATTCGCGCAACTGCATTATTGCCTCAAGTGTTATTAAGCAGTTGGATTTCGGTGAGCAGAGTCATTGGCACTCTGTGCCAAGGACTCTCGTTCTTCCCGAGCAACTTTCCGCGGAATCGTGCTTCTTTTATTCACTCGTTGGAAACCGTACGACTCGAAGGTATTCGTTGACAAGCAGAGTTGTATAGAAACGAGAGATTGCATAGTCGTCGTCGATCGCAGCGATGACAATAAATCGCACTCCCGACAGTCTTGTATAGGGTGTGCGCAGCCTCTCAATGCTCTAACCACCCGTTTCCGCCATAGTTCCGATGGAAAACTGCACGAGGAAGAACAACTTCTCCCGTCATTGCTCCGTGTTATGTGTTCGATAACGACAAACGAGTGGATACGCCCCCCAGTAACGAACAACAACCTTAGCAACTCCGGCTACCTCTTGACAATATGGAGGCATCGTCGTCAATTAGCTACCTCGCGTATAGGCAACCGGCATGTCCTATAGAAATAAACCCTTCGCCACCGCTAATAACCCACTATTATAGTTCCCCTTTTCTCCGAGTGCACATACATTTACCGATTGCCAGCCAAGAGCGAGCGAAACCCAACTCCGCAGTCATCCCGTAAACCCCTGACTATCGAACCCAATCAGCGTCGGACTTATTGGCTTTTAATTGATTACAAATGACGGCTTGATTGGTTCTAGCGCAGCACTGTGGTACGTATGTTCATAGTAATGTATACTCACTCCCCCGACGCTATTTCCTCGTTCCTGGTAAATCGTTGCAGTTTTAGAGCCGCTATCAGTCACCCGTCGATATCTCCCACTCAATGCCAGCCCTACCCCGGGCGTACATTTCAATTTTTGTTCGCTCGCCCACGCTCTTTCCCCTCGCTCGTATTCGCAGAGCTGGATAAGAAGCTCGACAAACAGCAGAAATGATAATCGCTCTTGCCGTTTTAATAAATTCTCGTGGGGTCATTTTTTTCGGAGTTTCCAACGGATTTTTCGATGTTTATCAACGAGCGTGTTTTCTCCTACATTCCCAATGAACATGCTGCATCGAAAGAAATTACTCCATTTTTGGCTATAAATACATCGAGGCGAGACTCTGCGACGAACGAACGAACGTTTTTTTCAACGGATCAAAAGCGGCATTTACGTTTTATTATACAATTTAAAATCCGACTTTATAACTGAATTTTGCTGCGAAAAACGACTGTAACGTTTTACCTCTCGATACGAATGATGGAATCCGCGGGAATGCTGGTTGAAAAACGAAAAAAAAATAAAAGCGTCAAATCCTCTTACGGAGTTCCCTCGAATCAACAACCTACCGTTCGTAATAATGCCGCTGTGCGAACGACGCGCCGCTTTAAACCCCCGTGAATCAATTAATTTCGCAAATTTAGGGAGATGCTTTGCCAAACACGGTACTTCTCGTTGTATATTGCATTAAACAACAGTTCTAAAAACGAGCACTAGATTTTTATCGCCGTTAACACAATTTTAGCTTCTTCTAAAGTTAATGTGATCCCCGCGGCAGTTTTGTGAATCTGCAATATCGCAGCATGCAAAAATATTCTCTCTTCTCCGTCTGTACAACCGGACAAATCACACCTTTCGATGACATCTTTTGGTATGTTGAAAAGCGGCCGAGATTGAAAAAAAGTCAATAATCTTTACCGCGAGTTTACGAATAATAATCGCATTCCGTTCGCGAGTTTACTCAGATAATTTGCTCAATGCACACCGAAGGCACGAGGTAAGGCTGGTGTCGCGAAGGAGGAAGATGTAAAAGAGGAAAACCGTCAGTGCTCCTCTTGCAGATCAAAGGCAAAGTCCAGCATTTCACTACCTTTTGCACCGCCTGCGTTTACCCTTTGCATCGCGAAGCATCCTCCGTACCTTCCGACACCGCAGCATCCTTGTAATACTGTTATCATAATCGAATCGATTGGAAGTACGTCTGACGTAGTAGATGCAATAACCATCGACCTTCGGGACGTTCTACATCTGTATAAACGATATTTTTGCACCTTCGTTCGACCGTGTGGCATTTTTTGACACCTTTTTTCTTTCTCTCCCTCTCTCTGCATCTGTCACATCTATCGAGTTATTTACTTCAACGCGTTGAACGCGATTATCGCGTTTCTTCTTCATGAGTACAGAGCATGCCGTGTTTCCGTCCCAGTAGCGTCTTCGAACTGGTCATTTCAAGGCATTTATCGCCACCAGGAAGTCTGTAACTCTCAAAGTGTGGACGGAGCGTGTTTGATTCCAAGATATTTTTTTTTAGAGAATTTTATCCTTTGCCAAGCCGCAAAGTTCATTTGTTACAAAAAAAAATGCTGGACAGAACGAGATCGATAAGCAAGGTCCATAATTGAGCGACGACTGTTTATCTGAATAGAATTTCTCTTTTAATGTGTCCTTTTTATCCATTTTCCAACGTGAACGAAAAACATGTTCCCTAAACAAGAATCACCCTGACACACACACACACACACGTCATGTATCCTTGAACATGTCCATATGCTCGTAAAATACACATCCACCACCTCTCGTTTGTAAGTGGCGCTTCGAGGCATGGTCGCTGTTAACTTGCATCGCGTTTAGACGAGGGTCCGAGTAGCTATCCAAGGGGTGGTGAACTGGAAGTGACAGAGGCTGGTTTCCATTTGCGAGCAGACGGACACTCCGTGGTTACCTGATCGTTATACACGGGAAAAGGATCAGGATCGAATCACTGCAGAGTGTACCAACTGCAAAAGGGGTTACGGTCAGGTAGGCTCCGACGGAGCATCGATAGTCGACGAAAAAGCATTTAGTCGAGCAAAAACGGCATTCTCGCGTCTGGATGTACAAAATGGCTGCGTTTTTTCTATTACCACGATAGTGTTATCATCATTCCTGCAAAAGTCGTCATATTTCTCGGAGAATACATCAGCTCCTATGATCTCACGGTATATGATGCTGTACTCTAGTGCAGCGTTACCATGTTATTCTATGGTTCTATGGTTGTATATGTTCTATGATTATATACCATGTCTATATTCTATACTATTTTTTGCTATTTCCGTTGCTTCCGCTTCAACCCCTCTCGTATCTGTCGTGCGCAAAGACATACGCCTGGTACACGTCGATGCAAACATATCTCCTCTTCCTGTACGCACTGCTGATTGATATACAGGATTATCAAATTTGGCAACCCTAAACCGTTGATTCTCGCCCAGCTCCGTCTGTCTTAATCTCATTCGCCGCAACTTGAGAAACTCGTTAAAGCGGACCGTCTGAAAACGAGTACGTACAAGATAGTCGAAGAATCCACCGATTTTCGTATTGCTTTCTTCCGTCTTCCGCCGGAAGCAGATTAAATAACAATGGACGCACGAAAATGTATCGGAATAGTATATTTTCGTCTTTCTCCCTTCAACGTTTGTCCTATAGAATTGATTTTCAGATTATGTTTATATCGTGGGCAGTGGGACAAGTGTAAGTACGATCGAATTAAGGGGTGAACTGACTGTGGTAGTCGGGAAGATTCAAATGAGGATAGCGTAGCCAAACAAAGCCAAAGGATTGGGGGCAGTCGACCGCGACCACCGTTAAGTGCTAGGCAAGAAGGGGTGAGTTCGCCGCGCGACCGCCGGTAAGTGTCAGGCGAGCACTGGTGCGAGGATCGCCTCGACTAGAAACAGGGAAAAGCAACATCTGACCATCAATGATCGAAAAAAACGAATGAAAAAAATCTTTATTTACATTTTATAATTTTCCCGTTTCAAGCTGTTCTCTCCTCTCGGCATGGTTACTTTAACACCGTCTCTCGATTTGTTTCTCAAAGACCGCAAACTTTTTATTATTTCACAATTATTACACGCAAACTAGATAGTTATTTGTCAGTTTGCCACACGTCAGCATCCGGTTTCCATCTGCAAATTATCCTGGAATTATTTCGCCACAATGTACAATTATTCACTCACCATAAATCCAACGTCAAATCCGTAAACAGGATTTTTACGCGGTGTAGTGCGGCATGCGCCACGTCTCCCAAACATAAAACACTGAGAAAAATAATGACGTTCCGATCTGAGCTTCCGTTTTACAGTTTTATCAAAAAATCCGTTTCTCGTTCGTTCCTTCGAGGTCCGGTCCGACATTTCATCACACGAGGCACGCGATGCTTCCTCGATACTCCAGCGGTGTCAAAATTGATCCCTCCACGGTCTCTTTATTTACATTTGATCTTTATTTACATTTGATAATTTTCCCGTTTCAAGCTGTTCTCTCCTCTCGGCATGGTTACTTTAACGCCGTCTCTCGATTTGTTTCTCAAAGACCGCAAGCTTTTTATTATTTCACAATTATTACACGCAAACTAGAAAGTTATTTGTCAGTTTGCCACACGTCAGCATCCGGTTTCCATCCGCAAATTATCCTGGAATTATTTCGCCACAATGTACAATTATTCACTCACCATAAATCCAACGTCAAATCCGTAAACAGGATTTTTACGCGGTGTAGTGCGGCATGCGCCACGTCTCCCAAACATAAAACACTGAGAAAAATAATGACGTTCCGATCTGAGCTTCCGTTTTACAGTTTTATCAAAAAATCCGTTTCTCGTTCGTTCCTTCGAGGTCCGGTCCGACATTTCATCACACGAGGCACGCGATGCTTCCTCGATACTCCAGCGGTGTCAAAATTGATCCCTCCACGGTCTCTTTATTTACATTTGATCTTTATTTACATTTGATAATTTTCCCGTTTCAAGCTGTTCTCTCCTCTCGGCATGGTTACTTTAACGCCGTCTCTCGATTTGTTTCTCAAAGACCGCAAGCTTTTTATTATTTCACAATTATTACACGCAAACTAGAAAGTTATTTGTCAGTTTGCCACACGTCAGCATCCGGTTTCCATCTGCAAATTATCCTGGAATTATTTCGCCACAATGTACAATTATTCACTCACCGTAAATCCAACGTCAAATCCGTAAACAGTATTTTTACGCGGTGTAGTGCGGCATGCGCCACGTCTCCCAAACATAAAACACTGAGAAAAATAATGACGTTCCGATCTGAGCTTCCGTTTTACAGTTTTATCAAAAAATCCGTTTCTCGTTCGTTCCTTCGAGGTCCGGTCCGACATTTCATCACACGAGGCACGCGATGCTTCCTCGATACTCCAGCGGTGTCAAAATTGATCCCTCCACGGTCGAGACAAAAAAATGAACGAAAAGAATAATAAAAACGCGCGTATAGAGGAAAAATGAAAAAGTAGGAAAAGGGACGAATATTGAGTCATTCGGAGTGTATGGCCAGCGGTGCATTGCGCAGAGGACTAGAGTGCACGTACTGCCAAAGTCAATCAACGGACAGATTACTTTGCCGTCGTTTTTCTGCATTCTGTTATTGCACCTTAGTTCGATTTTTATACATTTCTCCATAGGCGTCGATCCATTCGGATTTGTACATATCGATCGATGACCTTTGCCAAACGATGCACATGGTCAAACAAAAGGCTCCGCTGGCGCTTTTTTTACCTTTCCCCTGATAAATATTGCCGGCTTTATACTATTTTCTTATTCGTATATATATATACATATATCATGCTAATGCTTTTTTACAGCTTTTTGCTTTTTTTTACAGTACATTTATTCATTCGTTATTTAGCCAACTTGGTTCCTGTCCGACCAAGCAACAGTCAAATTGATGGGTCGATAAAATTTACGAAAAAATCTAAAGATTCCCGTATGTAATATCACGTAATCCGAAACGAACGAATCGCCCAAAACATTATTTCCATTGCAGTAAATAATAAAAAAGGATAAAACCAACTAGTCACGCTGTAGCTAGACGATAAAGTGTGAAAATTGCGACGATATGTATTACACGTTAAATTTTGTTCGGAAAAATATGCAGTCCAATTGCACAAGGACGGTTCAGATTTCTACAACTGTTTGATAACTTTTTTGTCAAAACAAGGATGCTCGGGTGATAAATACGGAGCATACGTGTTGGCGTCGTAGAATCGCCGGGGCCCGGCTATATGTCAAAGGGGTAGTAGAAGCTTGAAGAGGAGGGGTAGTTTGGCCGGTCGAGAAAGGGTATAGCTTTACTTTCCGGGGATTCAGCGGACAAAAACGTTTGTAGCTATACTGCTGGCACAGTGTTCGAGAGTGAGTACAGATGAAATATACAGGGTGGTCCACGCAACGTGTGCACCTCTTTCACGGTCAAAATATGCGTTGGACGAAAAAATGTTGTATACAAAAGTTACATGGTTTATAAGGCTTCATCATGTGGTGCATTTATTTTTATTCTAGGTGGAGGCGCTTCGGAGATTTCAAGGTCAACTTTGTTTTTTTAAAGGGAATGCTATATTTTTTATAGCGTAAGATGATAGAGTATCGAATTTTGAGTAAAAAAGTATAGACCCTTATTAGCCCTAAAATTAATAGTTAACGAGTATTTTCACTTTATTACTTTAAAATTTCTATTGCGTAATATCAAGTTGGAGATTCAAATCTACTACAAATATCTGAAGGATAGCATTGTTTACATGACAGTATTTATCAATATGAACACATTCACCACATCACACGCTCTTATCATGATTCGCAATCCTCTCAATATTTGTAATCCAGTATTAAAGTTTCCTTCAGTGATCGTACGTGATTATCAGAAAGATAAAAGTGAAAATGAATTTTTGTAATAGTGACAAAGTTGATATGCTTTTAGTGTACGGAGAGTGTCATAGAAATGCAGTAAGAGCTAAAGCTATGTATGCCGAAAGATATCCTGAACGGATTCAACCATCTCGAACCATATTTGAGAGAATCTGTAAATCGCTTCGAGAAAATGGACATTTCAATCTTAATAAACGTACCGTAAGACAAACTGCCACTTCTGAAGAGAATGCTATTGCGGTCTTAGCAGCCGTAATAGAAAATCCTCATATTAGTACGCGACAGATTTCACGAGGTTCGGGAATAAGCAAAAGCAGTATTCTACGAATTCTGCATAAAAATAAATATCACCCCTATCACCTTGCACTTCATCAGAAACTACATGGAACGGATTTTGAAAACCGCGTTTTGTTCTGTCAGTGGTTCCTACATCAAATAAATCAGCATGATTATTTTCTACAAAGTGTGTTGTTCACTGATGAAGCAACGTTTACAAACCGTGGACAGATCAATTTGAAAAATACGCATTACTGGGCAGCTGACAATCCTCACTGGATGAGAGAAGTCGACCACCAACACCCATGGAGCGTTAATGTATGGTGTGGAATACTGGGCAACCAATTGATTGGTCCATATTTCATTGATAATCGATAAACAGGGCAAAAATACGCGAACTTTTTGAATAATAATTTACCACCTTTACTAGAGGACGTGCCGTTGAATATCCGTGCACGTATGTGGTATCAGCATGATGGTTGTCCAGCACATTACGCACGTATTGTGAGGGAACTACTGGATAGAAATTTTCCCAATCGATGGATTGGTCGTGGTGGACAATTCATGTGGCCTCCACGCTCACCAGATCTTACTCCTCTAGACTTTTTTCTGTGGGGCACATTAAAAGACAGAGTGTATCGTGAAATACCAACAACTCCGGAGGATATGAAACATCGTATTTGTTTAGAATGCATGACACTTAGTCCGGACATAATTCAGAATGCAGTTTCTTCATTAGTTAATAGATTTCGTCACTGTATTGATGCCAATGGACATCAATTTGAACACTTACGTTAATTGTGATAAGCCACGAGTCACTGAATGTACTCAAAGTAATAAAGTGAAAATACTCGTTAACTATTAATTTTAGGGCTAATAAGGGTCTATACTTTTTTACTCAAAATTCGATACTCTATCATCTTACGCTATAAAAAATATAGCATTCCCTTTAAAAAAACAAAGTTGACCTTGAAATCTCCGAAGCGCCTCCACCTAGAATAAAAATAAATGCACCACATGATGAAGCCTCATAAACCATGTAACTTTTGTATACAACATTTTTTCGTGCAACGCATATTTCGACCGTGAAAGAGGTGCACACGTTGCGTGGACCACCCTGTATACCGTAACTAAAAAGCAAGGGACAGAGAGTGGAGAGCTCGAAAACGGCGAGATGGCTGACGGATTTTCGTTGGTCAGTGCGCACTCGCTCGCGCGCCATTCGGTAAAATTGAGCCGATATAGAAACGTCAAGCGACACGTTTTAGCGAGGAAAAGCATATTAAAATCTGAATGGCAGACGGATGAAATTGTGTTGACGGTAGAAACGTAATTCTCCAGCCGAGCGAACCCTCTCTGACCAAACCTCCTCCTCCTCTGCCATCGCCCTCTCCTACTCTTCTAAGCTTTTTTTAACTTGACCCCCACGTCGAGGTCATCTCGTCCGGAATTGCACTTTTCATAGGACGGTCTCTGCCGTAACCATATTTATTGTTCGATGCGAACGAAATGGCAACTGCGTGCAAGAAAAGCTTCAAATTCCGTCTTCCCTCGGCACCGTTTCGACGCAAGACCAAATCAGCGGGATTGTCATTTGGCACTCTGTCGCGCTTGAATGGTTCAGCAACAAGGAAACTTTGTGTGAATCTCATTGAATGACGAATTTGTTGCACCGGCATGAGTGCATCGTCGCTGCATTTTTACCCTACTTTGATTTAAAAAAACGCAAGTTTATGGATCTCGGGCTCATTTTTGAAAAATCAATATGGAGCAATTGGAGGTAAATTCGTTTTTAAATCGTTTTAAAATAATCATAGCTCGAACGGAATTCGGTCAAAATATGACTCGGGATTGTTACGTACAATATTTTGCTTGAAGAATTACGTATAGAAATCCGCGAAAAAATCCATGCATCGAAAATCCATAGTACATCCCCATCTTCGGATAGGGTTTATGCATATGCACGAGGACGAGCTCACCAATGCGCCAATCTTATCATGAGCAGAATAAGCAAACCGAGACACGGGAATCGTTTTTCCACTCCTGTACGTACGATGAAAAAGGGGATTTTTAATTATTTTTTTAATGTCAAGCACGCAAACTCGAACACCATCCCCGAAGCACACATGGTAAATACGAGCAGACAACATCGATATTTCCCGATACAAAACGCACCGATTAAAAAACACGTATTATCTCTGTGCAACAAGATGAAAAGAGGAGAAAACACGATGAATTCGCGATTTCCCCATCGAGGTTCTTTTTGTTACGAAATAACCAGGCTTAACGATCGTATTGATCGATCGGCGTCCAAAAAGAATCCGGTACAACGGTGGACATTGCGTTTGTTTAAATATTCCTAAACACGATAATCCGATGAAGTGCAACAGCAGATTCCTAGTGATGCAGGCATCGTTAATTTCATTCCCGATTGTTCGATCGAGCGGTCGGAAAATCTAGCGATACGGTGTGGTGGAGGATCGAGGCGCGCGGAGCAAAACTGCTACATGACGAGCCATAATTCTGGCTGATTAAATATGCATGGGATTTGCGACGGAGAGTGTCGATGAGGCAGGGCTTCAACAGGGCTACTCCATTGGTACGGATGGGTCGGTTGGGGATGCGCGATTTCGTGACGTTGCTGCTCTTGCTCGTGTGTGCATAAAGTCGCGACACTGTAGTGAGCATCGCATCTCGATTCTCGTTGTTTATCCGTTAAACGTACAATAAACAGTCATCACCGTTTGGGGCTCGGGGATACAACTCCATTGTGGTCACGTTTCCAGACCTCTCTTGCTCTTCGACGGTCATCGCGTATAGCCGCGTCTCACGGCACGGTAGAGGGGTAATAGATTTCCGAGCGGTTGTCGCGCGCTTCCCGTTGTTGACCCGCTATCCAAAGACCACGCACCGTTTTCCCTGCAACCCCCCGCCTCCGCACGTACACCCCTCCTCACCTATGTGCGATATCAAACTGCGGGCGGATACCGCTGGGATTTTAGTATGGAACTCATTCCTGTTTCGCATCGAATAACGAAGCCTAATTCATGCCTCACTTTCTTTTCCGCCATTTCGTATTATCACCACGGATTTCAATATCGGCAATCTCGGTGTACATGAATGTGTCGTCAATCAATTGTAAGGCTGTTTTTCGCTGCGGGTATTTAGAAACAGAGGCTTTCGTTTGTCCACGCGTCGTAACGAGGACAACGAGGACAAGGAACGTGACGTTATTTTTTTCCTTTTCCTCCTCAAGTTGCGTACGCACTTGCGCGGGATAAAATCGAAGATTTCATTGTGGACAACGTGAATCAGCTTCCGCGTGATGTAACGTCAACTTTCGCTCGAAATGAGAGTACCGAGGTGCTAATTATTATAAGAGCGAAATGAATAATTCGAGGGTGACTCGAGTTTCCGCTTTCTTTGATTAAATCGTGGGAAAAGTTTTTCGAGGGTGGATCGGAAGCTTCCTTTTACTCGCCTCTTTAACAGACGTATAGAGTCGCCCGGTGAAACTCCCGGTTTTCCGTCTCGGAATTTCGATTCTCCCCCAGCATCGTCTCCGACCCAGCCACTCAACTTTAGCCAAGAACTTATCCGAGAATCTTTGCACCTCGAGGAATTCGAAATGTCGGACCCAGAGTGTCTCCCTCGGGTGTTTCTTTTGGTCTCGAGCTTTTAACTATAGGTGTAATTCTCTCTTGAGGCTCGCGGATGGTCGTGTATTTCCTAGAGTATCACGTCGACCGTTTAGCGCACCCACCACTTACGTTCGATGCAAATTGTGTTCCGGACCACTCGGTCGATTGACCCGCTGGAGCCCGCGGAGGTTGCGATATATCCACCGTGTTCGTTGAATTCTAATTTATCTGCAACTTTCGAAATGTCCAATTCCATGCGCGGCAGATTCGCCGGATGTTGACAGGTTCGATCGACATTTTTCGGTCAAATTATTGTAAAACCATTTCAAGGGAAAATAGTAAACAAATATATCCATGAAATATTTGAAGGAAATATTTTTTAAGGGGACGGAAGAGTACTGTTTTCGTTTACGTCTTCTTGTGCAAAGCCGATGGTTTCGACTGACTTTTTTTCTGTTACGCAACGCTCGATTCTGTGCATTCGAATCTTCGCTCCCACACTTGTTTATCACAGCACATTTTCATCCAACTCTCCATTGTCCAGCCTAATATTTACAGTATCCAGGATGAAGGAGGATACGAGTCGCTGCGTTCACCGCTTGTTTCTTTGCCAGCATTGAACTTCTCGTGACCCCGAAATCTTCCTATCCTCATTTCGCTCCGTCTGTCAGTTTCCCCTCTGTCGCTCTCTCTCCCCCCCTCTATCTCTCTCTTCGTCTCTCGCAGCCACTTTCAATCTTTTACCGTTGATCGTCCGGCCTCAGCTTCCTTGCGGTTCCAATTAGACAACTGCAACTTTCCGCCTAAGATGCATCTACGAGCATCGCAGTAGGTTACGTCCGTCCTTAAGGTTGTACTTGTTGCTCGAATTTTGGTTCAACTCTTGTAACTTCCAACTGCTCGCACATCTTCCCGTCTCTCTGCTTTCTCTCTCTTTGGTGTCCTCATTGTTTCGCCTTAACAAATGTGACTAAAGCCACGGATGCGCTTGTGTGGACCTACCTGCACACGTAACTTTTGTCAGCGCATAAATGTCAAGCGCCAACGCGCGTCGGTTCTCCACCACTGTACATATTAGCCGTCTTGTAATCCGTTTTGCGTTGTTACAACGAACGTTCGTCACGAGACGAGTTTTCCCGAGGAAATTAGAGTTTCTCCTCGTACGAGGCTTCCGGGTCTGAATTCACGCAGGAGGTGATTCATTTTTCCGTCATCACGCTCGCTCCACGGAAAAAAATCGCCACGATTCCCTTCTTGATCTTTTACCCAAGGCTTTTCTGCGGTATCGAATCTGCGACGGAACGCAATCGCGACGATTTGACGAAGCACACAGGGAAAAACCCTGCTGCAAAAGTATCGAATCAGCGGGCCGCACTTTTACGCTCTCGTTGCTGGAACTAACATTTCCACACGCGGAGTATCGAGAGAGGCTTGTCCCGCGAGCTTTTACCCGGAAAATCGCGTAGCTAGCTTGCACCAAAGGATTTACAGGTCCGTTTCCGCGCAAAGACGACAATGACACACGTCCGGACGTGTAGAACGCCGGGAATAAAGACCATGTCGACGACGAAGAGGGTCTTTCGATCCCCGGTGTAGCAATTGCAACTGCAAAGTTGTTGGCGACGTTGAATACGTGCCGGTAAACACGACCCCTCGGCTTAACTATGCCTACACCGCTCGTACCCTTTCCAGTTCCTCACGATCCACCCGGTATAAACCTCGTGCAAGCAACCTGTCGAGTGTATACTGCTGGTACAGCTCACACTGGATATTTCCAACTCTTAACTGGCTCTCATTTTCCACCGTCCTGTATATTACGAAACTCTCGTGCGAGCACCATTTTACAAAATATATCAATTCTTAATATACATCAATTTTCAACTGATCAGCTGATCGATATTTAAAAATTCGGGTCTCTCATTATCCGGTCCGGAAAAGGACCATCTGAACCCGGAGAGCTTCAGAATCAGAGCTCCATCCGGAAGCCAACCATTTTCAGAGTAACCTAAAGACTGTAATATATCAATTCATCGATGCACGGTTAAACATTTTTTTTTTATCATCCTAGTGACCCGACGATGTGAGAAAATTGCTGCACCGGTATGCTTGTTGTTGTTCGCAAATTTAAGAAGGTTCACATCACGCCGCACTGGCGAAGGTTTCGCGAAGATCAACGGGAGGACTTTTTCTATAAATCGTCCCCGCTCTTAGGAGAGATACTAGGGAGAGAGAGGGAGGGAGAGGAGAGAGATTAGGGTACTACTTTTGCGTCTACGATTTCGAACAGAGCAATGCGGCTGTGGGTACGATCGTAGCGCGATATGAAGAATGAATCGTGTATCTTGCGTCGCGTTCATCTCGAGAAATATGAATGAAATTATTTGAATATCGTTTTTTGTCTCTGCTGCGAGATAAAAACGAGAAAAGAGCAGCACAGACGGAAACGCAGCGAATCTTTTGCCCCAAGCTTGTTCGGTCCACGCACGATGATATCCGATTCTTCACTAGGGAAATACGAGATTGAAAGACCGCGTATGAGACTCGCAAGTTATGCACAAATACAAATAGGAATAAATTCGATGAAACGCAAAAATGTTGACGCAGCGGGCTTTCGAGGCGGTACACGCTTACTCTCGAAAGCAGGATTCGAGTTATGAGATGTACGTACGAGCGGAAAAGTCACGGATTTTACGCTCTTGCCTTTGGAGTATATATTTATTATGTTTTTTGGAGGAGAATTTATATATCTTTTGATCCGGGGACGTTACGCTGTTCGTCATGATATTTGCACGAAACATGTCAAGAGCGATGTTCATTGCTTTGACTCGCCGTCCCGAACGAGTCTAGCGAAAAATCGTCATATGCTCGTGAAGATTTTTTGCGCTCGCTTTCCACAATCACGAGGCGGACGAGCGTTGCCTTGACGATTTCTCTCACAAGTCTGATGCGCAACGTTGAACGTCGTAAAATGTGTTGTTTTCGCACTGTGCGATAAGAACTGGTCGGAAAAACGGATTTCGCATTTCAACCGGTCAAACGGTACGCCTATACTCGAACAATTCGTTATTACCTCTGGTTTTAATCATCGTCGTGTAACGTCGTGTGACGATATTTGAGAAATTCGAACGAGACACGCTCGAAAAAGTTTTGACGCAATTGCGCCGCTACCGGCACCGATGTCCCGTTATGCTCTTGAGCGATGCTCGCGCGAGGGGTCGAAACGGCGCTCATTCGTCGCGGACCAACACTGCTTTTTGAATATTAATTCAACGCAGTTTCTTGGTCATTTTTGACTATTAAAAATTCGAATTCATCGTCATTTTATTCACATATCGTGATTCACGTGCGCAATGTGAAAACATTGGCGCAAAAGCTCGGCATAACCGAGAGTATCGAGATTTTTGCAGCAAGTAAGCTCAACCGAAATGCACGTGAATTCCATGTTCTTTTTCATTTGCGAAAAGGTTCAAACTCTAGTCAGAGGGTCTGTCGGTGCGGTGCTTTGCGAATGCTTGAATGGTAAATTCAAGCAAGGGAACTAACTACGAAATGCGGAAAGGAGGAATGAGAGCGAAAGAGAAAAAACGGGAAAAGCATCGTCCCGTTACAGACGAATTCATCGGTGCAGAAGTTTGCGATAAAACAATCCTTTGCTGGCGGTACGTGTTCAATGTAACGAAATAATACTCCGAAGCACAGCATCGCGCGTATACCGCGCAGGGAACGAGTTCTACCTGCCCCTGCTGCTGTTTCTGGCATGGTGTTGCCTTGTCTCTCTCTCTCTCTCTCTTTCCACCTATCCTTTTATCTGTGTGTGTGTGTGCCCGCGTAAAATATATATGTACTAGTCTATACACACAAATATATATATATAAGCACACGCACACACGCGAATGATATTCATAAACCTCCCACTGCCTCACTCGCGCACCAATATCTAATGCTCTTCCGTGTGCTCTTCCGCAGCATTCCTGTTGCATTCAGCGTTGAATGCAGATCCCACCAGAGCAATAACAGAACACCCTCCCTCCCCCCGGCCGGTTATAATACCGCGTGCACCAAACCGCCCCATCCTCCAATCGCAATGACGATACATACAAAGAGAGGGGAGCGTGCCAATGTTTTTTGGTAACTCGTGCTCTCGAAGCGTGGATTCACTCGCCCGTTCGATCCCGCTGCTGCTCCACTGGCTTAATCGCATTCAAACGCTCTGTGCGTAGTGCAGTCGTGGCCAAAGTTACGCGCTCGCTGTCTACTGGCTGGCGAACACGAAACACATGTTTCCGTGATTTTGCACCACGAATACAATCCCCGCCTTACCCTTGTCGAAGCAGAGCTCACTTTACTATCGCGCAGCATCCCACCTCTGGTCCTCGTTCGGGTACACACGTGTCCCCACGTGAATCCATGAAAAGCGCCTGTATATTTATATACGCAGGTGCATTAAACGTGGTTAACGCTAAAATTGTGTGTATGCATGTAAGGTGGTGGGCGTGAGTGTAGCCCCGAGCCTGTTGTATGCTCCACACGGGAGTAGGTTCTGAACTAAAAGACGGACAAACGCCATAAGCGTTACCCGATACATCTAGCCGTATTTGGAGAAACAATCGTTCTTTTGTCTTCGTCATTGCTTTCTCGGGCGCTCTCTCTCTCTCTCTCTCTCTCTCTCTTCCTCTCTTCCTATTTCCGCTGCAACTTCCAGTAGACCTCTCTCGGTATGTTCTCTCGCAGCTCTGCACCCTGCACCTGTGTTATTCCGAGTGCGCGTTGATTCCTCAGTTGGGACGCACCAAAGGACCTTCTCTTTGCCAATACCACCATGCAAACATAGGGATATCTACAAAGGGACTTGCATGTGCATGTCCGAACGGCTGCGCCGCTCGTCCATACTATCGAAGGCCATACTAAATTGATCGTGATGCGTCCCAGTTTGTAGGTATATTAACGCGAATTCTGGGCAACAAGGATCTATTAAACCGTGTGGAAATTGTAGACAGGAATGTCTGCCAGTGCCTTTGTAATGCAGAATCTACCCCCGGGATACCTCGGTATATACAAACAACAGCAGCAGGGTCCGTGGACCAACGTGCATTCATTGGTTATCGTATCTACGAAATAGCGTGTTCAATAAACAGTATAATACCGACGATTACTTTTCCATTGTTCCGCGACTTATACGAGTGCCGGTTTTCTCAGGCTAGTTTCTCGGATAGATTTCAAGGCCATCATTGCAAACGTATTCGAATGGGAAAATATGCGATCGCGACAATAATGCGTGCTCCGTATGAAAGTTTGTAGCGAGAGATTGAAAAAAAAGTGGACGTGCATTGTGTGGGATAAAAAGTAAGTGGAGAAGGGTTTGAGCGCGCGGATTCGATAGGGAATGCTGCTGCGGCAATCGGGCATCGATGGCGTACGCGATTTCGAATCCTCCCCTCTGGCTTGTATATCACCGACACCTGTGCCTTGGGGGCATGCGTCATCAAAACTCGTTGAAAATTAACATGGAAATGACCAAGAAATATCGAAATGGAACGGGAATAGCCCAGGAGAGGAAAACCTGTTATACCATACGAACACCAAATCCGGGAGATCGAACTACGCGACACGAAGGAATGTCGATCCAAGTATCGACCTCGCGCGGTTGCTCGTCGCGTGAGAAAATGTTTGACATGGCATATAACGGGCAAATAAAGTCCGATAAACCGAGAGACTCTGAACAACAAAAGTCTACTCGAAAATTCAATAATACAAAAGAAAATACAGCAAAAAACAGAACTTTAATGCTCTTGTTTGATACTCCGAGGTATATACGATCGGGAAATACGTTGATCCTGTGTACGCGCGTTATCTCGCTGTTGCCTTCTCGTACGCCAAATTATAGAACGCAAATAGGTATTATTCATGTTTCTTTGTTATTTTCTTTTTTTTCGAACGTATACATCGTTAGCCTCGATCCCCCCCCCCTGTCGAGCAGCTTGCCAATGAATTATTTTAAAACACGCGAACCAAGCACGAAACTTGAAAAGGAGTTCAGATGCAGGTTCCGGAGGCGCGCATTTGCAGCGGTGTAGGTAAAGATAGGTGGGTCGGTGGGGGATGAGTTAAAATTGTTTCACGTTTTCCGTTATCCCTGAGGCTCTTGGCTGTCCATCACTGAACGATCCGTCGGGGGGCTGTATCTCCCGTCTCGCTGCTGGTTCTCGACCTAAACGCTCACCTCCCCGGGATAACAAAGCGTGCGCTTGAAGTTCATTGATTGACCGTTATCCGCCGTGAAACGTGCCCACAAGTCCGTCATTGCGCAGGGTGAAGCGTTCGCGCGGTCGCCCCATGGTTTTTGAAGAAAATTTCGTTGCATCGCGAGCGTGTTCGCATACGCGACGTTTTCCATGCCACTTTTTTCACTCAAAGACGCCTCTCGTTACCGGAGCTTCGGTCGGTCGATCGCCACGTAAAACACTGTAATCGAATTACGTCTGTTCTTCGCCGTCCATTTTTTCCCCAAACAAAAACACACTCGCGCTGAATGGATATTCCTCCAATCGCGGGTGTGTTTTACATGCCGCGTGTTTGTACGCAAGAGCATGGTCTGAGCATTGTTTTGTGAATGTATGACGAGATAAGCAAGAAATTACAGCGCAATTCACCTGGCACAATGAAATACCCAGCAAGGTAGAGAATAGCGGGTGTGGTATACGAGCGGCGAGGGAAAGTAAAAGGCCGACGATTCCTTGGAATCAAATGGAATTATTTAGACGGAAAATAGAGAAGAAGGGAATTTTGTTGTGGCTCTGCGTCGAAGGAAGACGCGCATTCAGAAAAGCATCCAACGGTTTTTGCACCATCACCCCGCTTTTCCTCTCCATTCCTCTCAACGGTTTGCATTCTCGCTATGAAGCTTATTCTCATCTTTCTTCACCCACTCAATTTCTCCCTCTTGCTGCCGCCGTGCTGTGCATAGCCACATCCGAGTGTGTTGTACGTGTCTCCTGCTCCGGCTGGGATATATCTTCGGATATACGCTTGTATGTGTGAATGGGTAATAGCTCGTATATCCCGCAACGTCTCCATCCCGTTCGCTCCGAAGAACCACAGTCGCTGTCTGTCGGTTGGAGCACCAACTAAGAAGATTACTTTCCAACTCCTATACAGCTTTGATGCTATATACGGTGTATGTATATAACTCGACTCGATTCGTGGAAGGAGAAGACGAGAAACTGGATCGCGGGGGGGGGGGGGGGACGATGGTAAAGGTGTACCAAAACGGCAGTAGCGGTAACGCCACTTCCGTCGCGTATTATAGCGACGCCGGGAGTATAAGGAAAAGCCCCGCGCACCTATGTGTGCCCGAAGACCCGCGATAAAACAGGACCACAAACCATTCTCCCATCACCTGCCACTGGCTCGGGAAAACCAGGGATAACCAGCCTGGGCACGTGAACGCGCGAGCGAGCGCGTTACTCCCCGCCGGCGGACTCGAACTTTCCGCCGCTCGTATAAACGATGCTTTTGCTACTGCGGCGCCGGTTGCACCCTCTGCAGACGCAAAGAGAGCTTGCAGTATAGTAGGTGGTGTGTGCACACGCCCAGCCTCCGCGTCCCTGTCAGACAGCTGTCGCGTTTCGCCACTGCTCTTCCTTTCCCACACTGCCTTCCGGTATATCCAAGGGTCGCTGTCTCGGTTTTACGGCTCAATTTGCAGTGGACCCTCCAAGGGCAAGGATCGAGAGAGTGCCCGCACCCGAGAGGTCTTCCCAGCAACGTGAATAGCGATTCACCCGAGCGCGAGAACCATTCGCATACAGATATAGATAAATCTGCCAGCACGCGGTGTACCGGACTGGTAATTAAACGCGTCGAGCCGGGAATATGGGCCCCGTGTTGAGCGGGGAAGCGCGCGTCCATCGTCATAAGGCCACCCGTTCTCCGGCGACCATTGCCATGTTCTCTCCTCAACGGACGCGGCTCCATTTGCGCCCGTCTCTCGCTTCGCGTTTCCCACAGACCGAAAGACGTTATTCGTGCGGAAGTCAATGTTCTTTCGCACGATCGTGACACAAAAATGACACTTTTTGCAGGAAGATCTTCATTATCATCGCAGCATCGTGTATGCGCAAAGAGGCACGATAAATCGAGTGAAATCGACTTTCCAATCGAGAAACAAAAAAATTTCGAACGAAATACCGGGCTGGTTTATATGCACAATGTACATACTGAAGAATTCATAGTCGATTGCTTCAGTAGGGCGATATGAGAACCAATATACAGTGCAAATTTGCTCCGTCTGTTCTGAGCGTTTAACTTCGTCGGTCGTCCGTCATTTTTCATCGCCGAGCAAGACCGTGTAATAAATTTGCACAAAATTAATTGAAATACACCATCTATTTTCCTACCTTAATCTCGATCTCTGAATTTATTATCGCGATACGCGGTTGAATACTCATCCCTACGTGAAATTCATAGATGCACATTTGTCGCTCGAGCGGTATTTTTCAAAGAAACAATTTCCCTTCCCGTGCATCGAAAAACGTCTTTGGAGAATACCACCGATACATCTTAATTATCAGATCGATTGCCCTGAATTTGCATCGGCAACGTTCTTTTTCTCGCTGCGCTCGTTACGTTTTTATTACGACAAATCTCATTGGATTATATTTCTCATCCAGTCTGAAACATCGATGAATGTGTAGAGGATTGAGATTTTCAACCCTCTGGCTCTCTCTATTACCGTATGCACCGCGTACCACGGCAGTTTCTTAGTCGAGTTAAGAATAGTTTGGAAGATTGGATTTTCGAAAGTGGCCCAGCACCAATGCCAAAACCTTGCTCTGGACTCGCCGTATCTTGTTCCGCAATGCCTCTGCCCCCAAGCCCACCTGATTATCCGCTCTCTTCGATGGATTTCACGCGCAGCGATACCCTTTTCGATTCTCCGTCTTTGTTCGTTTACCACTCTTATCAGAATTTCTCTTTAGGCAAGAACGACCCTCCCCCATTTTCCGACTCCCGAGGCTCTTTTAACTTTCCCCTCGTTTTCCACGTCTCATTCGCTCCGTCACCAAATCAAAGCCGAGTCAAAGGTGGCCGTCCATTGTCAACGGAGAAAGGAAGGTTTTTTAACCCCGAGGAATAAAAAAAATGAAACGCGAAGGAAGGGGTGGAAAAACCGAGAGGCAAACGTGTTATTCGATTCTCCGATTTACCGATACCCCTCCTCTTCCTAGTGAATCCTCGTTTGATGCTTATAGCCATTTTGGATAAATGCCCGTCCACCTTTGAGTTTATCTCGCCAGTGGACAAAATGCAAGTGCCACAATCTGCGGCCAGGCCGGATAAGTAGTTGGACGGTTGGAACTGAAAAGAAAGTGAATGCAGCCACTCGGCACGGATGCACCTGCGTCGAAATCTCGATTTTCATCGTTTGTACCGATACAAAACCTTTTTTTGTGTTTTCAATCGCACAACAAGTGAAATATCGCTTCCGGGAATATTCCAGAGGGTATCAAAAGTCGTACAACACTTTCACGAATGTTCGACATGCGAATATACATAGTTTTTGGATTTTCGGTTGGATTTCGAGTTCTCGGTAGAATTTTAATGCCGAAGCATTTTGGTCATCTTGTACAGGCTCTCGCCCTCGTATCGATGCTCTTGACAATGCTTCTCTCATGCTGAGATTTCCTCGAGGTGAACACAGGTAAACCTACAGCGAAAAGAAAGTTAATGGCTTCAAGTTTTTTTGTGCATATAATGCCTGATATACATTTTGATCCCAATTTAAATCTGAAATTACGCAAGAAAATCCCTCTGAGAAAAGAGCTTGCTTATTTGAGGAAAAGCGGACGTGAAGAAGTGAGTAAAGCCACGGGGCTGTCTTGAGCACTTGATAAAAGTTAGACATCCCGTGGAATGATATTTCCGAATGTGTTTCGGACGATTGAATTAGTTTTAAATTACTCGCTCGACGGAGGTATCTCGAAAGCCTCGAGCGATGCTCGCAGATTCTTCTTGACTCTTAAATAACGTATATTTCCATTGTTGAATAACGTCCAGTGGGATGCCAAATATTTACCCCGATCAGGTCCTTGAAAATGACTCACCAGCAAGACAATGAACGTGTACTGCATCGCACAAGCCTTGTAGGTGCAGAATAAATAAATCATCGTCTAAATCGTGTAGGAAAAAATGCTTGCAAACCTTACAATTATTTCCGCAAATCTATAAACGTTGAGTGCACGAAATGTCGTATTTTGCTGGTCTTTGGCATATGTGTTCGTTTTATTTCTTTTTTTTATGAAAACAGCTGCTTTTAACATTATTTAAAAAAATTAGCCGCCCAACAACAGCTGTGTTTATTCCACTTCGTCTTCTTCTTCAATTCGACCGACAGCGTTATTTTTCGGATGTTGAATCTTTCGTTGATTCAAAGTATTTATTTTCACGTTGCTTTATTCTTACGTATGAATCGCGCTGGAGCTGCACATGGGCACTTTATTTCGCTCTATAAAATGTATGAAATCGTGTGTGGCAAGGGATGAAGCAAGACGAGAGGGATGAAGTTGACTGCCCCGAGCCGGAGGCTAGACTCGACATCGCACGACGTGTAAAATCATGTTTTTTCCCGCATGCGACACTCCATGTTTTTCAGAGAGTTTCAATGCTTCAATGCGTGAATGCTCCAGAGCCGCTTGAAGCGAGGCAATCTTAGACCGATAGCGCAGAAAAAAATCGGATTAATTAACGTTCAGAATGACACGAATATTCCGCAGCTTGCAATAACCAACTGCGATTCCGGTTGGGATAAAGTTACGGACTAAATAAACCAACTAACTTTGCATCGGTCTGAAATTCGCTCCATTCGGCTGGGTAAACAGGCATTGAATTCAAACCCGTAGTTTCAATGGAGGTTGAATGAAAATGTATTTATTCAGAATATCTTTTTCAACGTGTTTCACACATGCCTTTAGCATCGAAAGACTCAAAGTGCCCAGTAGGACGTCGGGAATGAAGGGAACTAAAGCAGCCTCGAATTGAAAGTTTGTACAGTAAGGACACTGAGAACGATCGTCGAAAAAATAAAATAGCACCGGATATAGTTTCTAATGAAAGTCGAGTCTTCCATGCGATTTTGCATCAAATGACAGTTGAACAAAGATAAAAAAATGCACCGTGCGCAGCGGCGGAAGAAGAATGAACGTTTTCGAGCTCGACTCGCGCCTCGTGTAACGAGTTTTACCACTTGGTTTCCCTTTTGAACAACTAAAGAAATAATCGTTCGAAATTCACGAGATGTTTATTTTCTCCTGACGAATATATTTTCCAATAGCTCTTTGGTAATTACGCGATGCGGACGAGTCGGATCGTCGCGAGGTCTCTGATACAACCTGCCGTTAATGGCGTACAATTTTGGGCTCAATTCACATCTCACGTTGAACCACCAATCGCACACAAAAACGGCTTGACTGAATTGCGTTCCATTGGGACAGAGAAACGTCGCTTGTCTTCCGTCGATGTCGCAGTAGTGCCAGGCCTGGCAGCGGGTCTCGACATCGGCGAAAAATCCAGGATACGATTGATCGTCGCAGTAAAAATTCGTATACGGTACTTTCCCCAGCACCGGATAATCCGTGCCTGGTCGTCCTGAAAAAATGACAAAGTTACGATCTATCTTTAAGTTCGAGGAGGCTGAGAGGAATCGGGAAAAAGATGTTGTCTCTTTTTTCTTGGTGCTGAGGTTATCGAAAAAAAAAGCTGCCAGAGAATTTTGGTTTCGTCACACCTGCTGGCGAACGAAAATTTGTAATTTGCCATGTTTGCCTCGTGGTTTTATCTCCTCTTTTTTGTTCTCACCTCCCTCGGCGAAGAAAGTCGTCTATATATGTATATAAAAACGAGCTCTATCGCAGTCTGGCGATGAATAATAACCAAGTCGGGGGCAGGCGCAACGCGTTCAGCACTAACGAGGTACTTAAAATTTTACACGGCAAACGCATACCTCCGACTTCCTCGACGTTTCTTCGTTCTATGTTTCTTCCCTACCGACGTGACGAGACCCCGCGATCTTCTCCTTCGAATCCAACCTGCTGATTCGATATTCCCTTCGCCCTAGACTCGTCGATTTAAGAGCATTTTTCACGAACGTCTACAAAGTGAAAATATTTTTCCAAACGTTTCGTACCATCTCGCGAAACGTACAATGAAACCTCATGCTGTACAAAGTACTTTGCACAATGTGTGGGTATTTGCCTCCTCCGGTACGACAGACTCGTTTTTTTTTTTTTGCTCTCCCGTGCCATGAAAATTTTGCACTGCTGGCACTTCGCTATGCAGTCTACCGCACAATACGAAGCCGGATAACGTACACCGTTGCACACGTACCTCATGCAGTACACGGGAAAGAAGCATAAATGAACATTTTATAGATCTACGCGCGTCAGGATTTCCGGCAAATTTGTAATTGGACGACAGGCGTGGGCCCGCGATTTCAAAAAAAGTTTGCCTATGATCAATCGCGATACAGGATGGTACTTTACGGTTCTCCGACAGCGAAGATTTATTTCCGTGTAAAAATCTGAGTATTCCGCGTCTGAATGATTATCATTTTCGCCAAAGTCGCGTATCGTTGAAAATCGTACGACGGACGTAAAGCGCGCGCGAAGGCGGGCTAAGAGGATTATTCGCGCGGTTTCGTGACGTACAGAGTGGAGCACAATGACGTCTTCCGGTTTCGCATGATTTCGTAAACGTTCGAAGAGAACATCGGGAGCGAACGAAATAGAATTTGAGATGAAAATCCGGGTACTCCGTGGATGAGACGAGGAGAAAAAAGATCACGTTCGCGGCATTAACGTTTCGTTTGAATTATCGCGAAATACTCGCGTGCGGAAGCATTATGGGAAAAAACAATTGGAAATAATTGGCAAAACCATCGTTCGGTTGTAGCGCGCAGTGCGAAACAATTAGCGTACCACATGAGCGTGGATAACGTATCCGCTCATGGTACGGCTGCGTGCGATAATCACAATTCTACATTCCATTATACGCCTGAATAATTATCCATCGTAATTCGACCGGGCGAACATTATTCATAGTATTCACCCGCGGCGAATGCTCCATTTCGGTCTTGGTTTCGAAAAATGAAGGAACTACGGAAATTCAATGCACATGACCGAAGGGGATGCGGTAAAAAAACGAATAGGGAAGATCCTGTGAAACATCAGGATTTTCGGGCGCGGACAAACACCAAAGTAATAATCCGACGGGACAAAAAATCGGCGCATTGTCTCTGAATAACGTACGTGTCTCTGTGTACCTTGACGCGGGCGCATAATTCGAACGCGGGCCTTTGTACGCCTGCATGAATATCCGAATATATTTAACTAGCGAAAATCATCTATTCTTCCGTCTGGTAAATGAAAGATAAAATGCGTCGGTAGCCGATCGTTTCTCTGCCTCGACTCGTGCAAGTTTCTCCTCTCTCGACGTAACATCTCTCCTATCCCTTCCGCGCCAATGTCTCTGCGCCTTCTCTTTTATGTTTCCATGCAGCCATCGTCATAAAGTCAGCCGGCCGAGAGGGATGGGGCCGATGCCATTCTCCAACCCCTATATACCTCGCCCATTTCCTCTCTCCCGCTTCCTCGCGTATTTCAACATCCTGGTAGTATCCCGAAACCTAAAAGCTCGAGCTGCTCGGCCGTTTACCGTGTGCATAAAAATGGATCTGACGAAGGAAACGAGAAATAACTCGAATGACTGGCGTGGAAAAAAGACGAAAGATCCTGGCTTCGAGAGTCGAACCTGCTTCGGGCCAGGACGGCGATGAAAGAACAGAGGTTGAGCGAGTTATACCGCGGAAGCTCGAAGCTATGAAAAGAAGGAAAGTACAGGAGTACGCTGGGGGGAATAAATTTGGCGAATCGCGATTTCGAGTCGAGGCGTAATGATGGAAAAATCTTGCGATAATAAGAGAAATAAGGACGAAAAAACTCGAGTAGGAAAAGTTTATCAGGCTGTGGACGAAGTGACTTTGCGTGTGTCTCGATGGTTCTCGAATGTATTGTTCAGTTTCGAAATGATAGAATTTCGACACGCTGCGATATCGTCGACGAAAATCACCAGGTTCGTCAGTACCGTGGAAGAATGCGAATGCGATATTTTTTCCACTCGCGCCCATGCATATTTCATCCAACTTCTCACCGTACCCATTCACGAAAATAACGTGATCGATAAAGAAGCAAGGAGCATCGTGAAATAAATAGAGTTATCGAGACGGAAATAAGACCTCGAGTTTACAGCTGTGCAAAAAGAAGATTAGCTTTCGGAATGATAACGGTGCATTTTCTGCTGCTTTTGTTCCTTCCTCACCGTTACGTCGTATTCCATTTGCGTCAGGATGCAGAGCGATACGAGAAAAGACTTTCCAACAGAGTTGGACATAAAATAGACCGGTTGGGATGCAAAATCCACTACACACTCGCGTGAATGCGATTTTTTGGACGTACAGTTGTAGAGCATACCGAGTAAAAGAACTCTGAAAGAAGCTGCCCAGAATGGTCCGGCTGTTTGACTCTAGAATCCGAGGTGGAATCCTTGTTTCGCGAAAAAGTCCCCTTCGCAAACCTTTATTTCTCGACGATTCTTCATTTTTACGTAACATCGCCTTCATCGCCACATAAATGCGACTGAAAAAGAGCTACGTAGCGATTGAGCTCTTCACGAAATTTCCTCCTAGACTCGGAAAGTTTTGTTCCATTTGATCTAATTTTTCAAACACGTCGGTACACGCGTCTCTGCGTTATGGTAAGGACGTTACGATGTATGCGACGTGGGGTCAAGTTTCAGCACACCCGAGGCTGAAGCTTCCTCGCTATAAGTACTAATTGCACTTGCCTCTTCCCCCTCGATTTTCGCAGTCCTCGGTATGTCGTTGCGCAAAGTTTCCTTGATCGAAAAACGTTTAATCAGATATCTATCGATTGCCAAGTGATTTGGATGAACATCGATGCACAAGTTGGATTGAAAAAGTTCATTTCCATCTTACAACGTTAATGAATCAGCGAAAAAGTAATTATTCTCTCAGATATTCATCGAGAGTCTGCGTAGAGTAGAGAAACTACCTTGGTACCCAACGCAGTTTTCAAAAATTATCCTCGACCGGAGTCTTGCGCGTAAAATAACGAATACCTCGTTTCCTGCCGCAAGAATCGAACGTTCGGAATCATTTAATGACACGACCATGTTGGCGATTCGAATTGTTTTTTTTTTTCAAATTGGATATTGTCAAGAGTTCTAATTAGCCACGACGTTGCATTAAACTTTCTTATTATTCGTATTTTTCCGCTGCTCTTTCAACTCTAGCGTTCGAATCGGCATGCGCGTTACGTACAGCCGCATGAGGTTTTACCGCATCATCGACATCTCGCGCGCATCCTTCCGCCGCTCGTTCGCGGCGAAATAAAATGAGCAACCCGCCGATGAAAATAGGAGAAGAAAGTAAAAAAATACGCGATGGAAAATAATTTGGAGAATTTACATACACATACAGTCGTTGGCGATGCTCTTCTCATCAAACTCACGAGCGTCATGCACACTCGTTCTACCCGGCTGATGCACTCGTGATTCGATTATGAATCGAATTTCGGCAACTCCTAGCGCCGAGGTAGACGCGTCACGTCCGTGTACTATTTTTGGTAATTTTTTTCCTCTCGCTACAGCGTAACTAACCCCCCTCGTTATAGCAGGCTCCTACGCCGCATGCCTGTGTGTAACGCCAAAGCATTTCAGGCTGAAAATATTCCCGTGCCCGATAATTCTACAAACGTCTGAAACGAGATACGCCCGGAATATCCGCAGCCCATGATTTCTTCCGTCTATTGAATTCTCATAACGGCTGGCGATTCAATTATTTTGCATTTACGACCGCCGAACCGCATTCATTTTGCCATACTCCTCGATGAGCTCGTTCGACCTCATTTATATTCTTTCCCCATCGTCGTATTCTCTTCCCGCAAACAAATCCTTCGTTTCGCGCGCTAACTTCGCAAGGAATGATTTCAGACCTCGACCATCGGGAAATTCACGTATTGACATTTCGACGAAAAGTCTCCGCGATTATCGAGTGCCACCCGTGTAGAAATTTGATCTGGACGTCCCGACTTTAGACCGGGCCCTGGTCTGGATTTCCTTGGTTTGGCCTGGTCTTAGTTTTTAGGTAGGGGCCTGGTAAGGGGCAAATAGGGAAAATCGGGCTATTCTCGTCAATATTTCCATGTCAGAAAATGCTCATGGCCTGGTCGGGATTTCCATGAATACAATTCTGAGTTCTGAGTTATATACATATACTCCCGATATGCTCGCCTTCGTTGCGCCTAACGCGCAACATTCGTTGGTAAGGCAGTGCGACAAGGGAAAAATAGAATTTAAAATATTATCTCGCTTACATTTGAATTTTATGTTTCAATTTATTCCGTGTGCTCTACTTCCTTATTTCCCTACACAAATGTGTGTGATTTCATATTAAGTCTCAGGTCGGATTCCAACCGGGCTGTGGCATGGAATGACATTTGAAAACCAAGTAAGGGCCATGGCTGGGCATGGCTATTTCCCGGCTTACTGTTCTGAGCGGGTGCTGATTAGGCCCTGGTCATTTCCCGATTATTTCCCGGTGTATGGAAATCAAACCAGGCCCTGACTTATTACCCGTTACATTGCTAGCCGGATCCCGGCCTGGCTAGCCTGGCTATGCCCCGATATCAAATCGGGAAAGCCAGTACTGGGCCTGACTTGTTCCCGATCAAAATTTCTACACGGGCAGTTGCAATGATGAGAAACTCGATATTCGGCAAACATCATAAACTTTCGATGGTTCAAAAGCGCGAAAGGAAATAATATACTCGAATCTACCGATTGCCAAATTTTCAGTGATGTATAATTCGATGTACGCTCTTCCGGATCGCAAAGCTGGTTCTTCCCGAGCGCTTTTGAACGTTTATCGAAATATTTAACCGTCTGAGAAAAAAGCTCCGCAACGGAACTTTTACCAGGCGGCGTGAGCCTCGATTAATCCTCCTCATTGCTGCTCTTTCGCGAGACCGGCGAATTTCGATTTTTTTCCATCATTTCCGACATGCGAGATACTCGCTCGTCATGCGCGTGTGAGTTGCGTGCTTCCCCCTTGGTCCGTACGAATTTTTTTCCCGGATTTTCAAACAAATCTCGTCGAGAATGGCGAGCACATCGCGCGCTCTAATACCAACGCTGTTCTACATAGATAGAAGCCGTTGCCCTCTGCGAAATACAGTGTACATATACTACACGTGCTTTGAAACGCATGTATGACGAGTAAGTACGCTGATTCTGCGCTACTCCTCGCTTGTATAACGCGAACAAACTCGGCCAAAGATACGAGCGTTGCGAGAGCGTATGTACTTTGTGCCAAGGGTAAGAGACGTACAAAAAAGGGAATACGGCAAAGTATATTTCTCAAAAAGAAAATACGGAAAAGAAAACCGAGACAGCGGGAGTGGAAACGTCGAGGGCGACAGTGTCGACCTCCGTGTGTACGTATCTCAAATCCCTTGAGTTTTTTTTCTCGACTCATCGCTGGTGGTTCTCGTTTCACAATGGATAGGTTTTTGATACAGAGGGTTGAGATGGTCTCGCTCATATGGGCTATATTCTTGCTGGACCGAAGAGCGATGAGAAAGAGAAAACGGGGAAACAAGAGGGAACCCAGGAGAGAGAGAGAGAGAGAGAGAGGGAGTGGGAAAGTAAAATGAGATACAACATTTTGCATTCAAAGCTTGTTGAAGCGTTTTAACGCTTTCTCCGCGTCTCAATATGTGTCGTGTTTGATCGTGTTACTGATCATGTTTACATACCGGGTATCGATTTACCGAGATCGAGATACTCCCGCACTGATGGACTGAGAAATCCTGGCGGAACTACCGGACCCTCGTTCGTCGGATTGTTCCTCTCTTCGACGTTCTCGTCCTCGTAATAGTAATCATACTCCGGCGGATCCAGAGGCTTAGCACGTTTCGATACCTTGTTATGATGATTGTTATGCCGTTGATGATACCGATATTCATGGGACTCGTGATTATTGCCGCCATTAGTGCTACTGTTGGTATTACCGCTTGATCCAGGATCAGCTCGTTCGATCCTCTCGGTACCGTCTGAAACAAACGAATGTATTGTTGTTGAGCTTCCGCGGCGATTTTAATACATCTCCGATAATTTCAGATAATTATTTGACGGGCTTTGAGAGATTAGCGAAAATAACACATTACAAATTCTCTCCCTGGTAATACTCATCCCTCGAAACAACCGTGTCTAGGTACATGCGTTTTTGCGAAATGTTATAATTATACATGAAATAATTACAACAATGATCGCTCTGATGTCACGCGTCATTTTCGAGCACGCGAACGACAATACGGGCGTTCGATGGTACATCCATCCCAGGCTCCATAACGCGACGATCGATCTACGAAAATGAGATTCAAAGTGGACGACGCGAGTGCGATCTCCCTTGTTTCCTCATTTTTTTTGTTGTTTGCACACCTACGACGAGTAACGACAATGACGAATGTTTTACCAATTGCGAAGAAACAGAGAGAGAGAGAGAGAAACAGAGATGAGATGCTGGGACGGAGAGAGGAATAAGAAAATAGACAATCATCCATTGTTATACCAATCGGTCTGGTCCACCATCATGCTTCGACGGTTCGGAGCGTGTGAACTCACGGGAATAAATAATTTCGCAGACACGAAGAAGGTGACGGGTATGCGCTCGTGCCCCTCTAGCTCGCCCCCATCGATCCGTCTGAAATGCGAGGGACGATGACGGGGCAGGGACGAGCAGAGGGGAAAACGGCACAGTGCAAAGTTAACAAAGCAAAGACTCCGTTATGGGGATACCGAGCGAGATTTCGTTGAGGAGCCGGCAGAACTCGCGAGAAACGTTTTCTACCGGAACTTTCATCAGAAGGCAAAAGCCACCATTAAGAGGAGCCGAAGCGGAGGAGCAAAAGGTGTTCCATTTCGTTCCGATGGCTTGCGCCAACGAATCGATTAATTATTTAACGAAGCTCGTATTTCCGGATAGCACCATAGCATCTCCACCCTCGCGCTGCGAGTCGTCAAGAGCTCATCGTAGCTGCTCCGCGCCGTCGACCGGAGAAAGAGTGCTGCTAGCGTTCTTCGATCTCACTCGATTCTCACTTCGTTTCGCCGTCTGTTTACTTTTGTCTGGAATTTCATCGCCCAGCCTCCCTCGTACTCACCATCTCCCGTTTCTCGTCTCACCACCGCCAGCTCCGGCTACCCCATCGTTGGCATTTCCCGCTCTAGCGCGCCCTCCCCCCCCCCCCCCCCCCTCGTTTTACCTTTGGAACAGCGTCAAGCACGCACCTTGAAAACGTTCCGGCGTTGCTGGAAGCCCCGGATGTACTCTCCGGTTTCCCTCCGACTTATATGCACTGGCGCTCTTGTTCCATTCGCTCCTTTATCATTCTGCAGAATGTCGCGCATCGAGAATCGCAACATTTTTTTTTCCACTCCGTACCGCCCCATCGCACTCCGCCATGGACCGGTCTCCTTCCAGCTTGCGCTTTTCTCTCGCCCTCCTTCCGCTTCCTCCATCTTTCTCGTCTCAGCGTTCGCGTATACATGTGCGTCATCTCTCGATATCGCCGGCGATAAAAACAGCGCATTTCGTACCGTCGGATGCGATCGTATGACCGAGCGGAGAACCAGAGCTCAATCGCGTGTGTACCTTTCCTCAATGTGCCATCGCCTCCTAACCCTCCTGCCCCTACCGCTCTTGCAATATAATAGAATACGTACGTAATTAGTTCTCCTTTGATGAGAAAACTCTGAGCGACTGCCTCTGCGGGATACTCGCCGGCTCTGTCGCACAGCATCAAAATATCCCCCGCCTGGGTGTTCTCTTTTCTTTCCGCTCGCTGTCACCCGCCAGTTTTATTGTACGCGCACGGCGAAACGACTCTGCGACGGAGCAAGTTCAAGCTGGATATAATGATGTATGAACAGCGCGTGTATGTATGTATTCGATGAGAAAAACTATATGGGCGGATGGGACGAGCGGCTCATCCTCCATTCTACGTTTTTTCGGAGACTCTCCATCGGTCAAAGCACCTCATCACCGACTCTTAATACCCCGTGCGAATACCCCTCGGCCCAGAGACCAGCTGGCTTCACAGCGGCGTTATCAAGTCCGACAAAGACACCCGAAAACATCCTTGGCGAGTTCAACTTGCGACGCGCGTAACTCGATGCTTTTCTGCTTTCGTCGATCCTCAATCTTCTCGTTTAATCGGAAATCCATCGTTCAGCGATTTCTTTTCAATTCTAACGTAGATTCTGCTCCTTAATATTCATGAGGCATTCCACGCCAACAAGGACAGTTTTGCAACTTTGATTTTTTTGATACCTGATGAGATTCATCGCGGGTGAAATTTCGTGCAGTGATCTCTTGGTGAATAATGCGAAATATGCAAACAACGATGCACAAATGTTATTATTTGGTGAAGAAGAAGATTCGTCGAGTAAACCAACTTCAAGAGCTATTGTTATCGTCCCTCGGATGCTTGAAGAGTCCACGCATTTTGTTTTGATTGAAATGAAAGACAATCACGAGAAAGATCTCCATAAAACCGAATTTGCACGATTTGTCGTCTCTTCTTTTCGTTTATTCGCAATTGTATGCTTTCTGCACAATATTGTTGAGAAAATGCTCTATTGTCGATTCAAGCATGATATCTCGGCATTGAAAAAAATATACAGAGGCTACCAGAATGATGCTGTAATGCAGGAGGAAAATTTTCTCAACGCAGCATCTCGTACACGTCAGACTCTACGCCATTTTAGCCGAAAGTGAAACCAGTCGGTACAAGTCAGACTTCCGTGGTTATCCCGAGAAGAGTCTCCCTCCGAAATTAACGTCTCATCGACGAGTCCGAAATCGGTATCCCCCCCCCTCTTGATCGTATCTTCTCGCTACTCTGCGCTGGACCGAACAAAGCTCTTGAATTTCGCGACAGCTGATCGACGATTAAACAATACCTATCCGCACGAGGATCTCCTTGGTTCGTTAAAAAAAGCGTCCAAATTTTATGTATTCATCTTTTTTACACATATTTTCTCGATATCGATAGTATTCTCGAAAGAATGATGCTGTAATGCAGGAGGAAAATTTTCTCAACGCAGCGTCTCACACCCGTCAGATTCTACGCCATTTTAGCCGAAAGTGAAACCAGTCGGTACAAGTCAGACTTCCGTGGTTATCCCGAGAAGAGTCTCCCTCCGAAATTAACGTCTCATCGACGAGTCCGAAATCGGTATCCCCCCCCTCTTGATCGTATCTTCTCGCTACTCTGCGCTGGACCGAACAAAGCTCTTGAATTTCGCGACAGCTAATCGACGATTAAACAATACCTATCCGCACGAGGATCACCTTGGTTCGTTAAAAAAAGCATCCAAATTTTATGTATTCATTTTTTTTACACATATTTTCTCGATATCGATAGTATTCTCGATAGAATGATGCTGTAATGCAGGAGGAATATTTTCTCAACGCAGCGTCTCACACCCGTCAGATTCTACGCCATTTTAGCCAATAGTGAAACAAGTCGGTACAAGTCAGACTTCCGTGGTTATCGCGAGAAGAGTCTCCCTCCGAAATTAACGTCTCATCGACGAGTCCGAAATCGGTATCCCCCCCCTCTTGATCGTATCTTCTCGCTACTCTGCGCTGGACCGAACAAAGCTCTTGAATTTCGCGACAGCTGATCGACGATTAAACAATACCTATCCGCACGAGGATCTCCTTGGTTCGTTAAAAAAAGCGTCCAAATTTTATGTATTCATTTCTTTTTACACATATTTTCTCGATATCGATAGTATTCTCGAAAGAATGATGCTGTAATGCAGGAGGAAAATTTTCTCAACGCAGCGTCTCACACCCGTCAGATTCTACGCCATTTTAGCCGAAAGTGAAACAAGTCGGTACAAATCAAACTTCCGTGGTTATCCCGAGAAGAGTCTCCCTCCGAAATTAACGTCTCATCGACGAGTCCGAAATCGGTATCCCCCCCCCTCTTGATCGTATCTTCTCGCTACTCTGCGCTGGACCGAACAAAGCTCTTGAATTTCGCGACAGCTGATCGACGATTAAACAATACCTATCCGCACGAGGATCTCCTTGGTTCGTTAAAAAAAGCGTCCAAATTTTATGTATTCATCTTTTTCACACATATTTTCTCGATATCGATAGTATTCTCGATAGAATGATGCTGTAATGCAAGAAGAAAATTTTCTCAACGCAGTCTCGTACACGTCTTGATCGTATCTTCTCGCAACTCTGCGCTGGACCAAACAAAGCTCTTGAATTTCGCGACAGCTAATCGACGATTAAACAATACCTATCCGCACGAGGATCACCTTGGTTCGTTAAAAAAAAGCGTCCAAATTTGATGTATTAATTTTTTTTACACATGTTTTCTCGATTCCGAGATCTCGTCGATTTTTCAAAACATTCCGCGTGTCTTTACACGAGAATCTACGAGCATGCGCCGTTTCGCTAAAGCCGACCCTGCTCCTGCATCCGATATCCTTGTTTCGGGAGCTTTCAAACGAGTCGTCGCACAGCAGGAAAAAGAAAAAAGCGCAAGCCCATGCAGCGCGACGCGTAACGCAAATACATCGTCCCCTCGTTAACTCTCCACGCGGTCAAACACATTTCATAACCCTTGTGTATAGTTGCGGTGTTCCGGATGGTGTTCGCTCCGTCGCGTATTACATTTATTGACTATTTGCGAATCACGGTGCTCCATCAACGATTCTCATCGCTGTTCACGTTTTTTCCCGTCTTGTTTGCCATCTTCCTTTTTTTTTTTTCTCCAAAAGCAACGAGATGAATGATATCATTTTATATCTCTACGTGTATCGGCAATGTATCGTTACAAGCGCATGTTGAATTTCGATGGAAAATGGAGGGAAAGGCAAAAGAAAAAATGCACAATTTCGCGGGCACAAAAATGTCATCACCACTGGGATATGATACGCGCGTTTCTAATATCACGTCAGCGCGATACAATTTCAAGAACAATTGGGATTCGCGTAGTTTCAACGACCGATTGGATCATCTTTCTCGTGACACGTTGACGATACACGACAGTCTCTCTGTTATTTCTCATACGTGAGACGGAAGTGAGATCGAAAACTTTGGCTGTACATGCAGATGTGCCACAATCTCGCTATCCACGCTACATTATCTTGCAAATCGTGCCTTTCGAAAGTACCCTCCTTCCGTCCATCGTATCAAGGCAACCGCCTTTCCACCAACCGCGAATACGGATTCGGTCTCGAGTCAACTCCTGAGGGGCATGTCAGAAACGGGACAACGGATAGATGAATCAAGATTCCCGCTAGATCGAGACGAGAAATACCTATAGAATATATAGCTTGTTCATATACATATAATATACATGGTAAAATCTCGTCATATCGCCTACGAGTTCGTGACGTGAAAGCTAATTAATAACCTAATATCGCATTCGTGCCTGATTGCGTTTTTCTTTTCCCCTTTTTGTACCACGAACATTGTGGATTGCAGTGCGTAACGCCGTGAATTAAATAAACATTATTATACCTCTGTGAATATTTTCACTCATTAATATACATACGGATGTACAGATGCTGCAAGGCTGTATATTCCCGTGGAATAAATGATGAGCGCATGGAAGAAACGGTCAGACTGAAATCGACGTTAATAACGCGATAATGTCCGGGGGTTTTTAGTCGTCATGAGCAGTTATGGACGAACCGACACGCGGGGCTTTGAAGCTACTCAATGCGCCAAAGAGAGAGAGCGAGGAGCAGCGAGGGAGATGAAAAAAAGGGGAACAAATATGATGGGACGAAATCAATGAAAATCCGGGTGGTCAAATCGAGGGAAGCGGCGGATTTATGCCTGCCATCTCTCTCTCTCTCTCTGTCTCTTTGTGATTCGAGCAAAGCCCCGCTGATATATACGTGCATAAAGTACGTACATTTATTCGTAAAATATCATCCCTTGAATTTTTCTTCGCTTGACCTTATAACACCATTTTCATCACGACCGTAATTATTAATGAAGCGTACTTTATTATAACTGCGAACGTTGTATTATTTAGATGAAAGCGTGAAGCCAATTTCACTGTGGAAATCCGAAATTTTCTGACACTGTTTTCCGAATTTCGAAAAATGTATTCGCCTTGTAGCATCAGAATCGTAATGTCGATGACAATGTCGCTTGTATTCGACGATTCGATATACTTTCAGACGAACAATCCCAAGAGGACGCGCTCACACGACCCTCCGATGATAGTTACGAGCAACAGGTAAACGACGTAGATTTAATCATCGGCTAGAGACACTCTCGAAAACATTGCCGTTCCACGCTATAAGCCTGACGCCACTGAAGCAGATTAGCCAAAAGTGACATATATTCACAGGAATATCCGGCAAGGCACTTTATTGGCTCATCATTGTTCTCGACCGCGCCTAATTGCTTTCCCTTCGTTTTTCTGCTCATCAACCTTTAATTCACTATACCTCTTCGAACTCTGCGACATTGATACGATCAACGGATCAAATAATTCGGAGCTTCGATCAATCTTCCCGGCAAAAATATTTCCTCGTTCGGAAGACGAGTATAATCAAAAAAACCAATTAAAAACAATGATGACTCGACACGCACCGATGGTGGTTTGTAATTATCGAAATTCATGCAAAATTCATACGACGTAAGTAGACCTCTTCGACTATTCGCAATGTTGCAACATTCCGAACAACGACAACCGCAACCGGTCGGTTGCCGTTGAACGATAGGATTTTTGCCATCGCTGAGAGGATGAAGAGGGTAAAAATGGCGATTCCAATGATGGACGTTCATTCGATAAAGTCGAGAAAATGCCATACACTTTTCGCACAGTGCGATCGCGAGAAGAAGAAAGTGCGGACCGAGAGGCAGAATGATCATGACAAATGAAAAAAAAAGTGAATAACCTCTCGGAGGATCCTTCGAGCATCTCGCTATTGCGTACCTGTATTCAGAGTTACGACTCTTTTAACCCCCGGTATCTCATCCGTGTTCTTCAATTCTTATCCGCTCACGCTGAAAGACTCGAGAGAATTTTGCCAAGTATATTTCGAGAGTAGCAATCTCTCGCTTGCGAAGTAATCATTGAGAGTAAAAAAAAAAGTAGGTATCGCAAGCTCTTGGTATCAATTTTGTTTATATAGATGAACGATTCGTGAAGCATTTTTATTATAGCTCGAGCCCTTTATTGAAACTCCCGGATGGATAGGTTCAACGGAGCGCTCCGAGACTCGATATCCCAGACGTTTTTTTTCTCTTCTACCCCAACTCATATTTACATCCAGCATCCAGCTTCCACACTTGACATTTTCCGCGTCTCCAACTACCTAAATGACGAGGAGCAATTTTTCTTTCCTTCGTACATCCTGCAACCCCTTTCCGTTGTTCTTTTTTTCCTCCCTCCGCGAATCCCTTCTGCATTCGCACAGAAGTGCGATTCATGCATATTCCAGAGTCTGCCACGAGAAATTTGCGTTATTTTCAACGCGAATCGTCATTACACGCACGGGAAACGTACTGATTTTTCTTACTGTGTCGCCTTGCAATCAACGTCACGTGTGACTGCGGGAAAACTCGGGGATAGAGAGGGGGAGACCCAGACACACACGGGTAGATGTGGAAATTGTACCGTGGCACACAAACCGTCTTCAGCAAAATACGAGAGACGAGACGAGTGGAGAAGGTAAAAATGGACGGGAGACTCGCGACAACTTTGCAGATATGACAATGCGAAAAGTACAATGGCATTCACGGGTTTGTTGCTATCAGGAACCATTACGACAGCAAGTTTTTACTGTAACAAAGATCAATGCTGGCGCACTCGTATGTATACGTTATTACACTAACCAAGATGGCTGCTTGGCAAAAATGACGGATGCAGAAATGGTAGAGAAAACATACGTTCGTTGTTGAGCCTGTCGAGAAAACACGAGACAATCGGGTTTAAAAAAAAAAATTCTTCAATCCATATCGATTGATCGCACGTCCGGACTGGACTCTGACAAAAGTTCGAGTCTTTTTCGCTTCTTTTTCGAAGCCCAATCCTCCATAACTACGTCGCGCCTCAATCGCGATCGCATCGAATTCACGAAGTGTCGCGAGCCATCTCGGTGTTCGCGCGTGGAGGTGATTGAGATACAACACCACAGGCCAATTTAATATTGCACAGCTGATGATAAAAAAAAAAGGAGAAATTGCAAAGGTAAGTACAATTAACCAAAGTATTCCCCGACATATAAATTCAGCGATTACGAATTACAAAACATGAAACTCTCTGCGACGCGAGTTTCCGAATTCCTTTAAACGAACATCGAAGATGCTCGAGGATTCAGAAACGGATGATTCGATTATTCTTTGGAAATCGTTGAAAACTATAGCGTGTCGAGTCATTGGCCAGTCGATATATGAAGAAAGTACGGAACGGGAGGGTTTTTATTTTCGAGCTCAGAACGCAAGAAAGCGGAAACAGGATGTGAAGCGTGAGGTCGAAGAGTAGCCAAATACTTTAGCGAAAAAGAGCGTGAATTGTTTGAGCGAGAGAGAGAGTAAAGTAGCGACAGAGCGAATAGACGGTCCAAGAAGGCTGCGATGCTGGAGGAAAGCAAGATGAATCCAGTTGGCGTAGTGTACTACAGCTTGCAATGCATACAAATATCGTTTCCACCTCGAGCTCTCATCCAGCTACCCCATTCTTCTCTCTCTTTCTCTTTCTTGCAATCTCTGCAACAGTTTCTCCTTTCCCCCATCCGTCCTCCCAGCTTCCTTCCTTCCTTCCTTCCTTCCTCGCTTCCTTCCTTTCTTCTCTGTCTTCGATCATCATTCCGCTGTTATAGCTTGTTTCACCGAGCCTTTCACCGCAGCTTCCCTCTTTGGACCACTGTTTCGTCAGGCACGTTTTGAACCCTCTCTATCTACCAACTAGCTCTTCCCAATCTTCTTTGCACCCCCTGCTGCTCTCGCTCTCCCACACACACACACGAACACACACACACACGTTCTATCGTTTCTCGTTTCGCTCGAATCGAGATTGTCGCGTAACAACGGGACCTAATATTCCACTCCAAATTATGCGAGAAGCTGCAATGAGAATATACACGCTACTCCCGACGGACCAACCCGAGTATCCTTCCGCTCTGGATCAGCCGCACAACTTCTCGTTTCGAAAAGTGACCACCGCATTCCCCAGTTAACTCCGAGAGCTAGCTGGAACTTGGAGCTGAAACGAAATTTTCTCAAATTTCTCGGGGGACGTTCTCGCTGACCAGATGCCACGGCGGATTATGCATCGTGAGAGGTCAAGTGCGTATGAAAGAAGTCTCCCATCGGTTCTGCTAACCGATCGAAAGACAGAGTTCTCCACGTTCTCCTGTACATTTCGTATCGAACCTTGTACTTGACGCAAGATGAGGTAATCGTCGCTAAAAGAGACTGAGAAACGTGTTTGGGCGAACGGCTGTCATATTTTTTCCAACAGTTCTTTTTCAAGTACTCTTTGGCAAAGTTTATTACTCGCACTGCTATGGAGAACCGATGGATAATTATATGCAATTATAATCTAGCAGAAAAATGCGCTTTTGAAGGACACTATTTTTCTCCCGGGGCCGGAGCAAGGCCGAGACCTCGAAATTGCCACGATACAATTAAACACCTTGTTTGCGTAATTAATCGAGAACGATCACCTTGTTAAACCGGTATGATTACACGCAGTTACAAGAGCGATTAACTCGGTGACTCACTCGTTGTTGCAACGTTTTTACTCGAGCACGTATTCCCTCCGCTCTGCTGCTTCTAATTGATAACTCCGCAAAAGTGCCGTTATACGGCTTTTCGAGCTATTACGCTCGTTAGTATTCATCGTTTCAGCTGACCACCGGCTCTGGTTTTCCACGAGCCTCGGCCAGTTTCAGAAAACGACGACTTTATACACAAATGCGTGTGTATATCATTCCCTCCGTGGTATACGTATATTTAGAGGGAAACTAAAGTATTCAACTCGACAAATACGGAGTGCTTGGATTTCCGAGGTGTGCACCGACAAACGCTTCTTGATTAATGTGTTTAAGTACGCATGTATGGGCGCTTCTGGAGACGCGGCAGCGTCTCGACGCCGAGTAATTTATATACACTCGCTCTTCCGGTATAGTTTCTCAGCAATCTGTGATATCCGACTGTACGCTGCAGTACCCTGACTAATTTCTATTTCCGTTCAAATTTTGTGGAAAACAAAAAGTCTCGAGAGGCCCAGATTTTTCATTTCCGAGCACGACTCGAAGAATAACGCGAAAATATTGCGTTTATTCAACGGAATTAGCGCTACACTTTATTTCTATTGTGTGCAGAAAAAAAAAAGAGCGAAAGATTTGATATAACGAAAAAACAAACCGTATGACCGACGAATGCATCTTTTCCCCTTTGCACAAACGCTGCTCCATGCATTTACCAAATTCTGCATCCGAGCCAATTATCGTATTTCTCTAATCTCACCGTGAAGTAATTAGTAATCGTACAACATTTAGTATAATGAATCGAATGGACTGTTTGATAGGAAAGAGGGAGGAGAGGATATGCCAATCATTGCCATTAATAATGCCTGATTATAATCATCCACTCTATAAGGTAGAAAATAATGTGCAATTTACTTTCTGTTTATTATAATATTGTTTTCGTGTTTTCAAAGTAAAACTTGCTTTCAAATCAAGCCTTTTTAGCTAATGAGGAATATCACGTTACCACTGACTTGATACTTTTGGCCAATACCACGACAAAATTTAGGGACACCTCGTCGAGTATTTGGAACGTTTTGGCCAACATGTCTTTCGAGCAACCTTTAGGATGAATTCGATAGTATTTTTTTGAATTTTCCGGATTTCCTGCTCCGATATTTTGCATGGGAAAAAAATGATACAATTTTCCATGTAATTGATATCTGCCTTGTCTCTCATTATCGCAATCATTACATCGACATTTTCCAACCCTCCATGCGCATATCCGTCGAACTGATTCTCGCGTTTTTTTCGATTAAACAGCACAAACACATTGGGCAGTTCGAGCATTAGTACGTGCTGTATGATTCGCTATGATGGATTGTCGATAACGCGGAGCGCCTGTAACGCCACCGTCGTGTTTATATCCTGACGGGCTGAAACGTTTTATTATTATTATTTTGTATTATTTCACGCCTATTTTTCAACCGAGCTCTCCGAAAGCAGAGTACGTTCGGTCTGGGCAGCGTCGCTTCGAGTGGATCAGGCTATATTTGTGATAATCACATTACTATATTGATGGATTTTTTTCAATCGGTGATTTGACGAAGAACGTCACACAAATGTAAATATACGCACATGCAGATCAAAATAATACCAAAAAGTGGTTATACCTCATACAAGCGTATGTAATTTGTCTACTTTTGGTCATTCATTCAGGACAATGGTAACGAAATTGGGGTGAACAATAATCATGCGAGGTAAGCCGTTGAATATCCGTCGTACGGAAAAATTACACGTCCGACGTTATGGTGGCGGTTCGATGATGGTGAACGAGTTAAGAATAAACAGCAAAGATGGAGCATTATGGGGAAGAAAAGAGATGAAGGGAGAAGAGCTCCCTTTCGCTCCTCGGTCCCTCTCGCTCCCTCTCGCTATCTCGATGGGAAAGAATTTCACCAGGCTTTAAAACCAAAGCTCCCTTCGTCATGAGCATTCGGATTTTAACACCGGCACGAGCCAGGCTCCCATGGGGGCAGGGTGAAATGACAATCTCGATCCCTGGAAGTTTCGTTCACTCACGCTCTCGCGCCCCTGGCCGTTTCGAGTGGAACACCTCTTCCGTATTTCATCCCCATCTCCGCCGTGACTCTTTCGAACGTATTTTCCGTGCATAGCGACGGGTGGCGCTCCGTGAGATTACCTAGCCAGTTCGCCCGGGAGTCTCGTATACACTCGTAGCAGCAGCATATCTCTCCTCTCCACTACCTCCGAGTTCCACCGGACAGAGAGTACAACAGGACTCGTTCGCTCGCGTATCCTCTTTCGCAGAGACCTACCTTGCACGTACCATTCTTCCAGCCTCCAATCTCCGTTACGAACCATCCTCTTTCTCTCGTTCCTTCTCCTTTTCGTCTCAAGCTTCCTCTCTTTTTATATACTACATTCGAACTAAAGGTATAACCCCTTTCTCGCGATTTTCCGCAGAGGGAAACCAGGCGAAACGGCAGTACCAGCGCTGTCTCTACAGATCTCTCTCTCTCTCGCTCTCTCTCTCTCTATCTATCTATATATATATATGTATATATATGGATATACACAACGAGAGAACGCGCTTCCTCCGGTTCAGTTTTACTCGTAAAACCTCAGTGCCTTTATGGTGCACCGTTGCAATTTCACTTAATACAATAAAACCCAGCGTAAAACGGAGCAAAGATATACAACGCGCGGCTGTATGGTATATACACATGCCGAGAATCGGTGGCAAACGTTTCTTTACTCAGACTCCCTTCGCCCCGTGCGCCTCGTACTTCAATGCCGTACGCCTTCCCGTTTTTACGCTACCGTGCAGCTAGACTCGTTTATTTTTCTCCTCTTCCCCTTTTCCTCCCTCCTCATCTCAAGAGCCTGATGAGCGACGGAAAATGTGGCGGAGGCATCAGCGTGAAAAGTGTGTAGTAAACGCAAGAACTGAAATAGATGCGAGACAGCGCGGAGGGTAGAAAAGAACTTCCTGTCGGCAGATTTCCTCGCTCGGTCAATTTTCCAGCTTGGAAAAACCCTCGCGCGCTGACATACGCGCCCACACATGCGCCCGAGTATATTATACGGAAACTCTTCGACGATGCAAAGTTTCGCCTTTACGGCCTTGAGCTCTTGGCTCTCCCGCCAAACGCAACCAATACTGTACTCTTACCGCTCACTCGTTGTCTTGTTTCCGGACGAGTATCGATGATGCCATCATCACTGACAAATAACCATAAGGAAATAGCAAGAGAGAGAGAGAGAGAGGAGGAGGAGAAAGAGATGCAACATATGTAGAAAAAGAAAGTAACATCTCCCTGGCCATAATTTATCCTTATTCCTCAATGTTTTTTCTGCAAAACGGCGCGTCGATAAAATTCAACTCCCTGAGCCAAGCCCGGGATTTATCTCATTCTGGCTTTCCCGTCCGAACTTTACGGCTCCATGGACCATAGTTTTATGACATTGTCCAGTCGGCAAAACGGCGATCGTTCAATTCCCGCCTTATTTCGTCATTTCGATCAGAATCCCGAGTCTTTCATCGTGAAATCGTTGTCTAGTCGCTCCGGACCATCTTGCTAAGATAATCAATGATTAATTAACTATGGTGGAAAATAATTTGATAACGTTTAACACAATTGCCATATACACCCGTCGAGATATTAGCACAAAGATTTCGTTGATTTCGCTAACTCGAAAAGCGATATAAAAATATTTTTTACACCGCCGGAAATCGAAGAACGAGCGAGAGCGACAATCGGGCATTTCTTCATTTTATTGGCGACGAAACTTTCAGGACGCTCTTCTGTAATTAACTCTACGCATATTTATATATATATCTTTGATTTCTCGTATCCACGCCCTCGCTAATTCCACAAGACGAATAAAGCAGCGCTAAACTCTTTGGAGTGCGCTTGAAGGAAGCAAACTTTGCATCAAACGTTCGAAACTCACAAGTCCCCTCCGCGACGTTGCATAAATTTCGTAATATTTTATGGAGCTACGTGAAAGATACTCCAGTCGAGCGCTCAACGAAAATTCGTACTGTATTTCGGTCATGTACCATCTTTGCGTCAATTTCACCCGTGTATTAAAATTTTATCGATATTCGATCGAACATCGAAGCTGCTTTTTTTCATGTCCTTGTTTTGTTACCAATCGTCGTAAGAGCGACGCGAATTTCAATCTCAAAACTTTGGAACGTGTGATAAATCGATAATCCACGGAAAAAGTCCTTTGGAGATCCTCTCTCTTTATGCGGCAAAAACCGTTACGTCTTGAATCGGAAATCAACCAGGCAAGGGTTCAAGGCGAATGGTCCCGCGCATAACTACCATGGATAGAAAAATGCGTACGCGCTAAATTGTTCCTTTGAATTGCAATGAAAACGTCTCGAAGAATTTTCGTTCGAACAAAAAAAAGTCGAAATCAGCAAAACTCTATGCAATTTTCCGTCATCCCAAAACTGGCCCTTGTGTTCCTGGTTGTGTGAAATTTCATTATGGACCATTTTAAATCTCTACAAGCGTTTCTGCGTGAACACGTCCACGGACTCATGAAAAATCAACCGCATTTTCCTAGTAGGTAGAATTTAATGTCGTGGTATAGAATAATAAGCTAAATCGATAATGTGATATATTCACGTGGCAGTGGGGGGGGGTTATTGTATGCCCGAAATTCACGATCTTTGTGCCAGAAGAACTCGACGAACTTGCAATATGCGATGCGGAAAACGTGAGGCGTATGCGTGGGTACGAAATCTCTCGTTTCCGCTGTGGAAAGGAAACTTACGAGACAGGTTTGGCATTTTGGTCTGTACGCAGGGTTTGCCCGATTCCTTCACGTTCCTTAACCTGCCTACTGAAAATAACCCTCTACGACCGCTTTTCCTTTCCGGCACGTTTCGCATCTTGTTGAACGACGTTATAAGCAACGACAACACAAAGACTCGAGAGGTGAATGCGTGCTAGGAAAATACTCTCGAGTTATGTACGTAGAGAACCACGCAAAGAAGAGACGGATGGTTTGGTCTTGCCGGTGGTTTCCAATCGCTCCTGAGAGACGTTAGTAAACGCAATTAACTCTTGGGAAGGCGTGCGAATATGGCGAAGCAAATTCCATATTGTACTCGCGTGCGGAAGAGAGGCAACTTCTCTCAGCCACGACCCCCCCCCTCTCCTCAATCTCTCTCTTCATCGCCCGTACGCTGGTACACCATCGGAATCTTCCGACTGTAAGACATTGAGCTTTCCATCCGCAATACAAATTTCGGGAAACTTTCGAGGAGCCCGGACGTCATTACGAATTTGTCATGTGTTGCCGAGCAAAATTAGCATTCAGTGTATATATAGATATATATATATGAAAAAACAAGTTTTTACCTACACGCGCAAACGTCAAACGGAATATGGTTACTCGAATATTCGACGCGATTTGCACTTCCGCTCAAAGTGCTCTTTCCTCGCTGTAAGCCTACAATCTCGGTTATCTTTTTTTTTTCACCGACAAAACTCGAGGGCTTTCGTGGGGTATAACACCGTTGTCATGCTCCTTCCATCTCGTCTTCGTTATTGCCACGTTTGACGAAACACGACTTTTTTTTTGCTTTTGTAAGGAAAATTTATTCTTCATCGCAATTCTCGATGACATGACGGCATGATGGCATTTATCGCACACGAAAGAATCGATTGAACTTTTTTGAACGCGTGCCTCGATGCACGAGCATGTTTGTACGCACGCATTGCATACCGAATTGAACACACGCGCAATTTTCTTTGTACACCAACGGTACATTCTTGGACGTCGAATGGAGTAACCGTTCGAACAAATATGGACAAGCGAGCCACGTGACGCGTACTCCGTTGATGCAGCAGTCGCAATTCAACGATATTGAGACATCGCACTCGTGGTAAACATCGTTAATATCGCCTGAAATTCTTCAAATTGCAATAATAACCGTCATGCCGTGTTCCGTACGACATAATGGTGTATAAAGCCATAACGCCGTTAAACGTACCAAAAGAAGATGGGAAAACTCTCACGCCCCTTCACGCTTTCTCATTTCCAATGCTACCGTGCCTGCGAAATTCTATTCGCCCGTCATGAGCCGCAGCTCTCCCGAGAGGTATGGACACGAGAGTCGAGGCGAAATATATATATAATAACCTAATTCATAACCCCGTACACGCCTCTCTGATTTCGCCATCAATTACCGCGTATTGCCGTACAGTCGCGATCTCGTGCCACAAATAAAGACGAATGCCGTGACGCGGCTCGCGACCTCTTTTTCGAACTTACTCCGCTGCGACACTCGCGGTTATACGGTGTACTTGATCATTATTCAACTCCTCGCTAATGCCCTCCGCCTTGCTTTTCAAGCTCCCTCTCTCGGCGCGTTTAGGAGTTGTCGCGCGACCGTGTCCGTAATCGAAAACTCCTTCGGCTTTTTTTCGTTAAGGTAGTTCTATCGTTTTATCGTTTTCTTAAGATTTTGTTGAAAATTTGAATACGTATTCTTTGATGTCATATATACGTGTGTAATAAATTTTGGAAGGTTTTACCACGTGGAAGTTGAGATATTTATTGGTAAAAATCACAATTTTCGGTAGTCTCTCGTAAGAGCGCGTGTTAAAAGTCGCATTTTCATCAATGAATATCTTGGCTTCTACGTGGTGAAGCCTTCTAAAACTTTGCATACATTTTTATGCAACATCGAAGAAGATTTCTTGAGTTATCCAAAAAAATCTTAAGAAAATTTTTTTCGCAATTTTTGTAATTATAGAGCAAGCACATATCACCTGGGATGACCGTGAATTTGGAGTATGCTGTTCTTTAGTCGATTTGCAACAACTTTTCTTATTTAACTGAAGCCCGCGAACCATTTTGTATGTGAGAAAAACTGCAAAACAATTTCTCGATTTGAATCTAACGATAGAACTACCTTAATGAATAACGTTGAATATCGCTCGCATTGCCCGAGAACAGGGCAAATGTACGATACGTCGCAATTTCTTTATATTGTCATCCAATTTTCGTCCCATTATTCTTTCGCGTTTATTTCCTTCGCGATTTCACGAATCCGATGATTCCGCAGGAGAGGAGAAGAAGAAGGAGAAAGAACAGGATTTATGCTCCATGGAAAATTGTCGGAAAATTAACAATTAACATAAAATTATGAGAGACTATGAACAAATGCTCCGCGGAATATACGAGGATTTTTTTTTTATTCGGAAAAGTACACATACTTTTTCTCCCAATGTTATATATAAAAAAGAAACAGGTCGTGAAATCTTGGCGAAAAGAAGCAGAAAACTCCCTTGTGAGAACGACGTGCGTAATATGTAAAACGTGTTATTTTTGTTACTCAACTTCGGAGCCACTCGCAATTGTTATACGATTAGCCAATGCCTACTGAGGAAAAGCCGGCGTGTGCCTAGTGCAAGATCCCAAGATGTAACATTGTAATCTCGATGAGTGTCGTGATGTGAAAAGGGCAATTATCTCCGGTAGAATAGGATTTTATCCGCATTTCATAAAAAGCGTCGCAGTTGCAAAAAAAGCCATCACGCCGGTGGCCATTTTATTTAATCGCCATTGACGAATGTTGAAGAATTTTTGGACGAAAATCTGTGGAAACAAAACGCTCGAACAAGCCGGTCCACCTCTCGCAAAAAAATACTCCGCTCTGCGTCACAATTTGCGGACGAAAAGTGTCAAAGATAACTCGTTCGACCGTATACGTACGTGTTCATATTTTGCCGGCTTCGCTCATGGTTCGATTAAAAAAAGTATATACATATATTTTTTGCAACCTACGGTTCAAATCCATTTTTCCTCTACTCTCCTTCCTATACATTTTTCGTTCACTCGGATTGGATCGCGTGTGCTTCACACCACTCTGGTTCATCCCGCTGCACTCTTTCGAGCTGATTCGCAGATTCGTGTGTACCCCAAAAAGCCTCGAAGCGCAACGAGCGCGCGTCGCGTTTTCGTTATTTCCCAAATAACGAGATTTTATCGCGACGGTAAATTAATCGTGACGAAACTAGCAAAGCGAGGAGGAACCCTCCCTGCTCGTGTATAGCAGCATCGAGAGACGCACACATATGCGCGGGCGGCTCGTACACCATGCAGCATTGAAACGTTGGAGGATCGAAAAAGAGCTCTTGATTATGAGCGCTTCGAACGAGCGTCGGCGGTTCATTTCGTCTCTAAGCTCTTGAAGAATAAATTTGTTGAAAGTTTCCACGTTTTTTTCTTAAATTATGCTCAAATTTGCGTCCTTCTTGATTACGTATTATTCTCTTTGAACGATCGTCGATTCAACTTGCGAGCAAACGTGTATGCCGTAACCGATTCGAGTACAGAAGCAAGGAAAGCTGCTGCGCTATTAAAGTACACGCCTAATTACCCAGCATTCTCCATAAAGAACGTCATGACGTTATGTCATGTTTGTGCCAATGACAATTCAAATGAAACTCGTCCAAATCCCGATCCCAAATTTCGGGATGCATAATTCTCCGAAGCTTATTTGCCCTGAGGCTTCCGCTTTTCCTGAAGGTTCTCTTGAGAAAAAAAGTGACTATTTTGCATAAACATACGTTCTTTTCTCTCTCTGTCTTTTCTTCCCCAGCAGTGCTATTCAATAATTCAGCATCGCCGTCTTTTACATATTGGTACTGCACACACATCGAATATGGTTATTATCCTCGAGGAGTGCACGCGCTTGACCTCGCTCTCGTTCCACTCGATATTATTCCACCTGCATAACTATCCTAGAAAAATGGAAGAAGACTATCTTGCGCGAATACGAGAGAATACACGAAACGCGCCAAGCTCTCGCGTCCGTGAAAGAACGGGATTATTTGGCCGATTTTTTCAACCTCCGGCAGAGTTGAAGCATATCGCTCTTCGCCCCGAGCCTTCGGGCCAGGGAGGAGAGAGGGAAAAATGTGCATCATTCGTTCAATTTTCATTATTCACTCAGCAGATTTTTTGCCATCGCACGCTCGAGCTCGCGATCAACATGGGCGTTTTGTTTGGATTTCACCAGAAAATTCATAGTTTGCCCGCTGTGAAAAGCGCCAACGATCGTGTTGCGAACAGTACCAGGTGAATTGACAGAGTGAGCATCACCGCAAATAGGTTCTATACAAACGCTGGCGTCGAGAGAACTCTGTGTTGCTTCTTCCACCCGATACTACGTTTATAACAAGCTCCGGGTTCGTCTGCCACATGTTTGCAAGTGTTTGCAAATTTCCCTCCTCTCTTTCTCTCCCTCTTTCTGTCGATTATATGCTGTATATTCATTTATACGTATATAAATACACGTGCGCATGCAGAAATGCCTCGAGCTAAACGAATGCAGATAACGTTCGGGTTACGCCCGCTGCGCTTGGTGGATGGCTCGCTAAAGCGCTCGTGTTGTATTGGACAACGTTAAATCCATGTATACGCTTTGCGAGCTCGCTTCATCCTGCACCCCCGCCCCTTCTCCCATTCTCTTCCCACTCCCTGTCTCTCTTATCGCCCGTAGATTCAATTAGTCCAAACGCCGAAGGGTGCGATTTCTGGAACCATCACGGTGTGCGAGCTTTTCGATCAAAGATCCTGAAATAATGAGATGTGCGGTCAACGATACGCGCAAGAATCTCTGTGTTCGTTGCTTGTTTTCCGACGCCAACATTTTGAGTACAATCCGAAAAAGCATGAGTGCATTTCGTGTACGTACGATTTAAAGACCTGGGAGAGGAATCAACGGTCCACTTGCATTTTTTTTTAATACCAATTTTCGAACTATCTCGGGGAACTTTTTTATACCCTTAAATTCATAATCCTACTCTAGATGAAAATCGTACACGTTGGTCCAGCTAGGAAAACATACATGACGTTCGTATTCCGTTAAACTCTATTCATATCCATTAGACGTTTAAATACCGAGGGAGTATGTAAATATCTTGTCTTGTAAGGATTGAATTATCGCACGGAACGTATGTTGATCGGAAATGGTTGAAGAGGTCATTAATAAGTGGGAACTTTATTGGTTTTTGCGATAATCTAAAATTGGGTAAAAATACGGTAGATCATCTGGGTAAAATGATTACAAGAGAAACCGAACGAAATCCGGAGGAAAAATATAGAGTTCAAACCGAGCTTGGAAAAAGGTCTACTGACCATGGCACTTGACATTTATTCGTTTTGTCTGTTCAGTTCTAAAATATTAGTACCCCGGAAAATCTTGCTGCTCCAACACAGAAAGGCCTAGTTTCATCATTTTGTGTGTTTAAAGTAACAAGACTTTTTGATCAAGACTTTTGACAAGATCAACCTTGAGAGATTTCAATGATTCAGAAGAGAGATATTTAAGAATATAGACCCAAAGAATCGCGTATTTTTCCTGCCAATATTACGTCCCAGTATCGTACCTCAATTGAAACTAAAACGATCGCTCACACGTTATGGGCGAAATTCTACGATGTTAATTTGACAATGTGGTCTCCACCCTCAATGTACTCTCTGTTGTCGAAATTGGTAACTGGCTTCATCCGAACGATCCATTATCCACAAGCACAAAAACCGCGTGGCAACCACACGCGACCAACGAAATCCGCGAGTACAATTTCGGATAATCGGGACTTGCGATGAACTTGCGATAAACTTCCGGTAAGCCCGGCGGTCTGGATGAGTGGAATCTCGGTTAGGTTCTCATTGAACGCGTTTTCAAGGCCATTCATTTTCATTATCGTCTCGTAAACGATATACCTCAACTGTTATACGATACAATTTGCGATTGATCCGCGATGAGCCGTTTGATTATACGCCAAGTAAGACGAACGTGTTCTGACGTATCATCACATTGGCCTGTAATATGTATCCCCTCTGAATTCACGGTGATCATCGTATCCGTTTCATTGTAGGGATTCGCTCAGCATTGCCACGGCTAACTGCGTCAACGCCGAACAGTGGTATTCAATTAAGTCGAAGCGGCGAAGAGAACGTATATACGCGAGCCGGGTGAGAGGATCAAAGACTCGCAGAGCGCGATGATCCAGCTTCCCGGATTCCCGTATGTGGGATAACCTGTGCGAGAGCGGTACAGCACAGCATCCCCACGTACGCCTTCCACTCGCAGCGCGACCGGAGTCTCGCTATCGCCGCTGTCCACTGTGCCATATTCGCTGGTTTCTCACGGAGTCCGTTGAAAACAGCAGTATCGTCTCCGACAATGAGAACTATCGTTTTCCATCTTCCCTCGCCGCCGTTATAGCCCGGACAAAGAAGCGGATCGACGAGGAGAAGGATTATATCCGGCTACAAGATGGCTGCGAATCTCCCGCGATCTTATCCGAGCGAAAGATCATCCCCGCTTCGTGTACCAGCATCCGGAAACAACCTCTTTACCGCAGCTATGGTTGTGACAATCTGCGTCCCCCGTCCGTCGTCTCAACGCGGGTTGCGCTCTTATTACGAAATCCTTCTTCCATGCAACCTATGTTACTGCTCCGGGGAACCGGGATATGGAAGCTGGGTGGTTAACGAAGTATCGAGGTAGAACGAAGGCAAATCCTCCTTTGACTGCGTGCTCCGACCTTTCCTTCGATATAATTAACACCATCTAACGCTACCGTTTTGCCCTCTCATCCACCCGATCACCTCCAAAGACGCTGCTGGAGTCTTGAGACGAGAGGCAGTCGGGCTCGCGGCTAATTTACCGTGGATAAACGGGGATTATAAACGGCTCTGTGCTGTCTGATACTCTCCGGAATATCCGAGCCAGTCTTACTCATGGTCTATGCCCGGGGGCCCGAACAAATCGGATCTGGCTGAAGCTTCGTTTATCCATGCGTCGCGGTATCATTCGTCGTGAAAACATTTTACACCCGAACGAGATTAAGCTCTCGAGCGAGCTTTATTTCTCCCCTTCGTGCGACATTACCTCAAAGCCGCGATAATATAATTGTTTACATAAAGATCGAAGCGGATAAGAGAAGAGATGGATAAAAGAGAGAAAAACGTCACGATGGACAAAGAGCCGAGTAAAGAGGAAATGTTTCATGTCGGAGAAGCACAAATTATTCGAAAGTTGATGAGGCAAAAAAGAGGAGATGAGAAAGGTCGTAATTCCTAGGCTTTTGCTAGTTTTGAGACGCGCACTTTCCCAACGAATTCCACGTTCAGTTTCAGAGCGTTATTACTGACGCATCGAGAATGTTACAGCCTGCATCATCAACCCCAAAGACCTCTCTTCTCGTTCGTGCAGGTTCCCGATCGATGCTGAGCTGCATGTTTGTTTCAATGTTTTGCCGACTTTTCACAAACGATGAACATAACGTTTGCCAAAGTTTGGCAAATTTCAACATTTAAGAAAGATCGGCACCGAGTTCAAACTGCAACTGGCATTCATCCGAAAGCTACATAAGACTCAGCCTTTGAAATGAAAAGGGTATTGAAAATTATTCGAGAGGAAAAATACAGATTACGAAAGATCCATCTATTTACCGTCGATTAAAATCGCACGTAAAAGAATCAAGCGAATGGGAGAAATTTCGAGTTCTATTTGTATAGGGAGAACCAAGCTATAGAAATGTTTTGGAGGCTGTGGTGAAAAGCAAGAGTACGCGAAGTAGGAATTGTATTATGCGAAAAGGGGAGAAGCGGGAGAATGTAGGTCGCGCGTTGGTTCACGGAAGTAGAGAGAGAGGAGATTCTTAAGGGGCGTGAGTAAAGAGAATGGGAAGGTAAATAGATGGCGAGAGTTACACGAGATCTTTGGAAAAATTTCGAAAATTGCCGAGCGAAACATTGCCGACGTTCAACGAAAACACAGATAACACGCCGAATTCGCGAATAATATGCCAGTAAAAGAATTCTCCAGCAAATTTCAAAAGTGATAGCACAAAAAAGTGGTACATAGGAATTTCTGTTTCCACCGAGGATTCTTCTTGAGCCTCGGTACCATATTTTATCGTATTTTTCTTAAAGAGACGAGGCAACTAATTCGGGTTATAAGATTAATCAGAGTTTCCCCACAATCATGCGATACCGAAATTTCAGAATAGTACAGCCGACGGCGTGATTTCGTTTGTCCGCGTTTAAATCGATAATCTAAGAGTTACGAATGCTGCCGCATTTGCGACACCTTTCACTATTCGTGAATACCTCATTATTATGTATTCCCATACAGTTTAATTCAATATCGAGAATTCCAACCATCCCAGCGATTTATTCAAATATATCGTACATTCTTGAATGTTTGTATATCAATATGCTAACAGCATCCATTTGTTAGATTTCTAATAATTTCGAGATCAGTGCAATGCGACACAATCGAATTCACACTGGCCCATTTGAACACGAGCTTGATCAAATTTGCGTCAAATATTTTTTTATCGTGCATCACACCGATGGTAATTTTTACCGTAATTTTTTGGTCGTTTTGTTATTTAGCCTATTTTTCAAAAATCCGACTTTACGACGTTCCAAGGAGATTGTCGAGAACGTCAATATAATCTTGCCAATTTTTCGATCGAAGCATGCTATACGTAGTATAAAACGCTTCATCCTTTTCCCAGTTCGGATAGTCCGTGCCGCCGTGGAACCTCCGATCGATCGAGACTCCATATTTATGTACCCTTCACTTTCGTTATACTCACCGGCGAGCGGCAACAGTATCTTCGCGCTCACTACAACGAGCATGGAGTGAAGAAACCTCGCCCGCATCTCGTCGAATATCTCTCGAAATGACACTCGTTGTAACGTCCAAGTTTTTTCTGCACATGTATCGCACCAAAGGTTTTTAATGACAAACGTTTGATTTTCCCGAACCCCGTCTTCCCGAGTCGAAACTCGAAACTAGTCGATTCGAGTTTTTCCAAACATCTCAGTGTTTCGACAATCACGCGCTGTCAATGCCGACACTGTCGACAATCTCGTTGATGATAAACGAAGACGGAGAAAAAAACGAAAAAGAAAACAAATCCTTCGTATCCGTGCGTTTGGAAGAGGCTTGTGAAAGGAAGAGCAAAGGCGTGATACCGGCTCGTTGAAACGAGAAAGACTGAGCGTAGACAGTCTCACCGAGATCGTCCAATACCGACATGGAGGCCACTTATTGCTGTTACCACTGCTATTTCGTTTTACCCCTGCCATACCAATGAACTCACTACCGCGGCAGTCAAGACACTCCGAGACTGGCTTTCGGATTAACTACCTGTGTGCTGCGACGACAGCATGAACGGCCATCGACGGGCTCCCTACCTTATACTTTGACTCACTTTTACTCTCGTTGTTACTCATTTACTATCGTACTCTCTCGCTCTCTCTCTCTTTTTTGTTGCCGCTATCACCCGTCCCGCTCTCTTTCTCTCACGTCGATGCGACTTTGAAGGATGAGAGTATTTTTTGCTGTTCCCGTTCACCTCGAAGGAACATCCACCGCTTCTCACAAGACGCATCGCGCCTTGAGAAGAGTGCGTTCTCTTCTTTGCGAATAAAACGAACGTTCCACTCTCGATTGCCTTTTCGATCAAACGTATGGAGGAATGTTCACGATGATTGTGAGATGAAACGAAAAAAAGTTGGCGAGGTCGGTGGCTCCGTAGCCTCGAAATCTTCCACGATCGCCGGGAGGAAGGGATGAGGAATATTAATCCGATGAATAAAGTCCAAGATTATGCACACCGTCGATTACAATAAACTCTTGTTCTCTGATCGGTGGAAGATGGAACGATGTAATCTCCCAATAATTGAGTGTATACTAGCTGCGAGAATCTCACGCGGATCAATGACGATACTGTATAATGTTATGCGTCGAGACGATTGTTTTGAAATTATTGGAAATGAATTCTTACAAAATATCGTATCATTCTGTGTTCCAGAAAATCCAAAAAGGGCTCGCTTACCCAACTCAATTACAGAGCAGCGAAAACGTCGAGGCAACGATTAACAGACATTTCATTTATCTTCACGGTGTACTGCAAAACACCGAAAAAATGTTGATCGACAGACTGCAGCAGCAGCGATATAACGTGACAAAAAATCTAAATGAAATTCAACAATGTTTGAAGTTCGAAGAAGATCAACTACATTCCGTTTTGATGGTAAGATTACTCGTCTTGTTTGTCGAAATAATTTACCCCGAACGAGACGCGGTAAAAACGAGATGAGACTCTCGAGACTCTCGATGAGACGACTGATTGTATCGTTCACAGATGGCGAGGAATGTAAAAGACATCATCAATCAAATTGATCTCGAGGACGTTATACCGAAATTGGAGGAACTCGCTTCTGTACCGTGTCATCTCGTACAAGATACAGTTTTAGACACCGACAATATAGTGTAAGTGCGCGTTTTGCGCACGTACGCGTATTTCTCTATTTTGTCATTTTTATTCATTTGCTCCAAATGAGATATGCGCAAATTATATCGCTGCTCAATGCGAAACTAGTATAAACCATCGGATTTCACTAAAATTCGGCGTATTATTTTTCCCACGGAGAAACTGCACTCGCAATAATATATATATATATTTTTTTTTGTGTGCCAATGCCAGATTCGAGCCCGACGCATCGATCAAAACGATAATCGTGGATCATTGCAGACTCGACATACCGGAAATACCAGGTTACAATCTGCTTTCCGAGGATCGTCTGCCGGCAGGTTACGAGCCTGAGCCTCTCAATTCAGCAAAGTCACGAAGTAGCATTAACATTTGCATCACAATAAATCCAATCAACGCGTTTCCAAAGTATCATTTTCGCATTATATTTCTTCTCAATCATTCAGGTTACCTGAATATTTCAATTGCATCGAAAACGTCAGCGATGAAGCGTGCCTCGTCTTGCCAGTCATTGTCCATCCGTCGCTTCGAGAACAAGACTCTGCGAGAAGGTACAAGCTGACGCAACGGTCGCTCTTACGAGTCCGATCGAGGAACACGATGACGCTGATCATTTTCACTTTCCTTTTTTTCTTCGCTGCTTCCAGGCAGCGTCGTTTTAGTGACAATGTGTCACATAGAACACCCTTCGAATTTTTATGTTCGCCCGGTGGCCCACGAAGGAAAAATTGCAGAATTGGAGAAAATACTCGACACAAATCCGGGGCAGAGTAACGCAATACCGGAAACAGTACTGCAAAGTGAGTCAATGTATTTTTTAACAACAAAGAAAATTCTCCACTCGCGGGATTATCTCCAATTTTCTTCGTGTTTGTTTCCCGGATAATTTCACTGATGAATTTTCTTTCTGCAGATAATCTTTATGCCGTGCAAAACGAGATCAGCGGTAAATGGTACCGCGGAAGAGTCAGCGCAGTTAACGCTGATCTCGAAGGTTCCGAGACGTACGAAGTATTGGATATTGACAGCGGGAGTACGGAGCGCAATGTGCCTAAAGAGCGAATGAGATATATCGCACTTTCGCTAACAACGACACCACCGACGGTGATCAAGTGCTCTTTGTACGACATTGTACCAAAAGACGGTAAATGGTCGACCGAAGCCTGCGTGACAATGGCTAAGTACCAGTGGGTTATATTGCTTTTTTTACCGTTTTACCTTTTGTTTTTCCATTCTTTCTTACCATTGTACAAAATTATTGTAAAAATGCATTATTTTCGATCATCAGAAAACCCGGTGAAGTTATCACGATGCACATTATCAAAGTACAAGGGAACATATACTACGTCGATCTTCGCACGGAAAACTCGAGAACCAAAGCTTCCCTCCGCGACTATCTCATATATTCGGATTTTGGTTCGCTAAACAACGCCCATCAATTGCTCGTACGACGGCCTTGAATCGCTTCTTTCCGAAATTTAACGCAACTTTTTCATTTTCATCGCATTGAAATATACGTTTGAAGAAGGTTATCGAAACTGAAACTTCGCGATGATGACTCACTGCGATCTTGCATTACAGCGATCAACCCCGAAAGCGGTCCAGAGATATTATCTCGAGGAAATGATGCTGAACGTCTATTACGACGTGATACCCACATACGTAGAATCGCCCGACTTCATATACGTACAAAAAGTGAGTACACGTTTAGGGTGTTATTTGAAAAAGACATGATTTTCGCAAGGGATTCTCGATACACGCGATTTCGATTTTCGAAAGGACGAAGATTTCCACTATTTCGATGAGATGAAAACCGGAATGCGCGAGCACTACGACGGCATTGTTAAATCCGAAGATGGCATTATCCACGTTCCTGAACTCGGTAAATAATCTTGCAAAAATCGATCTCGCTCGTCAGCCTTTTATCATGCAAACTAATGTCGTCCGACCACAGGCATATCTTGCGCTGTTCAACACGAAGATGGCATGTGGTATCGTGGTTTGATCAAGGAAGTACTCGGAGCGCGAATGGTCCTGGTTACCCTGGTGGACGTTGGAATGTCGGTCTCCGTCAATTACGAAAAGATTCGTAAACTACACGAAAAATTCTGCACATGGCCGGCTCAGGTGAGCAAATGCTCAGTAAAAAAAAATTCAAAATCTTCCACCGTATAATCCAAGTGCCGTACGAATTCGACTCTATACCGAATCAATAAAATTACGATTGAAAGCAGAATGGACATGATGGAATAGCATCAATCTACAGAAATAATTTACAACAAACATTTTCATCGAGAAATGATTGCAGACATTATGCGCTAGAAAATAAATAAACATCGCATCCGTCGCGGCCCCTCATATTTTCCGATAAAGTGACGATTTTTTCGTGACAATTTGTCTGACCGTGTAGAGTAATTCTATGGACATTTGCTTCGTTGTCAGGCAATCAAAGTGTCTCTAGCGGACGTCGAACCTGCCAACGATCGATGGAGTGAAGAAGCCAAAGCCTTTTTGTCGCAGCAACTCACGAATCAGGCCGCTCGCGTGTTTATTTACGAAAAATATGCAAATCATTACATCGTCGGTTTGTTCGCTCCACTCGAGGTTAACGTCGCTGCGTTATTGGTGGCAAAAGGCTTCGCTGTATCCACAGGACCCAGGTGAGCTTGTTAAAAAAATGTTACGATACTCGACTCGATCATTGCGACGTTGAAAAATCTCATCGCGTCTTACTCCGCCGACCGAAGATCCTCGGGCGCGACGGAATTACCGCGTCCCACGTCGCACGCGAATAATCGCAATAAGAAAGTGCGCAACATACTGACGATAAAGGGGAAAAAATCGAAAAGGACAGCAAACTCGCAACGTTCGAGCTCCAAAACGGCAGACGACCCGTTTAAATTACCGATAAAGGTTATCCGAGTTGTATCACCCGATGCAATTTACGTCGCTGATCCGAGCAATGACGAGGCTCATCAGCGTATGACCAACAAGATGCAATCTTACTACGGTAAATACGAGCAACGATTGAATTCTCACGAATGGAAAGTCGGCGCTCATTGCGCGGTGTACTCCGAACGCGATCGAATGTTTTGTCGCGGTGAAATAATCGCCCTGAAAAACCCCGAGGAGGCTGAAGTCTATCTCTACGACTTATCTTTCACCGAAATCATACCGATTGCCAAGCTTCAAGGATTGGTGAAACAATTTCGCAAAAGAGGAACGTACGTTTTCAAAGTGAAGCTGGCCGGGATATATCCCTCCGGTGGTTCGTCGGAGTGGACCTCCGCGGCATCCAACAAGCTCAAAGAATCGGTAGCCGAGTGTGAAAGCAACTGCAAAGGCAATTGCTGGATTTCCAAAGTGGTAAAGTCGACCAACTTGCCGTTCACTCTCATTCATCCGAGTCTGCTATCCTCCCGAGATGCTATACTCGTTTCTCTTTATCAGGGTAATATCGATAAGGAAGGTTTCGACGTTGAACTGTGGGTACAGCAAGTGAGGTCCGATGGGCCGTTAGCCCCTACGAAAACTGAGATCAAATCTTGTAACCGAATATTAGTGGAGAACGGTTTAGCTTTGCCGATCAAACAGTAAATATGACGTTTCTCTTCCCCCTGTTCTTCCAACCGCGTAATTCCGTCGTTGGATTACAGATGACAACAATTTTTTATCTCCAGCTATTACGAAAGGGAGAAGAAAGTTCTCGCGGGGGAATTGAAGCGACAAATGTCCGTTACTAACATCAAAGAGCGGTCGGAGGAAGAAAACGGAACGGTAAATGGAACGTTTGAGAGGAAACAACTCAGTGAGAACGGAGAATCTATAACGAACGGTCATTCGGAAGAGGACTCGGTTTTATCCGACAACAGCGACATGGACGATGAAGAATCGGCGATTGATACGACGGGGCGATCGTCCCAAGTCCTGGAGGAGGAAAATTTCGTAGCGCCAATTGACCGTGTAGTCGCGGCCGACGAAGAAAAAATTGTCAACTGGCTACCAGCCGAGCCAATTCTCGATGAGACGTTCACGGCGATGGCTACGAACTTGGATCACGGCTGTTGTCTCTATCTTCACTCGATTCAAGAAAGTACGTGACCGAACTATCGATATTGTCTTGACTTGTCGAGTTGGCAATCGAATCATCACTAATTTTCAAAGAATTCGTTTCCATGTGAATATTTTTCGTAATTGGTGAGATTTTTTGTTCTCCTTGTTCAAGGTCGTAATGTGTTGAATCACATCGAGCGCATCCTGGCGAACGAATACGACAACATGGAGGTTCAGCCGCAAGATTTTATTTGGAAAGAAGGCGAACCCTGCATTGCCCAGTATCACGCGAATCAGAAATGGTACAGAGCTCAAGTTCGTCGAGTTTTGGATGACAATATGATCGAGGTGAATGAGCATGGAGCATGCATCGAAATCAATTTTAAATAATAATGTGAACATTTATTCGTGCCCCCTTTTACAGTCGTTTGAGCAAACATACCGTCAGTAATTTTCCAATGGCCGTGTCGATTAGTTTCAATACCGCCGCAAGCCCGCGTTAATTCGTTCTGTGGAACTTTTGCGCAAAGATGGCGAACACTGTAACAGAAAACATTTTCATTGCAGGTCGAGTTTATCGATTACGGCAATGTCGAGGAGTGCGAAAATGGCACTCTCAGAAAGCGTCTTAAACTGACCGACATACCGCGACAAGGCAGTAAATGCGTCATCCATGGGTTATTTCCGGTGTGTAATTAATAAACAGCATACGTTTCTCTCTATATCGGTATGTGATTTATACTATCTCATTGTCTAGAATCCGGATAACCGAGAGTGGGAAATTCCAGAGTTGGACGAAATTCATGCACTTTTGGTAGACCGCGAGTGCGAGGTCACCGTAGTGAAACGTCGGCCAGATCACCTAGTGGTAGGTTTGCACGAATGACGTGAAAATGAAAAATGGAGAGAAGGGTGTGAGAGATAAACGGATCGAGGATAGACAACGAGTCTTGTTGATTCCAGGTGTCGGTCACGGTGACGAATCCGAAACGACGGTCATTACTAAATTATCTTTTCGATGACTTGAAGATGAATGTCATAATTGACACCTGGATATACGAATCGGAGAATGACGAGAGTGACAGGGGCACGCTGGATAACGGTGATGATGTAATCATTGAAGAATACGTCAAACACGGCAAGACGGAAGAAACCTCCAACGATGAGACCAACAATAACATCGAAGAAATTGAAATAGACATCGAGAAAGGATCCAAACACGAGGGAGATGAATTAGAAACTGCGGAAACCGAGTATTTCGACGCTAATTGCGTCAAAGATTGCGCGATTAACAATAATCGTATCCACGAGGAAAACGAGAAGAATGTCAATAATAACAAAGTCGATTTGTCCGTTTGCGACGTCGAGTCCGTTCACACGCCACAAAAATCGGAAAACCTCGACTTCGCTTCTGACGTTATCCTAACCGGCACGCCGAACTTTACCTGCAACGCCGATGAGATCGAGGAGAATCAACGCGAAGAGAGCGACAAGTTAGACTGCATGTCTCTCACCGAAACAATGTCACTCGTGGATTGTGACGTAATCACGTCTACGCCACACAACTGCTCACTCGATGCCGGCGTCCAGTGGACGGATTTGAAAATTCCCGACGACGTGCGGGTCGTGAAGGCGGAGATTGCTAAAATTACCCTCAATGATCTTTCCGTGCATGTTTTGGGCAACAAAACCTCAAAGGTACATGCGATTCACGAATAAAACGAACTAATGTTATTTGCTTATAAAAATGTACAAGCTCAAAGTATATTTCCAAAAAAACATTACTGCTGTTGAAATCAGTACGGTATTTTTCCGAAAATCTCTCTCCAAAACCGTCGATGAGATTGCGAACACGATGTCTTTCTGCCCTTTTTCAGATCTTGACACACCAACGTGAAATGTACAAGAAAACCATGAAAGAAATGCAGATTCACGCTGAGCATCAACCGATTTTGAAGATCATCAAGAAAGGTAAACATTTCTAAACCGAAAGTTTCCCGCTTTGGTGAAAAGTATACACTCTACAATCAGACTTTTCGACTTTTCGGCAGACGCGCCATGTTGCACAAAGTTCATCGATGGCAAATGGTACAGATGTACGGTGATCGATTACGAATCAAGTCCGTACGAGTTGGGGCACACGATGAAAGTTCGTTTCGTTGATTTTGGAAACGAAGGTCGCGTAAAATCGTACGAGTGCGTTGAACAACCTTTTTTTCTTATCGCCATTTTCTTGATATGCATTTTTTTATCCGTAATATATTTTATGACTCGATACAAAAACGGTGAGATTCACAGTTCACGAAAAGCAACTTCCTCGCATTATTCGTCAATGGAACAATATAGAAAAATACAGTTTGTTTTTTTCTTTTTCTCTATATTTTTTTTGCAAGTGCAAATAATAATCGTCACGTGACCCGTTGTTCGCAGTGTACGAGCTATGAGAGAAGAATGGCTCAAAGCTCCTTGTATGTCCATGAGCTGCATACCGTTCGGAGTAATTTTAGCTCCTTTAGTGAATCGCGAGGAAGCTGGTAAAAAAATACTTAATGTCTATTACTGCGGGGAGAATCAAAATTCTCGAGTGGTTTACGTAAAAATTCAGGTGACTAACGGCGTGAATTAAATACTATCGTTCTCCGGGGTCAGTCTCATTGATCGTTTAATTTTCAGAGCCGTCTGGCATCGAATTACGAGGTTGAAATATACGAAGACGAGAGATGCACAGAGCTCGTTTACCAGTCCATCATTGACGAAGGTCTGTACATTGAGTTGGAAAAGTTGTGATATCGGAATTTTCACAGGCCTATCATTGCGCTCAAAGTTGAGCGACTGAGATTTTCCATTATGATGTGAAAGATCGATTTTCCGCAGTTCTTTTTTTTTCATTTAATTTAGTATACTCGATCTTTCATCTGCCGGTGTACAACGTACGCCGACGAATTTTTAGTATTACACCAAAAACGGGTGTTCGAATAAGAGATTCCAAGTTTTTATTTTCGTTTTAGTTCGTTTTTTTTTACTCACGTTATAAAAACATTGACAATTAGCGCTGGGTGCTTTTGGCTATCTGTTCCTTGAGTACTAGTATGCTCTGCCTCTGCTCCGGCGGTAGCATAGCAATTTGTTCGTCCGACAATTGCAGTACTTGCATTATGAGGGCAGCCTGCCAATGAAAAATGTGATATATAAGACTATTTTTTCAAAAAACTATTTTTTACGAAGATAACTCGTTTTGTAATTCCAATCGAACTGATATTTGGAAACGACGATAATAAAGAAAAGTATTACATAGACTATTTTGCGTACGCCAATTATTACGACTTTACCTTTTCCTGATCGGAAGCTCCGCTCGGAATGCTACCAGCCGGCGACATTCCTGCCATTAATCGAGATGTTGCCGAACTGTTGGAGGCGGCAAGAGCACTGGCTGTTGCCGTTGGATTGACCGTGCTGACCGTAACAGCCGGCGCAACCGGTGGCGCAACCGGCCTTGGTACCGGCGCCGGAGAAACTGTAGTCGGGACTTGAAAAATATCAAGATTATTTCAACAAAATTTTCCCGTTGTATCATCATTTTGCACTTGAATATGTAATATCGTGTGGAATAATCAATTATCCAAATTACTCCGGGACCCCATAATACACTGGTTTTGGAATATAACTTTTAATCTGAATAACGCAACTTTCGTAAGATTCGCGAGTTAAAATAAGTGTCAAAATAAACTATCAGGTTTTTCTGGACCGGTCCGGTAACGCGAGATAACATTCATCGATTTAAAGTCAACGTGAACACCAGAATGTACCTACGAATAGTTTATTAAGAAGATTTAAGAAAACTACTCACCACTTGTTTTGTTTATTCTCGGATCAACGGCGTTTCTGGAATCACGGGGATCCCTCGGATCTCTGGCGAATCTATCGGCACGTGGATCCCGGACGAAGCTAAAAATGACCCAATGTCGTTAGTAAAAATCTGTTATTCATATACCAATCGAGTGATTATTAATCGTAAAACCTCTCAGATCCTTCCACAGGAAGTGTGCTGTAAAGAAGAGCATAGAGTATTTTAATGACGTCGACCGTAGGACCATTAGAAAGCAATTTTTCCGCGGAATACCAACTTTTCCGGCAGAGCGAATGTTCCCCCGGAGGCAATGACGGGCGGAACGGGAGCCGGTGCGGCAACCGGTGTCGGTTGCGTCGGTGGAGGACCTCGAAGATCCTGATCCATTCTGACCAATCGCGGATCCATTTGTCTGTCGAGCGTTCGGAGATCTACGTCTTGACCTGTTGATTTCGTCTCGTCAGTGTCACAAGTTCGAGCGATTATCGAGTTACTGTCTACATCGAAAATTCTCCATTTTCGGCGAATATTAGTGAAAATACGTACCAGCAAAAATAGGTGGCGGTGGAACAGTGGTCGCAGCTGACCTTGCGGAGGCCCAAGGTTCTTCGATCCTCGTTGGTAGTCCGTGTACCGTGGGCTTCTCGTTCGGTATGAGAAGACCTGGAATTGGATTTGCTTTGTGCAACATGCTCACTGCCGTATGAGGGTCGACTATTCTCATGACCACTTGAGCCTGGAGCAGCGCGTAAGCTAGCTGAGGATTCTGCAGCAACATCTGACGCGCCTCATTTGGATTGTTCTGGACGCAGAGCTTCATCTGTTTCATGAGTTCGAACATTTGTTCGGGTGGCAAAGAAGCGACCGCTTTGCTTATAGCTTCTGGCGCTTTGTCAGCTTGCACCACTTCGCCGTACGGATTCTCAGTGTTCTGCCCCTGCAGCAGACTCTGCATTTCCATTCTACTCTTCTCCGTGCAAGCATTGTCGACACGAAGCGTTCTACCGCCGATTTCGTAACCATTGAGATTACGCATCGCACTGAGGGCAGTTTCTTGATCCTTGTATTCGCAGAATCCATAACCCTTTGGCTTGCCGGTTTCCCGGTCAAACACTAATCTGATGAATAAAAAAGTAGAACTTGTTTGATTTACCGTACCTCCACCAACTTCGGGACTCGAAGTTTTTTTGTGACCATGTTGAAAAATATAATAATTGTAAACATTGGGATTATTCGAAAAAAATGAAATTTCTTAATTTTCGTAACGGCCATCCCCCAAAATCACACACATTTTCGGGAGACACGGAAATTACGACTTTTTTTACACTGTGTAATATATGAAAATATTACAGCTAGTTCATAATGAATCGAGTTAATTTTCGAACGGTAAATCAACGTGATGGTATTTTTACGAGTAGTCTTTTCACGACTTATTATCTAGTTATGAATTTAATAAAAGGTAATTAATAAAGTGTAATCACGTTGATGCGTATAATTGGACTTTATTTGGAGGTTAGGGAATGACTGAAATTATTCGAAAAAAAGTGTATATCTCACTTGAATGACAAGACTGGGCCAACTTCGCTGAATATATCTTTTAAATTTTCCTCGGTAGCTTCGTATGGAATATTTCCAACTGTAAACACAAACAAATGGAGTTGTCAACGAAAATGATGTACACAACTTTATTACGATAGCTCATGCAGAACTCACCAAATACACTACGCATAGACTTGTCCATGAGGGACTGATCGGTAATAGTCGAATTATTCATTACGCCCTTCTTGTCTTTTGTTTTTCTCTCTATTGTATTTTTATTACAAATTGAAAATCAGCAAAAAACAAATAGAAGAGAATCGTCACACGGTACAGCTTGTCGGGATTTAACATAAACTACACAACGCTGCTAAGTGTACTGAATGAACGATGAGCTACGCTACGCTCTATCGTGAATTTTTCGTACTACTTTAATAAGGTAAACGCAGTCGTTCATGAAGGTAAGAAAGTTTTGTGGCTTTCAACGGGGCCCCCTGGTGTCAGAGAGATTAGACACTCATTTCTCGCTTATCTATGCTTTTGTATACAGGATCACGGCAATGTTGCAGCAAGACTTTTTTATTTAAAAACGAAACAATATAAAAATTGTTAACATGCGATTCAACCGCGATGAAGTTTAGTCTGTTGATTATACTCGGCGTATATCGCTGGACCGCTGTCGAATGTATGCTGTTGACAACAAGCAACAAAACTGAAGACCATCAACAAGAATATAGACCCGAGGGTCCTTTGGTTATGTGCAAATTTTTGTAAGTTTAAACAACATCGATCGTTGTATCATTACATGGGTATTTTTGGCTATCTTGTGTGTAATCAACGAGTATAATATTGATAAACTTTAGAAGGAAAATTCAAAAATGAATAGAAAAAATCGTGTACATCCAACAATATGACTGACTCATGACAGTGCAACGATGATGCACACAATTCACAATTACATTTCGGAAAAAATACATGGAAAATATAATACTATTAACAAATTAGAATACTGTAATATATATGAATGATATTTTATCTCCCCAAGGCCGACGGATTTTGTTGAATGCGAGGAACCCATCGACCACAAGGGAAACAAAACTGCCAAAGATGAAACTGGTCTCGGATGCATCAAGGTTTTTATAATCTTGACTAACCTGATATTTTAAAAACAATTATGTATATCGAACTCGTAAACTACAGTCACGATTATAAATAATTTGTAGTATACTTGAAGTCATGAAATTTTGCAGTAATTTCTCACCCTATTGTACCATGTCTCGATCAATCGAAATAACAAAAGTAACATATATCATTTCCAATGAAAAAAGGCTAATTTTAGCAGTTTGTCTTTACGAATAACCTGCAATGAAAAAGCCAAAACCCAATGACTTTCTTCTTGACAACGGTTGCAAATTTTTACACAGATTGGATAAAAGTGTTTCGACATGTATGTTACAGTTTGGAGGTTCTCGCTACGAGGATGTTGAAAAAACCAAAGTACCGTGCACCGTCCTGCCAGATATAGAATGCTTCGGACCCAGAACTTTTTTTAGAGACGGTGTTCCATGCATCAAATACAGTGGACATTATTTTACTACGACATTGCTGTACAGCATTTTATTAGGTTTTCTCGGTATGGATCGCTTTTGTCTCGGACATACAGGAACAGCGGTGGGAAAATTGTTGACGTTCGGTGGCTTGGGTCTATGGTGGATAATGGACGTAATATTTCTGGTATTGAATTCTTTGCAACCCGAAGGTGGTAGCAATTGGAATCCATATGTATGAGAAGAAAAAGTGTGAAAATGTACATTTACCCTACCTATATCGTGTAAATACGTAACAACCGTGGACTGCATACCAATCAATCACATAGTTGGTTTTATATTTTTTTATCTATCATTAATTCGAGTTTAAAGTTTCAAATTTTTCAAAGTAAATCGTTGATATCAGTTCGCCTTCGTCGATAATGTAGTTCGAATCTGTCCGCGCGTCCAACTTTAATGGCAAATGATTCAAAGTTCGACTGGAACAGCCATTGGGCAATCTGGATCTGTTAAATTGTCCGATTTTCGACAGAAGCTGTGAATTGAATTTTTCTTCCGGAAAAACTTGCATTAATATAGACGTAACTAATTGAAAGACAAAAAACAAGTAACTAGATGCACGTGTGTTTATTGACGATAATTATCATCTCGGGTTTTCTTGCTCTGCAAAAACAGTTTAATGATGCGCATTTTTAAAAGCGTCGAAATGTTCGTGCTCTGGATCGTAGGAAAACAGTCGTTAATGTACAATAGAATGAGCAACCAATCGTTTTGTATCACAATTCGTAATCGTCCGGATGATAAAGTTCGCTCAGCAATCGATAGATGTACGACGGAGCATTTCCACCCCTGCAAATAATAATCGCAAATGCAAATACTATCACGGCTGATTTATATTATACGACGTTATCGTACTAACTCGGAAATCATGCACAACTTTCCACAAGACCGTATGATAATTTTTTACGTACGTGTTGGATATGAATAGCGTAACAAGTTCCGGTGGAACGTAATCAAAGACTGGATTAAATGCCTGAATTTTCTCCATCAAGGGAGCATTTGCAGCGTCGATAACACCTTGATTCGGTGCGGCGTGTCTGTTGAATCCATCTTGCTCGTAAGAGCACAAGTAAAGCGGCGACAATTTGTACAGCGGCAGCAAAACCATAACAGGTACGGAATAATGCTTGGCTGCTTGAGCAACAGTGCGCGATCCCGTGAGCGCCTTGAGGCCTCCGTTAGCCATTACCGTGTGTGTACCAATGATGACTTTATTTACGCGTGACATCATCGCGAATATCGCCACGTCCGAAATAAGGGTCGTTTTTATTTTTGCTTTTGCCAGATTTACCGCCATTTCTTGACCCTACAAGCAATCCGATATTTGTAAAGGTCTAAAGATCGTACCAAGCTGGCAAAATTGTTGCTTGCACCTACGCTCAAAAATGGCCCTCCCTCAGCGACAATTACTTCGAAAACTCGGGATACCGCCGCTTCCTTGAAAAATTCTTCCACCAAATTCGATCTACCGAGAGTCATCACGATCTCGTTCGAGTGTATGTGTTCGGAGGCTTGCGCAGTTATATTTACTGAACTGAAAAATAAGATGGTCATATTGCCACGAATACGTTAATATCGATATTATTTGATGATTGGATAATTTATTGATCTTTTCTCAAAAATTTCCAACATTTTGATATTTCAATTCGCTTCTTTCTTCGTGTAATCATAATCTTTGAGCCGATTAACGAAAGGATATGAATAATTTTTTTTTACGGTCTATATATATTAATGGTATAAAAACTAAAAAAATATCTCGGAATATTCATAGTTTGCGTATCCAATTGGCACAATAATTTACCATGTCTCCAATTCCACTTCAAATTCGTTCACATGTTCAATCAGAGCTGACTTTAGATTTGGCACTGAAATATTAAAGTCAATGTCACGATCGCCTCCGGAAGTCAAAATTTTATGGAGGGACTCCTGAGGATCCGCCTCTTCGGGCTTGTTTTTCAGTTCCAATGTATATTCTTCTCGAATAATCTGTAATATTCTGCGTACCATATTGCCGATGCAAGCTTCGAGAGGTATCGCATCAATGACGTACTTGCCATTGAGAGTTATCAACTCCATGAGTTTTCTGTGATGAAAATTCAGTTACGGCGAATCTTTTTTTTTTGTTTTTGACACACTCAAAATATACTAACTTTGCTGTGCTCCATTCGGAATTGAGGATAATTTCTTTAAGCATCGATACGGTAGCCACGACGATCCGGTAAGTCCCACTAATTTTTCTATAGTTTTCATCGGATGTCGTCATATTACGAATAGCATTAAAAGTTTATTGACAATTCTACAATATTGAAATCAAACACTCTTACCCATAATTTATGTCGTTTACCAATTTAATGGTACTCGCATGGACATTGTCTTGATTTATTTCAACCATATTTAATAAAAAATTATTTTTACGCTCCAATAATTTTACTTTATCAACTTGATAATCAACATAAAGAATGTTTTTTTAATGCGTATCTGTGAATTGTGAATGAACTGCTACTACCACTACTACTACTGTGGCTACCTACTATCATATTGTATCAAATAGATAGAAGACCTTCTGTTTTGTTTATGTAGCTTCGTTGTGAAACGGAGATCTATATATTGAGAAAAAAAAGCGGGGGGGCGCACCACACACGTGTCGCCGAAAGAGAGCGGTAGTGCTATTGCCGACCGGGGTATGCAATACAGGCAATACTTTTAGACAAGAGATGGCGCTTTTACGTACCCGATAATTTTTTTTAAGACCCGAAGATAAAAAGCGAAAGTTCACGAGAGAACCGTACACAAAAATTATCAGACGTATCGTGACGTGCTAACCTTGATAGAACAACAAAAATATCCGGGAAAAGAGGCACTTGAAAACGAAAAGTTAACCTGTAAATAATTTGAAATATTAATGTTAAAATAACGGATATTCAATCGCACTATTTACAATGCATCGTGAAAATAAAGTGTTGTCTGGAAATATACAAGGGCAAGCCATCGTGAGTTTCGTAATTTCGAAAATCCCGCCTGTAAAAGCGTATCGTTAACAGCATTGAAGTGGGGATAGGCTCGACGACGATGATATGCTGGCTAACGGAAGTAGACGTCACCAGTGCCAACTGCCAACTAACCGAGCGCGCACACGGGTGGTGACATTACCACTGGGGGGGGGCAAGTATTTTTTCTTTTTTCGTCTATTCATTCCGTCTTTAGCACGTTATTTCTTTATCTTTTTACAAAATACGCGTGTATCGGGTATGTTAACAAAGGTCGGGTCACCGTTTTTTTCATGTATTCAAAGAACACGATATTGCACGGGTTTAATTTTGACGTTGAGCTCGCGGCCGAGACCTGTCGTCGTAGTGTGTTTGTGCGCCAGTGAGACCGAATGATGTTATATTTTCGGAGCCTCGATATATAAATGAGAGAGCCAACTGTACACTCGCGATCTACACTTTCTCTGTCCAATACAAAATACGCTATTCACGTTTTCTCGCGTAGCTAATTTATTTTTGCATTGGTGCTCTGGCTCTCTCGCACGATCAGTAATATATTCGCTTATCTTTTCCTCACATAACTCGTACATCTGCATGGGCCATTGATTCGATTTACAATCGCGCCCCACTTCGGACATTTAACAACACGCCTCGCGTTTCCACGTTTTTTTTAAATAATTCCGCATTCGCGGGATCACGGTGAAAAAAGAATATCGTCATTTCTTGGCGCGTGACGATTAGCGATCTTTTGTGATGCGACATATTTTTTGCAGAGTCATTCGAGAATCGAGGAAAACTACGCGTTCATCGAGACGACACAGCTTTTAAACAAACATGTTTATCTGGGATTGGTTCTCCGGAGTCCTAGGCTACCTAGGTCAGTATGTTTTATGTTTATTAATTTTCAAAAATTGCTCTCGAGGTAACAAAGAAGAGGGAAAAATCTTGCGCAAGCTGTGGCGCTGTCTCGTCGAGAATAAAACTGAGCAGCAGGAAGCAACTTGCAATTTCAACGCCTTTGATTCACCCAAACTTTTTTGTTCCTCTATTAAGAATGAGAAAGTTGCACGTTTTACTCAAACTTTGTGCAGTGGCAAATTTCTCATTGCACTTTCTCACAAAACTGGGAAATTCTCCCTCCTTAAGATCAGCGGTAGAGGACGAGTACATGGATCCTCTCTCGATAATTTGTACAAGTGAGTTTTCCGTAAGAGCGATGCATGATACGTTTGTTGTCTTTTGTTTACAGGCTTGTGGAAGAAAGGTGGAAAACTATTGTTTCTCGGCCTCGATAATGCCGGCAAAACCACACTTCTCCACATGTTGAAGGACGATCGGTTGGCGCAACACGTTCCCACGTTGCATCCAAGTAATGAACTACTCCTGATTTTTTACTTTTTCACTATAAATGTCCTGCTCGTTTGTTCATTAACGTGTTTTAAAATCAAAGAACACTGCCTCCTCTAAAGTTTTTCCTCGTCAAATTTTCATCCAAAATTTGTAAACGAAAAACCCAGTACTCTAAAACAATTATCGAACTTGATTTCCACAAAATGTGTAGGTTATTGTTAATCGTACATTCGTTGTTAGAAATTAACATTATAATGATCAATCTGACGTGCAAAGATCAATGCTGCAATGAACACCCATAAGTTTTTCATTCCTTGCTGAGAGCGCTGTAGTTCAACTTTCATGTCATGAATCATGATTAATCATTGCTCAGAATATTCATCAGCATGACTGTGCACACCTGGGCGATTGAAACTTCCACCAACATTGAGGCATTGTAAAAACAACAGAGTAATTGCGAATAAATTTTGTTTGCAGCGTCCGAAGAGTTGTCCATCGGCAATATTAGATTCACAACTTTCGACCTTGGTGGTCACACGCAAGGTACGTCAAACTTTAAAAAAAAAGACACAAAAACGTGCGTCTTTGGAAATCGAAATATTTATCGTCGTACGTCAAACCTGCAATGCTCTGTAAATATCATACAAAAAAAAACGATTCTACATAAGATGCACATATATTTGAGTTTTTAATGATGTAAATGATGTTAAAAAATTACTAACGAAATAGTTATAAAAGTATCGACACTCACGAAATTTTTTAAAATTAATTTGAAATTTCTGTAGTTATTAAATAACGTTCATACGGAGAGGGCAAAATTGATATCGAAGATTCAGATGGACTTGAGTAAATATATCTTTAAAAAATTTCATATTACAGCACGAAGAGTATGGAAGGATTACTTTCCAGCTGTAGATGCGATAGTATTTTTGGTCGACGCGAGTGACAGAAAGCGATTAGCGGAATCGAGAGCCGAGCTGGAAGCTCTGTTTTCGGACGAGCAGCTCTGCGCCTGCCCCGTCCTCATTTTAGGCAACAAGATTGATAAGCCAGGCGCAGCGTCCGAGGACGAACTTAGAAACTGCTTCAATCTTTACGGACAAACAACCGGGAAGGTACGGTATTACATGAAATACGTTGTATCCGCGGTATTTCGCGAATCGTTAAAATATCGTCGATTATTATGTATAGGGCAAGATTGCACGTGCGGATATCCCCGGTCGTCCATTGGAATTGTTCATGTGCTCAGTTTTGAAGAGACAAGGATACGGGGAAGGCTTCCGCTGGCTCGCCCAGTACATCGACTGAACCGACGTAATTAACATTATTCAAACAAGAAGAAGACATACACCAACACATACACACATAAACACGTACATGCAGCGATTAATACGATCGTCGACTTCCCTCTTTCTCTCTTGATCTGGTTCTTTTACTCGCGCGGTGATGTTGATATTGAATGCGTCAAAGTCGCTCAATAAAATATTCACAGGAGGTACATATATCTCGAAAACCGATGTCCGTTAGGAATATTCCGACATTAACATACATTGAAGCACGTATCATCGACAACAATGATTTCGACCGAAGAGCATGAATTTCTCACGTCTCTGTTCTCATGTAAAACAGTGACTCAAAACATCGGGACGTACAGAGGGGATTTAAGAATTTTGATAAATAAAAATATCACGGAATAAAAATGATTAATCAACACATGAAAAAGATATTCTCCGCGCTTGTTCCTTCATTTCGGATATTCGGGTGTTCGGGCGGTTTTAGGACTTTTAATCTGTGCGAAATTTATTTTACCTCGCAACAGAATTTTCCATTTTTTTTCTTTTTCTCCCATCAGTGAGGACTTTACGAGTCGATTTAAACACCAAAAAAAAACGAGAATACTCTTTGCGGCGTGTTATTGGAATGACAAACTGTACAATTAACTTCAATTTGTAATGAAAAAATAAATTGAAAAAACCCATTTGTGGGACCCGTTAATAACGTTTAAACGAAGCTACGTTCTGATGCCATTCACCGCTGAATTAGATTCGCGCAATAATCTCGAATCGAGCGATATCGTCGAATTAGATCGCGCAATAATAATGAATTTTTATTGATTAGCTTTAGCTTCACGATTGTAATTTCTGTGCTCAGCCTGATTACCTCAACATCGAATTGTTGACTGTTTTTAACATTCCTCGTACAGGCTATGTACTTACGATGAAGCTTCGGTCATGTGAAACGTAGAGCGAAAAAAAAGGGCGTTGTGGTAAATAGTTTATTGAAATTATTTTTTTTTCATTCGTTTTACATAAATAAAAGGAACAATTCGATTTGTCGTTGATACTTTTTACAGTCCATTTCATATTATAGCGATTTTGTAGAAAATTAGTGAAATTTAGAACGTTAAATCCCCGCCGGTGGGAACATTTGCGAAAAATTTGTCCACGTGCTCGTCTGTTACTTCTTCGAGGGATTTTGGACTCCACGCTGGCCGTTGATCTTTGTCGATCAAAAGAGCCCTGACGCCTTCGCAAAAGTCACTGCCGCGGGTAAGGGCGGAGCACGATAACCTATATTCCATCTTGAGGCAGTCACCCAAGCTCAAATCGCCTCCTCTCTCGATCGCTAATTTGGCAACTTTCAGAGACGTCGGCGACATCTTTGACAATGTCTGCAGTACATTTTTCGACCAATCTGTGCCATCCTCGTTCAGCCTAAGAAATAAACGTAATTTTATTTGAACGAAGCGTAGTTTCACTTCGCGTATTACCTGTTGACGATTTCCTCGACGGTTTTTGCGGAAAAACACTCGTCGATTTTCTTCATGTGTACATCGAGCGAGAATTTATCATTCAAATCTTTCGGTTGAAAGTCGTTGAGGATACGCGCGACGTCTTGAGATTCGGACCCAACGAGAGCTTCGGTCAATGCGGCAAGTTTGTCGACGGGAACGTAGTGCGTAGCTATGCCTGCATGTAGAACGTCAATACCTGAAAAATGAACCGAATATGCACTACGAAATTCTTTTTGTTTGTTTCTCCTCGATCATTGAATCGATAAATCTTACACAACCACAATGGACAGTACTCATAATTAGCAATCGAAGAAATATTTCGCAATTCGATGATATTGCAAGCCTTTCGAACTTTTGCAATTGTCAAATAAACGTATCTTGGTATTTTAAGATATAACGATAGAATTATCCGAGCAATAATTGATATTTCATTCTCAAAAGACAAAAAATACTGGAAGCTCAGTAATCCACAATGAACAATTTCTTTTGTTATTTTATAAACGAAATAATGAAATAACATTTGACAATCAAATAAATTGTACAGCATGTGACCTCGCAATCTGTGTCCCGTGAGTCCCAAGTAAAGGCCGAGATTTCCCTGCAGCCGAGGAAGAAAATAAGTCGCACCGACATCCGGGCACAATCCTATCGCAGTTTCTGGCATCGCGAACAACGTGTTTTCCGTTGCAACTCGATATTTACCGTGCACCGACAAACCAACTCCACCACCCATGACTATACCATGAATCAGCGATACATAAGGCTTTTTGTACGTTGCGATGTGATAATTCAACCTAGGAATGAAAAAAACGAGCCAATGCGGGTCAAAAATTTTATCAATATTTTTCCCTTTTTTGCTGGCCGAAATTCAACAATGTTATTAAACAAATATCCATCTTTTATTTTAAAACGTAAAAGTATTGCTTCAGTCACCGATCGCAACGTTTGTACAATTAACGCGATATTGGTGATCTCGATTCTTAGGTTACAAAGTTCATATTTCAAAGATCTCAAGTTTATCCGAGCTGGAAGCTTCGCCAACATTGTCATTTTTAATGTTACATCAATAATCTTCATGAAATAGTAATTTCCGCTACGGCAACATGGTCCAACAGGTCGATTATACAATTTGAACTTCTTGAAAACTTTACTCCAAATTTTTTTCCAGACATTCTCTATCCCGGACGCAGAACACCTCGTTGGAGCTCCAAGAATATTCTGCCGAGAGTTTCAACTCCTGGCAGAGGCTAAAGATATTATCCGATTTCTCTCCTCGAGATAATCTCATTTCTAAACACAATGTTAAAACTTTCTCCTTACACAAAAAAGACAAAAATCTCAAGTGCAAACGAATACATTGTTCCAATGGAGATTAAACTCTTTTATCAGAACTGAAACGCTGTATACCTGTATTCGTTTTTAAAAAACTCGTGACCATGAATTTCTCCCCCAGGTTCGTTAAGAGCCTGAACAATGGATTTGACGTCACCGCCAGCGCAGAATGCTTTGTCGCCTGAACCTTTGATAATCACAGCGCTTTTCGAATTTGCCCAACTTTTCATCGTTGCATGAATTTTATTCACCATTGAGATATTCAGGCTGTTCAATGCTTTAGGACGATTCAAGATTATGAGACCATTTTCTCCCACCTGTTTGAAAAAAAAGTAATGTTCCGGTAAGACTGCACGTCGAGAATCATGGAGCAAAACATATATGCCAATTCTCTTCGTAAATGATTTTCAAACACCTCTTTGAACGAAACATCGTCTCGCTGCTCATTTGGGTTAGTGGCCAAAGGTTGCGCAGACATTAATCGCACGGTTGATTCATCGGTCAAAGTTTTAACTCTGTTGAACCTCAAATTTCTTGCTACAATTTTCATCTGAAGAAAGGCGAGAGAAAAACATGATGGTACTCATTTTAACGATACTCGGTGAAATAAAATAATGCTTTCTTCTTTTACCATATTGTCTTATGGGTGATGCAACAGAAAGATGAATAAACGATGTTGAGCAGTGTACTTCGCATAAATGGATATATGCGCTCATTAATCTTGAACTACGTGGAAGTAGAATTATAATTATGTGCCGAATCTTTTACGGAACGTTAAGTAGATAGCGAATCAGATGTTCGATAGTGTATGGAAATGAAAGGAAGGGGGAGATAAGACACGCTTTATGCAATGGTTTCAAAGCGTTCGCCATCGTGTATCGCTGAAATTTGAAAAAAAAGATATTTTCAGTTGTAACGTTAATACATTTTTTTTAATAACTTTCAGCACGCACGCTTACTTACACGCCGAATGCGCGTGATACGCAGTCTCATTACAAAGGTCTTTCGTCTGTATTATTTTACAAGACATATATGTATATGCATGGAGGGTGCGGCGGCATTGTATATTTACAATTTTGAGTTCGCGGGACTACACAGGCATAGCCGAGGCGCGCGCGCAATTTCTGATTTTCTAGAGGACTCGAGTGATTGGCTCTATTTCTCTTTTCTCCTTCCTCCGAGCCCAAAAATTGCGTGGTATTACAGCATGCTGTCGTATTTGTGTACGTCGGATGTAATGTAGTACAAACCCTCGATTCTGTAATGCAGTAGTACACGCCACACGCTAGCCGTTCTTATGTGTCAAACGCAGTAGGTGTGCTACGACCGATGCGTAATTGAGGTTATGATACAATAACCGGGGTTACGTTTATTGAGAAAAAAATATGCGTTGTTTGATACGTAACGAAAAACCAGTGAAAAAATTACATTGACAAACGTTATAACACATAGAGCGAAGTTTGCAGCGTGTGTGCCGATTGCCGGTTTTCATAAAAAATCAAGAAACACCACAGAGTGAAGGGCCAAAATGGTTTTCGAATCGATCGTCGCTGAGCTTCTCAATAAAGTTTTGGGCGAATATATACAGAATCTAGATTGCACGCAGCTCAAACTAAGCTTGTGGGGAGGTAAGAGATTCAATCAAATTTGACAATGATCTCATCGTCAATTCATGGCAATCAGATTCTTCGTCTGATTATTTTCTCATACACATGCTTGTCCTCGATGTTGTTGATTTTTTGCACGCTGAAAGCGCTATACTCTCGCGCACGCACTCGCAAGCTTCCACGCATGCAAAGAGCGAAACAAGTTTGGTGTAGTGAAACGTTACGTTAATCCGTAATGTGACATCACACGCTATATTTGGAATAAATAATACATATATAAAAACGCAGATTATTACGTGCAATTTATATATATATACACACACGTAACGGAACATATGTAACAATTCACGCACGCATATGTATTTGTATGCAATATTTTTGTGGTTGATAGATAAAATGTAAATGTTGGGTGTATAAAACTTTCACCTGTCACTTTTTCAAGGAATACTATAAATTTATATGTATTTTCGTGATTCCAAAATGGATGTTCAAATTTGAAGGAGAGGAAATAGCGCTTTATTCTTCATACATTTCTTATTACAGTTTAGATTGGATTTTTCAGAGTGTTATGAATTCTTATTAAGAAAAAATGTTTGCCATTTGTACTTGTGTGCTACTGTCATCGATTGAAATTGACGTATTACTGAATTGAAATTGATCTATTTTTATGCTCCCATTGTAAGTTTGTTTTTGTATTGCAAAAAATTGTTTTCCAACTTTTTCTAACAACACCAACACATTTAGCTATGATTATAAAAATAGTTTGAACATATTCTGATGAAATGTGAGTGAAATGTGAATTGAATGGAATTCATATTCTACCATGGTACTTTTATCCCATTTTCGGTATTTCGTAATTTATACGCATATTCCGTATTCTGGCGATAATAGAATATCTGACCATTCTCCGAATTCTGACCATGCAGCCTCCAGAATTGATCCTAACATAATGAAATTATATACTTTTAACCGCAAACAAAAGTGAAAGGATTTAAGATATACATCTTTTCAAGTCGCTGGCTCACAACTAAAATGTACATCCGAAAAATACATATCGAAAAATGTTCCTCTTCATTTTCGATTCCTTTCGGGGTGCCAGGTGCCAGAGTACTGAACTCCAGCGCCACCTTTGGCACCCTCGCGGTTGAATGTGGAATTGTCGATATATTCAACCGTTAACCCCCCCCCCCCCCCCCCCCCAAAGAAAAGGAAATGAACTCTTGTACACGATGTGTACGATGTACATACTATATAAGATTGTACCACAAATGAACCCCCAGAATGCGTAGGTTGACTTTTTCTTTACCGATCACTTGAAAAAGGTTTGTTTTGACGAGCACAAACTTTTCGCGAAACAAACGTGTGCAATCTTTTTCTAAGCGACTTTAGCGCGCTCTTTTTGTACCGGTAGCAATCCCTCTACGATCGAGGAGCGCCACGCTTGTAATTTAAGACCACAGATGGCATTGTCGCCTGCGTCCAAATAAGGCGCACATTTCAAATCTTCAATTTTCGCGAGAACGATTTCTGCTTCATTTTAGCGTGGAAACGACCCTGCAAATGCTGAAGAATTCGCTTCAAAAGAATTTCATTTTATTATCTTACATCTTGCATAGCAAGACCAGATTTTCGCAGTGATTCTATATTCAAACACACACACATATTGAAAAAAATGATCTAATCTGTTTAGTCACTCACTAGATGTAAAGTTAAACAATGATTGTTTCTTACAGGTGATGTAGTCCTCAAAGATCTACTTATAAGCGAAAGTGCGCTCGATGTGTTAGATTTACCCATAAAGTTGGAATACGGGCGACTGGGTATGTATATTTATTTTTGTTGAAGTATCGTTTTCAATTTTATTATGTACACTCGAATTTCAATAACGAAAATTGCACACAGCCTCCACTATTTATGTATAATGAAAAATATTTTGTTCCTCAGGTAAATTAATACTAAAGATTCCTTTTAAGGATATGTGGAATGGTCAAATCGACGCTATTGTCGAGGAGCTTTTCGTTCTGGTAGTTCCTACTAATCAGGTACAATATGATGCTGAGAAGGAAGCCAAAGCCGAGCTCGAGGCGAAGCGAGCTGAAATCGCGAGGGTCGAAAAAAATAAACAATTGGCTGAAATCAAACGTAATGAAACTGGCTACTCTCGTTCATTCACGTTTCTCCGATTTTTCGCAAAGCCAAATGGCTTTCGCTGACAGTGATTATTTCGTCTTCGTTTCTTCTCCACAGCTCACGAAAAATTGGATGATTCCATGATGGAGAAGCTCATCGCTAGGATGATTAAAAATATTCACGTAGAAATAAACAGAATCCACGTTAGATACGAGGATCATGTTACTTTTAAAAATCATCCATTCTCGGTCGGCTTTACACTGAACAGATTGGCTTTGGAGAGTTGTACAGACTCTTGGGAAACAACGGGCAATCTGAAAGACATGTACGCCATTCAACAAATTTTTAAGGTACTTTATGCGTTTCGCAAGCAAACTTCCAAATACGATAGAAAAGAACAATAAAATGTTCGCAAATGTACGAATGAAATATCTACTTGCTAATTATTGATCTGTAATTAGCTATTAGCTGTAATAATAAACAGAATCATAGATTTTACGAATTGATCACAAAGAGATGACCATTCGACGATGTAAAATTCTCGATATTCGCGTTCGCAGATGTGCACAATGGACGGCTTTGCGATTTATCTCAACACGAACTTTATGCAATTCAGCAAGGAACCATCAACGAAATATCTCAGCCTGTTTTCCGACGGCATTGCTACGATTGATCATGTGCCTGAGGCCTATCAGTACAGTGAGTTCAATGATATTTTAATCCGGATTAATGTGAAATTGATTTTTTCAAAATCCACTTCATACGTGCAGCACAAGACCTCGAAATATCCCGCGACGGAAATTCGCGATTCATCGACTTTGCGTTAACGCTCGTTTCGTTTTACAGTGTTGGGCCCGATAAACGTCAAAGCGAAATTGAAATTAAATCCAAAGCCCGAAACGGACGGCAGTAATTACACGATCCCAAAAGTATGGCTAGATTTGGAGATGCAAAAATTGCGCATCGGCCTCGCGAAGCGACAGTATCAAACTCTCTTGCAAATGGGCGAAGGTTTGGATCAGGCGGAAAAAGCTGCGCCCTACAGGAAGTACAGGCCGAAATTGTCATCATACCGGGGTCACTACAAGGAATGGTGAGGTTTGAGGGAGTAACATTTCTCGAGGGAAGAAAAACTTTCCTTTTTCTTTGATCGATAGGTGGCGTTTCGCTTACACCTGTATTCTGGAAGAGACAGTGAGAAGATGCAAGCGCAATTGGGACTGGAACCATATGAAATGTCACAGAGATACCTGTCGAGAATACGCGAAAACGTATCAGACGAAGTTAACGACGAAAAAAGTGCCTCAGGACACGGAGGCTCGATTGACCGAGTGCGAGAAGAAATTGGACATCTTTAATTTGGTAAGAATCAGACAGCAGATCGAGATGGAGGTCGAAAGAATGGCCGAGAAAGAAAAAAATCTGAAAGCAAAGAGAGGGTGGTTTGGTTTCTTGTGGGGTTCACCACCCGCCGAAGACGTCGAGGATCTTAATTCAGCGGTCGCGATAATGCGCAAATTCGAGGAAGCCATGACACCCCAGGAGAAGGAAAAACTTTATCGCGCCATTGATTATCAAGAGAACACAGCGCCCGCTCATTATCCCGAAACATACGAGATGATAGATACGAGGTTTTACCTGCACGGTTTGCAAATAATCGTTTCCGACAGTGAGAAAGAACGACCGGAAGTGCTGAATCTCGAGTTCAACGGTGTGAAAGCGAGCTTCAAATCGAGACCGGCCTCCGGTGGTATTTTGGTTACCGCAGCGATCACGGACATGAAGCTTCTCGGCGTTGAACAAGCCGGCTACGTACCGTCGCTCTTCAGTTCAATCGACAACGATACAGACAGCGTCTTATTGTCCGTATCGTACGAGAAAAATCCTCTCGACAAGCTCTGCGGCGATCGTGTCATCGTCAAATCGAAATCGGTCCACATAGTTTACGATGCGCAAACGATAATCGAGCTCGTTAAATTGTTCAAAGTTCAAAATCAGTCGACCTTGAATCAAATTCAAGCTGCGGCTGCCGAGAGGTTAGAGGGTTTCAAGGAAATGTCGGCTCTTGGCCTTGAATACGCTATTCAAAAACATTCGATTCTCGATATTCAAGTCGATATGGAATCCTCGCAGCTGATCTTACCCCATGGTGGATCGTACAACGAAACGGAATCATTGATCGTCATTAATTTGGGAAGCTTGAGGATAAATTCGCTCGAAAAACCGAAAGACGACATGTCCTCAGCGACGGTCAAGCAATTAGTGAGCATGGGAAAGAGCGAAGAAGATATTCTAACGCATCTCAGGCAATACAGTTACGATCAATTCGTCTTGAAGATATTGAACTTCCAAATAATAGTCGCTTCGTCGAGCGAGGATTGGCGCGGCGCTATTTCCACTGCCGAGCGCGAAATGACGATCCTCGAACCGACCACCCTGGAAATTCAGTTCCACAAGTGTCTCGTAACCGACGATCCGCTGTTGCCAAAGATGCGAGTAATCGGCCAATTACCGTCGCTCGCTCTCAACATCGCCGACGCTCGTTTATTGAAAACCCTCGCGATTGTGCAGAGCATACCGCTTCCGGAGGACGACAGCGATGCTCAAATCGAGCGCACTCCTCTCGCAAAGTCGGTCTCGCAGTTATCCTTGTTCAAAGACCTGACGACGGTTACGAATGAGAAAAAAAAGAGTCGTAACACGGCGATGAAGCAAACGACGGATCTCGAGGCGAAATTCGTCATGAAAGAATTCACGTTATCGATATCGAAGCAGGAGAGCAACGAAGTCGCGCCTTTTCTCAAAATCGAGGTGCTCCAGGTGGAGGCCGAGATGCTGCAGAGGACGTACGATCAGGAAATAATGTTGAGACTCGGTGGTGTTCAGGTCAAGCAGTATCACGACAAGGGTCAAGTTTTTCTAATCGATACGCCAATGTCATCGGGAGGCGAGGAGTACCTTATTATCGTTCGTTACGTCAACGTCAACAGACACTCGCCGGAATTCACGACGCGCCACGGATCCGTACTCAAGCTGCTGAGTCTCGAATTCACGAAATTGGACGTACTTTTGCATCAACAAGTTATCATAAATTCACTCAAGTTTTTGTCAAATATTCAAGACAAAATGAGCGCTGCAGCTACGAAGGTCGAAACCGATGTGCACGGAGATCGTTCGGTGGTCGCTCGTTTGCCGCAGCTCGCGTCCATACAAGAGGACACGTCCGTCTTTATCAAGGATCAGATTCACAAACAAAAGTTGAAACCGTCGACGCCGCGACGCAAGAAGCCTGTCGTTGAGTGCATCGATTTGAAGGTCAGAGCGAAAATTGGATCAATCAGCCTTAAAATGGCCAGCGATCTTCGCGATATCGGCGCTTTTTACATCGAGGGGATAGCCGCCGGTTACATTATGAAGTCGTCTCATTCTCAAGCTAATGTCAGTTTGACCTCGGTCAACATCAAAGATTTGAACGCCGCCTCGATCTACAAAAATGTGAGCCATGTTTCATGTTCGGTCGACGATCTGACAATTTTCATACGCGAATAATCGACGATTTCCAAATATGCGTTTTCAGATCGTTTCGGTTGAAGGTACCGAGTCTCTGCAAATTCAGGCCATAATGTACAATCTTGAACCGGATGACGTTGATAAAAATAATATGTCCATCAAAGTAATGATGGGATGCCACAGAGTCGTCTTCCTCAATGCGTTCGTTACGGGAGTGATGGTACGATTTTCACAATCGCGAATTGAACAATCATTCGCCAATGAAAAGATTTTCAGATTCACGCATTTTCAAACTTGTCCGGGGTTTTTAGAGTTTCCTCAACAACTTCCAAGCCGCCCAGCTCGCCATTAAAGAAGCATCCGCAGCGGCTGCCGAGGCGGCAAAAACGAATATCAAGGATGTTCAAGAAAGGGCGACCCGCATAGAGTTGGCTGTAAAGCTGAAGGCAAGCCCTCGACTTTTCCTACGAGTTCAAGCGAATCAAGAGACTTTTCGCGATAACCCGATTAGTAAAAACAAGCCTCCTTTACCTCTACATCGCATTATTTTCAAATTATTTTTAGGCCCCCGTCATATATGTACCAATGAACTCAAAGAGCGAGCATTGTCTCATGCTGGACATGGGTAATCTAACGATATGCAATAGTTTCAATAAGTTGGAAGTTACCAACGAAGCCGGTGATGCGCCGATCGTCGATGAGATGAAGATAGAGCTACAAGACTTGAAATTGTCGCGGTAATATATTTTCGTTGTTAATTTCGTCTCCGGAACAATACGTGTATATTTCTTCAAAGTCGATTTTTGTTAGGTCAAATTATCAGCAACAATGCGATACAAACACGTATTAAAAGATCGGAAATCATTGAACATCACTTGACAATTTAATTTTGTAAAGATTTTTTCAATGTCATTTTTTATCTGTTGATTTTGTCGAGCCAACAAAGCAAATTGGTTTTTTCACCTATTTCAGAGTTTTATTGAACAAAGATCATTTTGAATCGAAAAACGAAGTGCTGTTACTGCAACCCGTCAGCTTTACACTGCTGATGAAACGAAATTTGTCGAGTGCTTGGTTCACATCCATTCCGGATATCGAAATGTCGGGTAGGCTCAAGAAAATAGAGCTGCTGCTTAGTCAAGAGGATTACGCGACGATTCTCAAAGTCTTGGAGGAGAATTTGAGTGAATCGATAGAGGAGTCAAGTCATACGCAATCAGTGGCGCGAAACGATCGAAAAACCGCATCCGAACAAGTTCAAAAATCGAACATCAGTAAGTGTCGACTATTCAACTGCACGGCAGATCAATTATATCCTTATCGCAAATTCTGTATTGTTCTTGTTGGACTCGTTGTTTACTCATGAATCTTTAAATATTTCTCGGTGAAATGCACGTTAAACGAATGTCCCTTGTACTTTTGTCTCGTATAATCTATCTCTTGAGACATAAATAGAGACGAAAAAAATGACGTCGAAAAAGATTCAACCCCGAGAGGAGAAATATCGCTCGATGTTTCTAATACACGAAAATCTGACGTTTCAGCGAAATTTGAAGCAGAAGTGATGAAAGTACCGGAAGAAAGTAATACAGAAAATCAGAAGCAGATACACACCGCAATTAAATTCGAGTTTATAATGGACAGCTTTGTCATCAATTTGTTCACCGGAGGTTCAAAGATGGTGATTATTATGTGTTTAACCGAAGCGTTTGTCTAAATTCGACGAAACGTTTCAATTTTTGATGTACCATGTCGGCCATATGTACACTTTTGTACAACAGTTGAGCACCAAGACTTCTCCTCTCCATCTACCGGAGAATGGCCTTGCCAAGTTTGGCTTGACGCATTTTGCCGTCAAGGGAAGGATTTTCGGCGATGGATTGCTGGCAACGTCGATACTATTGATGAATTGTACGTTGGACGACACCAGGCAAAGTCGTCAAGGCTCCCTCGTCAGAATTATGGAGAGAACAACGGCGATACCCACCATCGATGTTTCCAGCGGTAGAACGGATGCGCAATCAGTTAGAAGCATGTTGGACATGACTGTTCGAAAAGGAACCAATGACATGTTCGGTAAGAGAAAATTAACGTATAAATTAATGATTGCAACGGGAACAACAGATCTTCTCTTGATTCAGAGTTCGTAACTCTCGGAGAGGAGAACCGGTTCGGTTTTCGCGAGAATTAATCTCAAATTCATTGCGTTTAATCCATTTCAGTTGATCTTCGTGTCTTTTCCTTCAGCATAATCGTCTCACTCGATTACTTGCTGAAGATAAAAGATTTTTTCAATGTTTCGCCCGAGAGCTCGACGCAAAATGCAACGCAGGTGCCACAGCAAAAGGGAAACGTCGAATCGGTCGCTCGTAACAAGAGAGCCGTGCAACCAGCGACCAACGCGTCGAGCATGCTGACTGTAAATTTGCACGTAGAAAAACCGGATTTTATACTCCTGGAGGACATGGATGACATCAACTCGAACTGCATTATTCTAAACGTTCGTAATTACACCAAGACGTAGAAGAATTTCGGCCATTGGACCATATTCAACACGAGATATTGTGACGACCGTGGGTACTATTTTATACAATTGGGAATTATTCTTTATTTACAGACGGAACTTTTGCTGAAAGTCCGTATGATCGGAGATCATCAAGTAATCACGGGTTCGGTGAAGGACTTTTCCATTTTGACGGGAATTTACAATCCGTTGAAGCGCACAGATTGGATATACCAAGTTCTTCGACCCTGCAGTGTAAGCATAGCTGGTTCCACCCCAGAGGGCAAAGGATTGCACGTCGATGTATGTTGCACGGACGTGCACGTCTCCGTGTCGCCTGGTAAGGCTATTTGACAAAAGGAAATTGACGAGTCGATTGAATGATCTTACTTCAATCTCATCTCGCGATCGACGTTTTTCAGGTGTCATTGAGATCTTGAACAAGGTCTTGCAGAAAGTAACCACCAAAGAGGCGGACGAGAGCGAAATCGTAAAGAGTCGGCCGGATCACGAGGGTCTGTGGCTCGTAACTCCCTTCGAGGAGCACGAATATTGGTTCTTAAAGACGGAAATTGGCGTGGAAGCTGTGGAAGATTTTTCATACGACAATCCCGAAGATGCGACGATTTACAAACCAGAATTGGCGATCGTTTCTGCCCCTGTTATACTTTTGACTCTGGAAGCTGGTGTCGGCAACAAAACACTGCCGATGCTTCTCTTTCAAGTCGGCTTTCAGAGCAACGTCAACGACTGGAGCACGAAAACAGTAAGCTCAACAGCATGCGTTAATCAGTTGAAAAAGCCGCAGATGCGTGAAACACCATCCAAATTCGTTGTTTCAGATGTCCGTGGAATGTACGATGTCTCTGATTATGGCGTATTACAACAGCAGATTGGCCCTGTGGGAGCCGCTCATTGAACCGGTAGAAGCTATTCAAAATGGCGAACACGTTTCTTCTTCGTGGGAATTGAAGACCAAGGTATGAGAGACTTTTCTTTCAACAAGACTGCAAAGAAATTTCTCGTAATTAATACTCAATTTATGATCAACTTGAAACAAATATCCAAATAGAAATTACAGCACAAAAAAAAGAAACTGGATCGAATACCGAGAGCTTTGAAAAACCTTGAATCAGCATCGACATTTATTTCATTGCCGTTTTCTTCCTAGACAGCAAAGTTCCTCTCTTTTTCAGGTACAATTTAACGATCTAGAACCGGTCTCTCGAGGTGCCAGTGCTGTAAGTCCCAGCTGCGAGAGCGAACCGGACGAACTCATACATCAGTCTTCCCGCATGTCGATCGACATCGTATCTTCCGTAAGTCCGCCACGTGGGAATGTAATGAGAATAATATAAATCCCCCCCCGATAAGACTTGATTGAATAATCGAAGTATTGGCTCTAGGATAATTTGGAAATAACCGTAACGAGAACTTGCCTCGACGTCCTTCAACAACTGGGAAATGCATTTTCCAGTGCCATGGAATCAACCGATAAAAAGTCGACTCAAAACGTTGCGCCTTACGTCTTGAAAAACGAGACGGGCGTGGCGTTGGTGCTAGACTTGGAACTGAGTAATTTCAAAGTTAGTATCGGCTGTTTTACCGACTGATCGTTTTGCTCACTGTCATCGGACGATTACTCTTCCATGAAGGAATCTTGAATTGACATACGAAACGTATTTCAGGTAATGGGCGATCGAACGGACATCCAACCCGTTTCCGAGCTAGACAATGCCGAACCGTATCACAAAGTGATTTTAGAAACTGGCGCATCCGTCGAGTTGGCACCGAAAATCATAAAAGTCGAAACTCAAATCCTCGATCAATCGAAAGCTGTCTCGGTGAAGGACAGGGGTGACAAGTTCGTCGTTTCGGTGTGTCCATCGTTGATGAGTCTCTTCCACTTTTTGCAGCTCTGGCGTAACGAGAGATTAAACATTAAACATACGTTCGTTTTTGCAGTTCAAAGGAATAAGCAACAAACTTGAAATCCCAGTTTTGCGGGCGGACAAGAGATTCTTTTCTCTGAAATATCGTAAGGAAGGATCGGAAGAATGGGGCGTTATTTCCGACGTTATTGTCGAGAACGGCAGTACGATCGTTACCCTAAGGAGTATTCTGCAGGTAATTTATGTTTGTTGCCTTTGAACGATCGAAAAATTTCATTTGACCAAATCTCGTGTCCGCGATCTCTAGGTCCACAATCACTTCTCCGAGCCTGTATCGGTGTACTACATGACGAAACGCGGAAACGAAGTTGAATGCATCGGTACAGTGTCTCCGGATGAACATCTCAATCTTCCGTTGGATGCTGTTTATACACCGACGAATATTTATTGGTTATTCTTCAGTATCAACGGGTGAGTATTCGCTGAGTTTTCTCGTTGAGTAATCTAGAAAAGTCAACACCAGAAATTGAATCCACACTGTTAAATATTTATCTCGAAAAATTAATGACATTTCATTTCGATGTAAATTTTGGAGATGCAAACAAGTTATTGCTGGTACCTGTTGCAATTGCGCTAGACGCAATATAACTTTGCTGCGTATTGTAAGAAATTTTGTTTCAAAGTGTCTCAAAATGGACATTGATCCAATTGTTCGTATGAACTCGGGTGGGGATTCTTTGAAACACAGATATTATTTATTCTCAGATACATGGTATCGGTAGAACCATTCATCTGGAAGGATCTTCAAAAAACCGTATCGATGACTAAACTCCTAAAGTGCGAATCCCGATCGAGACAAGAAACGAAGGAACCTTTTTATATTCAGGTAATTATTCGCCGACGATTATTTCCCATGCGCCTGATGTTGCGTACCAATCGTCGTTTAGGGCCATGTTTTAGCCGTGAAATTTTTGGTGGTAATTTTGCATCTTAATCTCTACTCGGTTCTATATATTTGCACATACGAAATTGCTGCCTCATACACTCGATTGCGTTTCGTTATCAATCGACGTTTTTCTTTACTTTTAGATTGTTTTCATGATCATCACGGTCGGTTGTGTCCTCTATAATTACGAAAATATCAATTTATTATTAAATACCGTTGACTGGTGTTCCAAATTATCGCGATTCATTAATAACGTCAAGCCTGTCTGCCTCAGCACGTTTAATTCCACACCATCTAAATATCCGGGATCACCTATACAGGTACCTCTCTACATGGCTGTCCTGTTGTTTCACGAGCTGTTAGTTAGGGTATATTTATCTCGTGAATGTTGAATTTGTCATTAGAATTTAACCCTTGCTAATGTTGTGTCGAATATTCCATGTATAATACGAAAAATATTGAAATACGTTATTCGTAACGTTGCATTCGTTAGCTCAGAAATATCGCTCGTGTAAAACTAATGAGACTCGTTCGTCGACGGAACGCGAAGGAGACAATGTAGCGATGTTAACTTTTTTCCGAACTCGTCGATTATTATCGACGAAATTCGAAGTTTCATCGAAACTTCCCTATTAATCGACTGGAAACGTAATTGTCATTGGATGAAATATTTACCCGAAAATTCATGAAACGCGACTTTTTTCCCCAGCATCAAATCGGATAATAGCCGATTTACATTTTGTTTGGATTTTTCTGGGGACAGCGTTTTACAATACGTCACTAAAAAAGTCACTTTGAGATGTATTCCGTTCGTGCAACGATTGTTTATCATGCATGAGTAGGCTAGATGTCTTCCGTGCTGATGAAACTTAGATGAAGATAATTCGCAACCTCACATAGATGTTTATTACTTTGCCTCGAAATTATGAGCACGGTCGGTTGCAGCAGAGACTCGCGCCTGTAAAACGTCGTGTGTGATATTTTAGGCTGTGGGAGAAATGGAGCAGGTGTACTTTGAAAATACGAGTAGACACACCATGGCGAGCACCGTCTACAATGTACATCTATATCCGTCGGTATATTTGAAAAACTTTTTGCCCATTGACATCGTCATTGTACTGCCGGGACATATGGAGGAAAAAATCGTAAAGGCTAGTACGATACTGCAACTTCCGACGATCGACCCGAATCAGTCGTATATCGTTATCAAGGTAAATTTATCTCGTTTACGTTCAAAGTTGTGGGATTTTTTTTAAGAGCGAGAGTTCAGGGGATCAGAAATTTTGCGAATTCCATTTCGATTCAATGTTACTTTGCAGCTACCTCAATATCTGGAAAAGGATTGGTCCTGCAAAGGCGAAATTTTGGCAGATCCAGCCGAGTTTTCCGTTTGGTCGTTCGAATCGTTCGACAGTGCGCAAAAGGTTGTCATGGATCTTGGGATGCATACGTCTTTCGAACATGGATCGATCATTATGGCGTTGTACTGCCCATTCTGGATGTTGAATAAAACGGGTTTGATGCTTTCTTACCGAGTAAGTATGACGATTGTACGTACGTCCAGTAGTTTCCGTTGATTCCCGCTCGAGAGAATTCCATACCGCCACTCACAATTACTGATCCAACTTGGGAATTATTTTATTCTCGCAATTCCTAGTTTCGATGAAATTAACGCGTGGTGGGAGCTCCATCGACTGTCGAAAATTATTTAAACTCGGAAAGCAATCTTTTTGATACATACAGCACGGTAGAATAATTTGCAGCTAATGTGTTTCTTGTTTCTAAAGCACCTGAAATTCAGATGTAGTATTTACCTGCGAATTCCGCTTGACTTTCGTTTTTATTTTACTAACGGGCATGAAAATCTCATGGAAAACTTTATGGTTTTCCAAACATTGTCACGTCTTAAAATGAAACAAAAGTATTGAGATTATAAAGCAATGAGAATTGCAGAAAATTTGAAATCAAGGGAAAAAAGACTTTCCGCTTGATGATGTGTAATAATACACGAGAACGCTATTTGCGATCGTATATGTCTCTCGAAACAGCTTTTGCAAATTTTCACGATTGCTTAGGCTTGAAATAAAAGTGTTGGACACGTTTTTCACCTATGCTCGTTCAAACACGCGTTTATTTTTACGCATTGCCGTCGCTATTTCCGAAACATTTCGACCAAGAGAAAAATTAAAAAAGAAAATGGACAATCTCTTTTTTGAAAAATTGATGCCTTTTTTTGCTTCACGTTCGGCGCTTCATTCTTCGCTTCGCTTTCTTCGTACAGCATTGCTCCGTTACTTTTCATTCAGATAATTCATTACATGAAATTCCACTCAGAATTTACGGTTATCTGAATTATTTTCAGAAATCAAGTAAAGGTGGAAAAGAGCACTCGAGTCCGATAAAGGTAGAGACTTATTATTGTACCCTCCGTTTACAGTATAATGTTGCTTCTTTTTAGATGTAATTATTCAGCTTCATTTATTATTGCAAGCAGTATTGATGGAAACGTGTTTTTTCTGAAGACATACTTATGTAATTTTTACAATTGAACGTTTTTCGAGCTCAATCCCTTTACAAATGTAATACGATACAAATGCACTGATGTATTTCAGAATCTTATTTGTAATATGCGACGACATCGACGACATGGAGAATATCATACGAAGAAGGGAAAATCGGTGAATTTCTCTTTCAATATTATCAATGTGAAGCTATAAATTAAAAATACATATATATATTGTGTATTATATACATTAATCATATTCCAATTTCAAGTATGGCGTGATTGTCCAAATGGCTAGTGATATTACAACACGAATACTGTCAGCGTTAAATGTACCGCAGAATTAACAATGGGGCTAACGATACATTAGCCATCGATTATTACTTGTGAGATTTGACTCGATTCACACGAAATTCTTCTTTCGCTCATTAAACTGCAACTCGCTGCATATAACACGTTATTGATTCACATTGTGCAAAATTTGCATGACATTTGTGCACTTTTTTTTTTTCATTGTTCTCGTTTGTGGTTCGATATAATCTTATCGTTGATAATTTGTGGCTTTCTAACGGTGAATGCCCGCCACTATTTTTATTCTCATGAATTCTTCAACGAACCGATGTAAAAATTAAAATTGTCGTAGAATAATGCTATTATTTTGTAAATAATTGTAAATATTATTTTGTATAATCGTTACATATGACAAGAATTCAATTATCGATTTCACGGAGTCTTCGTTACACCGGTTGTTTTTTTGGAAAAACGCGAAAATTTTGTCTCGTACATATCGTAGATAATGATATATACAGAAATGTTGTGTTTTGTTTCGCGGAATTCTTTAGAAATAATGTAAAAGAGTACCGCGATGAAAATGGTGACAGCCCTCAATCTTTTGCTTTTGCTTTTGCGAGTGTCTGATCGCAATTAACGATATACAGGTCGTTTTTACGCGGATTTCGTGTGACGTTCGTTTTTTCTTGTATCGAAACCGACGTTGATATCACGACAGCCGATTATGTTGCAAAGTAAACAAACAATGCACAATTAACAATAGTTCCCATCGATTCGCCTTTAGTTTCATTTTTGTGGTGCTTTAATTTTCTATCCAACACGTTTTTGTCGATTCTTCCGATGCCGAAACACGGTGGAGCTGGAATCTGTAAAAATGCGGAGGATTTGTCTGAATAAAAACATTGTGTTGCACACCATAATCATAACGCAACGGGGATCAATCCTCCTTTTCACAATCTCCGGTATATTTACAGAGCTCGGAGGATCATCTAAATGTTTTGTATCATCCGGAACATTACAAGGGACCAATATTGTTCTCGTTTCGTTCGAAAGCATTTTTCGGCAAAAAAAAAGCTATGGTCAGAGTGGAGGACGGTGATTGGTCCGACAAGTTCCCCATCGATGTAGCTGGAAGCAAGGGCGTCGTTGTATGCAAATATAATGGAAAAACGTACCAGGTATGTGTATCTGCAAAAGAAAAACCATCCAGAACCATCTCTCCGTACAGCTTTGCTGACGGATGATTTCACCTATAATCCTCGCACTGATTGATATTTCAGATCGGTGTACACAATCAGCTAACGTACAATTCGTTGACAAAGCAAATCACTTTCACACCGTATTTCATATTGATTAACAACGCTGATTTCCTCATCGAGTGTCAGGAGGCTGAGAGACCGGCTGATCCAGTCACAAAAGTGAGTATGCGGTGTAATTTTTGCGCCCAACGGAGCGTTAAATGTGAAAATTACCTCAGGTGAATCCAGATGAATGTGCCGCGCTGTGGCCTCACTCGGAAGGTGATAAGAAAATGTTACGACTGATGGTTGCTGGACATCCGGAAAAAACCGCTCCGTTTATTTATACGGACGTTCACACGACGCTCTTGAAGTTGGACAATATGGTGAAATGATCTCTGAATACTTTATGTCCAAAATTCACATAATATTCGCACGTTTCAATCATTGCTATACTATTACAGTACGGAGGAATCAACGTTGACATACAAATAAACGAAGGAGGAGTTTATATATCACTGTCTTCATACGGCCATGGTAATTGTCCGGCGTTGATAATCAACCACACGCCTCACACGATAAACCTTTGGGAGAAAGGATCCATGAACGTCAGGTAGACTAATTACACATGGTACTCTGATCCTCAAATGGACAAGGATTTTGAAAATAAAAATCAGTGTTTGGTCGTACGACTAATATTGAACGTGGGGGGAAAAACGTCTTGTGTCGCAGATCGATTCAGTCATTCAATCGCATGTTCTACACGTGGGAAAATCCATCCGGAGCACGAAAGCTCATCTGGGAAGATAACAATAAGAAAGAAATCGAGGATGATTTGCGAAAGGTAAGTTTGTACAAACGGCTTATACAAATTGTCATAAACTTGTGTCAATTGTGAGATATGATTTTGTGCCAAAGGACAATCTCGGAACGCTCACCATACCGGACATGGAGCAAGAAATCTTTTACGTTTCGTTCCTCGATGGAATTCAACGTGTACTCCTGTTCACGACCACCTTAAAAGTCGCCGAAGAGTGCCAATTGGCCGGCGATTTTGAAATAATCGATCAGGACGTAACAATGAGCATTCACGGAGTTGGCATATCGCTGGTGAATAATCTGAACAGAGCTGAACTTTTGTACATGTGCATTGCCAGGTAAACTTTCCAAAGTCGACTTTTAATTCACCGTAAATTAATGGTCTCTCGATTATAGAGAAAAAAACCGTGATTTGTATCGAATTTTTCAAGCTCCGGTATTATCTGGGAGATTCGCAAATCGAACGGTAGCCGATGGCGAGCATTGAACACGAGAGAAGTTTGTTTAATCGAAGATGAGTATCAGAAATACATGAGAGAGCTTCAAGTTGGCAGAGATCCTCCGTTCCGAGTGATGCCGGAACCTAAATTGGAGGTACGTACGCATTGGTCCTGTGCAGGTCGAAAATTCTCATGTCGCCCGTGATTTGCGTCAAATTCAGTGCGGAAATGACGTTTGTCCAAATATCATTGGCATTGTACAATTTTTAAGCGATTTTCACAATAATATTGCTCTTCGACGTTGAATTTAACAAACCCCAGGTAGATTTTGCGGAACTGAAAATGCTGAGACCACATCGCGGATATCTGAGACGAACTTTCCAAACGGGACTCTGGTTGCATTATCGTACCTCTGCTCATCAAGTTCAATTACATGCTAAAATCAATCGTCTTCAGATCGACAATCAGCTGACTGATTGCGTTTTCCCAGTGATATTAGCACCGGTTCCACCACCCAAAAGTGTTGCTCAGAGCTCGGGTAATGATCAAATATCGTTCGAAATTTGTAAAAACACTTCATCATCATTATGATCTCTATTTTTGAAGAACCATGTGACGAAAATAGCAGAATATAGTTAAATCGTTTCGCGCTACAATTTTGACGCCATTGATAATCATTTCAGTATTGAAACCATTTGCCGAGATGAGTATGGTCAAACGTTTGCTGGAGCACAGTAGCGTGCAGCAATTCCGTTACTTCAAAGTGTTGATTCAAGAATTTCACATCAAAGTAGATATTGGTTTTATAAACGCGATAATGGATTTCTTCAAAGCTGACGAAGCTAATGAAGCAGAAGAGGTACGTCGGTACAACCGCCTTAAACTTGGTCAAAGTCAAAGAGCTTTTTTGACATGTTTTTTATTTCATGACTGACGACGGTTCGTGACACATTGCTTTCTCGACCGAGGGACGATTAATTGACGATTTCGTGTTTCCAGAGCAAATTATTCCAGCAGGACATGAAGCTGGTCGACGAACCACTCATTTATCACGTCAATCTCATTACGACCGCCGAGCAGAAGAACTTTTTTGATCTGCTGCATTTCTCACCACTCAAGGTCAATAATTGACTTTTGCCAAAGAATAAATCAGCGATACGGTTATGAGGTACCATAAGGTATCCTTCTGCTTTTAGATTCACATCAGTTTTTCGATGACCGGAAGTGGCGGTGGACCATCGGCCGTTCCCCAGGTCCTCAACGTTCTGCTTCAAGGAATCGGCGTTACGCTGACGGACATCAATGATATCGTTTTCAAGTAAACTCTTTGCTCGTTGCTCTGTAATCAAGCGTCTTTTAATATTCCGTTTATTATTATCATTATTACTGTTAATTGTTGAATTTGTTTTTTTTCCAGGCTCGCTTACTTCGAACGAGATTACATTTTCATGACGCACAAACAGCTCATATCGGAAGCAACGAATCATTACGTTGGCCAAGCTATCAAGCAGCTCTACGTTCTCGTATTGGGATTGGACGTCATCGGCAATCCGTACGGTCTTGTAGTCGGTACTATGAAGGGCATCGAGGATCTTTTTTACGAACCGTTTCAAGGTGCTATCCAGGGTCCCGGTGAATTTGCGGAAGGACTGCTTCTAGGTGTGAGAAGTATGCTGGGGCACACGGTCGGTGGAATGGCAGGCGCCGTGTCGAAAATTACCGGCGCAATGGGTATAAACAACTCTCTAAATTCGTACCATTCATATTTATTTTCAAATTTTACTAAGCAAAATTATTCGTTTTTTTTTTCAGGCAAAGGTCTCGCTGCTCTGACTTTTGACAAGGAATATCAGCGAAAGAGGCAAGAGCAGCTCAACAAGCAACCTTCTAATTTACACGAGGGCCTCGCTCGGAGCGGAAAGGGCTTGGTAATGGTATGGAAAAACAAGAATGTCAATCGAAAAAGCGTCGTCAACGAAATATTGCCGCAAATGTTGCGAAATGATGTTTTTATTGTCAGGGCGTGTTCGATGGAGTCACGGGCGTCGTTATGAAGCCTATTTCCGGAGCCAAAGAGGAGGGAGTAGAAGGATTCTTCAAGGGTTTTGGAAAGGGTATGGTGGGACTTGTGACAAGACCAACCGCCGGGGTGATCGACTTCGCGAGCGGATCATTTGGAGCGGTTAAACGGTAAGGCAAAAATGATTTTTCATAATTTGATAATCATTCAATGGCGATCTCGAACTTTTCTCTCACAACGAATAACTTTTTCCTTATCGCTTCTTTATTATGAATCAATGAAACGAATATAACAAGAAAAAAAAGGGACTTGCATCAGGAATTTCAAAAACCTTCTTTCGGCAGCGAATTCAAAGCACCTGTTGGCAAAGTAGAAATTCACGATGCAAATTGAATTTTAAAATATTGACACGGCGAGAAGAGCGAAATTTCTAAAAATGACGTTCTTACAGAGCAACGGAGTTGAGTGAAGAGGTCAAACGAACCCGGCCACCGAGATTCCTGCTCCCCGACAGCCTCGTCAGACCTTACGTGCGAGACGAAGCCGAAGGGAATAAGATTTTATACGTCAGTTTCCATTGAAAATTCCATTACCGCGTACGACGATGAATGCGCCATCTTGCGTCGTTTTCTTTATAGAATCCCTCGTATTTTCCATATTTCAGGAATTGGAGAAAGGAAAATACGCAAACACGGACATTTATTTTTATCACGTGTACGTGAACAAAGATGTACTGTTGCTGACGGACAAGCGAATAGCGTATCTCGAACGTAATGAACTGTTCGGAGGTTGGAAAGTCGAATGGGCGTACCCGTGGCAGGACATCGCCGATTCTCCGAAGCTGGTCGAACGGGGAGTTCAAATTTTCACGAAAGCCGGCCACAGGAAAATGAAGCTCGGAAATTTGTTCGGTGGTTCGGACCAGAGCAAAATCATCTTAATTCCGGATTACAACACGCGGCAGGTAGGTCGAAAAATATATCGGTACAAGCGTGGCGCGTACATGCAAGAAAAAAAAGAACAAGCAAAGACATGTACTACTTCTCATTACAGGTGTTGTACAATAAAATACAGGAGCAAATTAATCAGCTTGAATCTTAATCCGTCGGAAAGACGCAACTGACTTTCGTATCGCAACGCACGCGAGTTTGCATCCAACTTCGTTCATTATCTTCCAAATCATCGTATCGAGCTTCCCGGGAACATAAAAATGAAGATACTACCATTTTTGCACGATCCGACGAGTGACAAACTGTGTAGCAAGACTGACACGCGAGGCTGATAATCGCCGGACATGGAAAAATCACTTGGCTCTTTTCACGAAGCAACGTAACGTACTTATAGCGTCTCATTGCGCATCAATAGTATTACAAGTTGAATCCGACGGATGTTTCGCGAACTCGTTCGATACGAGTAAAACCATTCGTTTCAATCGCCATTTATAGTTCTCTCAACGCACAGAATAATTACGTTCTCGTGACGAAGTCATTTATGCGAATGGTTTGTTCGAGCTTCGCACGTTTCCATGTCATTTTTTTCTTCTCTTACATGTAAATAATGTTTATGTATATTTTTGTTTATCCTTGTCACGTGGCGACGATAATTTCTCGTAAGCCCGCGTGGAAAAAAGAAAGGCAAAAAACACACTTGCTCCGGCTGATTGCGGCGTTAGATTCTCGTTGTTATTCAAGCGACGAAAGCTTCGAGCTTCACTCGCATTCGACAAATTTCGAGCCTACAACTTTTACACAAACTGTATTCAAATTTTATGGAACAAACGTGTAGCCTGTACTTGCTTCAGGTGCCTTTTTATCTGTTTACATATGTACACGAAAGAGTTATATACGGGGGTATTGTCCTATACCGCTATACAAAATGAAAAAAACGATAGAGATCTCATCTGAGAGTTTAATAAATATTACAATAATTGTTTGTTGCGTAACTTGGTCGTGCGAATCTCAACGATTGTCTCCTATCTCGGTGATCGCGATTAATGCTCCGAAAACTCCAATTTCTCTGTACAACCGCCGAGGAGCTCAAAGGAGCTGCACGCCAGATATTTTAAGCATGGAAATTCTGATCTCATCAAACTTTCTCGAGATTTAATGTTTTTTTCTTATTCATCGCTCAGTCTGCAGTAAGTAAAAAAATGTTAAATAATCGACTCGGAATATCGTGCATTCCGAAAAGCAAAATGAGTTCGGGTCATTGCGGGTCAACCTTCGTTCGACGTCGGTGACAAAACGAGCCACGTTAAATTTCAAACAAACATTTTTTCACTCCATGCCATTTTTCTTCGGTTACTACGCGATTATTCGGTTTCTCGCGTTATAATCGACTTCCGTCGCTTCGTCAACCATCTGAAAGTTGTTGGTAGTAGAGACCAACGTGAATTTGACGATAACAATCGTCAGAGAATTTTTGGAAAAAAATAACAACCGACGAGACGTCCGACAGGCACGAGGGAATCTCGTTCTCACGAACTGTCAGTATGAACGAAAATGCCCGTTTCACGAACATCATATCAATAAGATCTACCTTCAAGTCGAATTTAACGAATTTTTTTTTTCACATCGCGTCGGAGAAGATAATTTCATAATTTAGCAATCAAATTACTGGTTCCTCATCACCGTTATACATGCACCAACCTCCGGGAGAACAGCATCCTCCGAATTCTCTCCATGGATATCAAGATTCGGAGCAAAGAATCGGACAACCGCAGCAAGTTATACCGATGATGATGGGTGGACCGCCGTATTTGCCGACTCTGACTAAAGGACAAAAAATCAAAACTGTGAGCATCATTGCGATTATTCTTATGGCGGAAATAAGAAGTATAGGCAGTATGCACTAATATTTCACGACACTTTGATAATATGCGAAGTATGAAAATTGTCCAGATATTTCTTGTGTACCAATGGGATTCAGGAAAAATTGATTGATGTATATATCGAATAAAACAGGGCCCATACACGGTGACGGTGACCGAGAGTATGGTCCTACAGCGCGAGCGCCAGAATCAAGCGATTTACAGAACCTGGTTGGAGATGCAACAAAGGCGTCCCGTTCAATCCGGAGATGCATACCACGCTGATTTCAAGCACGCCAACGTTCGGAGGACCTTCGTGAGAAAAGTTTTCTCCATACTTTTCATACAATTTTTGTTCACAACTTTGTACGTCGCGTTCTTCATGGCTCACGAACCAGCAACTAAATTCATGAAAGAACACTGGTATCTGTGGATTTTTTCTTTGTAAGATATTGTACGAGTGCAGCATAATGTGTGAAAAATACGTCGAGATTATTCTCGATCCATATTGAAATATCCATTTTTTCAGGATTGCATTTATGGCGTCGTACTGCACGATATCTCTGTCGGAGTGTGGAAGACAACAATCTGGATGGGGAGTCATTTGTTTGGTACTGCTGGTGAGATCGAAATTACGATAATTTAGCATCAAATAATTTCTCCCTTGCGGCGCAATAATTTTTCAGGACATTTAGCGGTGCTAAGTCAGTCTGTTTTGCTCATTTCTAATTGTAGTTGCTGTTGAAATTTTCCAACCGTTGTCGGTTGGATAAGAAACTGTTTTTATTTGCGAAAATAAATATTAAAAATATCCTCGTACGCACTACTCCTTGTATTAAGTATCAAAGCAGCTATACAGAATTTTCTGTTCTTTTCAGACTTTGGCAGAGTCCCATTTATCGGCTTATATCACCGTCCACTTTGAGATAGAAATAGTGCTTATAACAATGGGTATGACTGCAGCGGTAACGTTAATATTGACTTTGGCTGCAGCTTGTTGCAAGGTAACATTGATACGATAGATATTCCATATGCGTTTCCAGTATTTAATTCGTCAAATGTATTCTATAAATAAAAAATGTCTTCTGAATTCCAGTTCGATTTCACAAAGCATGCTGGATTGCTCGGTATCTTCGGACTGGTGTGCACGTTAACAATTTTGATACTGGTCATCACACTGATGTTCACGAAAATCAAAGTTCTCATAACGATATTGGGCGCTCTGGGAGCTCTCATATTTTCATTGGTTATTATTTCTTACTTTTTGCTTTTAATAGAAAATATTTTTTTCCTCATCTTTCTTACGTGCAATTCGTTAATATTGCTTTTACCCATCTTTCAGTATCTGTACTTTGACATACAGACCATTATGGGTGGCAGAAAAATTGAGCTCAGCCCTCACGAAGTCATCTTTGCAACAACACAGCTTTATGTCGATATTATGGGCTTGTACAGATATCTTCTCATTCTAATGGGCGGAACACAAAGTTCGTAGATTGAACGAGTTTACGAATAATCCGAAATCGAGCATGGATTTTCTCGGATTTGATGAACGTTTCAACGATTGTTTTAAAATTATTTAACGGCTCATTGGTGTCGTTTGATCGCCGAATATTTCAGCTTAGTTTCAGCTACAAGCTTTGTAACTTGGTTTTACGAATCAGGGCGTGTACACTGCATCTCGTATTTCAATAAAAAGAAGATTAAATGGAGTTTCATAATCATGAAATGATTTTCAAAAAATTGTCACTCAACGTCGATCTAAATTTTGTATAATAATGTTTTCCGCAACTTTTAACATTGCATGAGTACTAAATTGTTATATAGTTAACGAGCGAGGATATGCCGTACATAAATATACAATAATGGAAAATAAATAAGACTGCTGCATATTTCTGCATTACTGCATTACATTGCTGCTGCATTATATCGAATGTCCTTGTCATCAACTATAATATTATTGTTATTATCATTGTTGCTGAAATCGTTTAAAATTTCCCGCTGAATGACAAGAATCATATATATATATGTGTGTGTATGTATGTATATATATATATATATCGATTTTGAGCAGATGATGAGTTTCGCTAGAATTACACATACCATATATGTAAAAGCTGCGCTGCTGCTGCGACGGCCGCTGCGGAACTTGTCAAGATTTTGTGCCACTGCGTGCAATTGTAGTTTGACGTTTCAACGAAAATTCCAGAGTTTCGAAAATTGCAAAATAATCTTATATTCCCTATCACGTTAGTGTTTTGAGGTTAAAAACAAAATGAATAGATTGTTTGGACGCGGTAAGCCCAAAGAGCCAGGGCCGAGCATAACGGACTGCATAGCTGGAGTGAGTCCTTGTAAAATACAACGTAATAACTATTTTATAGGTTAAACAATGGCCTTGTCGAAGTCTTGGGATCCATTCGCACTTGCGAGTTTATTCACAACGAAATATACCATTTCACGATTAATCCGTCATTATTTCACAACGAGGTCTCACGTATGCTTTATCGTCAGGTCGACAGCAGAGCTGATTCGGCAGAAAAAAAGATATCGTTGTTAGATGCAGAGCTTAAGAAGTACAAAGATCAAATGGTGAAATTGCGCGAAGGACCTGCTAAAAACGCAGTAAAAGCCAAAGCAATGAGAGTATTGAAACAGCGCAAGATGTACGAGGCTCAAGTTGACAATCTTAGACAACAAGCGTTCAACATGGAGCAAGCTAATTACGCCACTCAGACGCTAAAGGATACACACGCCACTGTAGCCGCTATGAAGGACGGCGTTAAGCAGATGCAGAAAGAATTTAAGAACATAAACATCGACCACATCGAGGTATATTTGTTTATTCCATCGTTTAGTTGATAACCACAGAATGGAAATGAATGTAGAATTTGAAATTTAGTTGGGTGGAAAAACTATTCAAAAAGTGATGATTTTTGGTTGAAAATTTGTGTGTACCAGTGACCATGCTGAACGTTATAGCGGTATGTTTTCGAAAGCACGAAATGTATCGACGATCCGCTACATTTGCCTGAAAAAATGACAAAAATGCGACTGATCTTGGAATCCCTTGAATATTTTACTCGCAGGATATGCAAGATGATTTGGCAGACATGCTGGAACAAGCGGACGAAGTGCAGGAGGCAATGGGACGCAGTTACGGGATGCCGGAAATCGACGATGATGAGCTCGCAGCCGAATTGGATGCTCTGGGTGACGATCTGGCATTGGACACGGATACGTCCTACCTGGATGATGCGATCAAAGCTCCGAGCGCTCCTGACAAAGAACCCGGTGCTAGTTCAATCAGAAACAAGGTTTGTACATGTTAATCGGATTTTATTTAAGCCGCTAACTCGACCTTAATTCGCTTTATGTTATCTTCTTTCAGGATGGAGTTTTGGTTGATGAGTTTGGCTTGCCGCAGATACCAGCCAGTTAAGTTTTTAAATGATAACATATAAATTATTCCCTATAGAACTCCGCGCGTTTAAGATTTTCCGAGTCTGCCTTGCGAATGTCAGGCAGTTCCGTGAATATCCGCAGTGCAAATTTTCCAGCTTGGCACTTTTGTGGAGAGAGACAGATAAGTAAGGAATGACGGTTTGCCACTCTTATCGCTTTGAGTTGCGCAAAAAAACAAATACAATTGAATTAAATTATTATGCTGGCACACAATTTCAATGTTCTTTAATATAATATATAAATATATACGTATATGTACAATTTTTATATCGATAATTTTGTGTTATGCGAGGTGTAGAAAAAAAATTAATAAAAGTTATTCGATAATCGATCGCGATCAAATCACTTGGAGACGAGGCACGTTCGTTGGTTTTTCGTTCTGCAATTTTGTGTAATGGTCGCGTACGGCGAGAATTCTCATTTTAGCGTCTTGAAAATCGTTTTCCTCGAATTCATCGATTTTCGTATAATGGTGCACGTGAGCCTGCCGAAAAATTAATCGTGCAATTTATAATGATTAATTAACGAATTACGAAAGGTTTCTTGGCCTTCACTTTGCTTTCATTTCGGTGTTCAAACGATTATTCGGCCCTCTCCTCGACACAAACAAAATCTACCTACGAGTATTTTTCAAGCTATATTTGTTGCCTCACAATGTGTATTGTAAACTTTGAGAATAATATACCATAGAATTAAAAATATATTTCTATATCAAGATAAGTTAATTGGATTGGAAGTGTAATATAAATTAGATCGTGTGTACAATTAGTTGATGTTTTGTCGCGGAAGAAAAGCATGAAAATGGAAAAAACTCGTACTTTTCTTTGATAAAGTTTGTCGAATTGCGATATAACGTCGTCCAGCATCAGTGACATCGACGAAGAATTAAGCAGGCTCAAAAGCGAAGCCACGTGCCCAGCAGGAGGCACAGAACACAAGCCAATTTTCGTAGCCTCTTTGCTCCATTTTGTAAATCTTCCTTTGCTCTGAAATCTGAATTGCTCCGTTAAAGATAATGTTATGGATAGCGTGGAACAGCATGACTTTGAATCGATTCCAGTAATCATTCGTATTCGAATAATGAAGAAGACAACAAAATAACGCATCTTTTTCTTCATTCACAATTACGTATTAATGGAATTATTAAACGAGCGCTTCAATTTTAATCGTGCAAATAAAACTGTTTCGACGCTTTTTCCGCAACTTTGTTTTTTTTCTTAAAAATGCTTTTCCACTGAAACCTTTCAATGTTTCTTCGGACATCCGTCAAGGAGGCGCTGCCGCGAGCTACGTGCGCACAGCCTATTATCACGGAGTTTCGACTCAGCGGGTCAATTTTTACCAATTGATGTTTTCGAGACCACGCATCGGTAAAAAGTTCATCCTGTAATCTGAAACATTGTTGTGTTCCCGTTTCATCGGTTCATTCATCTGTATATGAAAACGACAAATGACGCTGCAGAATTCTCACTTGGCTCCGCGAGATGTCGACACCGAAGGCGCGGTGAGCGATACCGGACTGACGCTGCTGAAGACATAATGCAATTTTGGATAAGCCACTAAATTCGTCGAGATTTCGTTCATATCCATGTTCAGGCTTCCGGGAAATCTCGCACCACTGAAACACGAATAAATCTGACGTAACTAAGAAAAATAATTATACGACGTGTTTAATTTAATATCAAACACAATGAAATATGTACATTTACGATACAAGACAAAAAAAAAACTCGGACAAGTTGTCCTCCGTGTATAGCGTGTAAGTTGTATATGAGTATTGTTGGACCTCGTTAAATGTAGCAGCATATTGACAATTATGCTGTTCATGTCTTGAAAAGGTTGGCCAGTAGAATTGAACTTGGACTGATCCTTATTTTCGCGTTTTTGCACTTCGGAGTTGCATATATCGATTAGTGCACTGTTGTCAGCTGGGAAAACGCACGTTGCATGCTCCACGAGCTTTTCTGTCGCCAATAAAACATTGTAAGGTGCTGTGACGACGTCTCGATTAGTCGCGGGATAGACAGAAGAAACGAATCTTTCAACGTGGGGATAATCGTCGCTGAGCAATTCGAGGGTTCGAGTTCCCAATCCCGAGCCGGTGCCTCCTCCTAGCGAGTGCATCACGAGGAATCCATGAAGACTGTCGCACCTCTCGGCGGTTCGCCTAATAACTTGTTCCATCCTGTCGTGATACGCCTGTCCGTGGGTATAATATCCAACTGCCCTGTCAGTCGCGATGACACGATTGTCGAAAATTTTCTTTTTGTCTCATTCGGCGATTTTTATATATATACATACATCCATATACTGTCGACATTGAAAATAAAATAGCGAATATATCCATTCATACCAATTGTTACCGGAACCTGGATAATTCGTAACGGTGCAGGTTTGATCGAAAATGTGCCTAAGTGGGCCTTGCTTGAATCGGGAAACAACACTGTCCTCCATGTCTATTAGAACGGCCTAGAAATTTTTGGAAAACTATCCATATCTATATATGATACTTGATAAAATGATTATGTACTATGTATAGTATATAGTGGCACCAATATCTAACTATTCATTACTCGTTACAATTTTATTTTAATGAATATCGTTATGGCGCGTTTGCCTTGCTGTACAGCACTGTATAATGTTCATTGATGTTCACCCTTGCTTTGACTTTAGCCGAGACCAAGTCTGCTACTTGCTTGAACGACAACTGATGTTTAGTGTTACCCGGTACGTAAAAGAAACTGTCAAAAGCATTCGAAAGATCGTCCATGTGCTTTATATGATCCCTCTGTATCTTGAGTAAATCCATTCCACAGGAATGCGTTTTAATTCCATGCTCGTGTAAGGCAAGTGGCCAAAAAGCCCCTCCTAATTGATTTCCGCATTGCCCAACTGTTTTACATAAGAGATACACCTTTCAGTCCTGATATTTTCTCAGTGGGATGAATATTTCGTATAGAATTGGAGTTGAATGAAAATTCCATTATTTCGTTCGTAATTGTATGTATATATAAAGGAAACGAGGTACGAATTTCTGGTGTAAGCATAATTTGCGCGCCCTCTACACATATGTAATCGAATACACCATATGTAGGCAAATGTGAAACAATTTTTTTCAAAATCTTTACAAATGTTATAAAAGTACATTGATTTTGTCAATATCTTCGAAATGAATACACATACATGCGATGATAAAATATATCGCGCTTTGAAGCTATATATAAATGAATAATTGATCGATTAATGTTTTTACTATACATTTCGCGCAGCAGTAGATTAGTGTGATGAACATGTAGGGGAAATTGTTTTATTAGAAGAAAATGAGTGTTACGAATGTTATATTCATCGAATAACATGCATACGATGTCGTCAACTAACCTTGAACCGTTATGAATTGACTCATAATCGAAAAACTCTGCAGCAGATGACAGCGTCTGTCCAACGGAATAAACGACAAAATGTACGTTTGGGAATTGGGCAAACGCGCGCTTTCTTCCTGTTTTTCGCGCGCTTTTTATGTATTGCACAGCTGTAATATATATGTATATATACAACACACATATCCGTGTACACTGTGTTATTTAAACAGCTGTATGGAGCAAGAACCCTTGCTATCCCGTGAATTTTTCGGAATACGCGTATAAGTAGTATAAGATATTATTGTTTATCGTGCGACGATCATCGCAGTAGCAGCAGGGTCAGCGTGGCGGCGAAGAATACGCGTTTGCGATATGAGCATAGTTGTAGCAGAGCCGTCAATTTCTCAGATGTGTTCACGGTGTTCCTGATGAACGATTATTGTTCGACGAATGCCGCGATAATCATTACTTTTGCAAAATGAATACTTCTCACAGGGTCTTGGGGCTTTTACTATCATTTATGCTCTTTGACCATTGTTTCGCTGATCCGGTCATTCCAAGCGACTCACGTGAGTTTTCAACCTAACCTCTCTTTATATGCCGGCACTTTTGTCACGATCTCGGTTACAGGTTTGCCGGTTTGAAATATTCACGACGGTACGTACGAATTATTTTCTTGTTTCAGTACACTTTATGGAACCTGGAGAAACCATAGACAATGTTAAACCAGGTTTGCGTATATTTTGTCACAATGCCAAGTCAAAATACCTCATTGACATCTGGAAAACGCTTATCGTGAGTTAACAAAAAGTATCCTTAATTCTCTGTTTTTTCAAATTTCTTCTCAACTCGCAAAGGGCCAATTGAAAATTCAATGAAAAATAATTTGTTTCTGTGATGATCAGAATTATAAACATTAATCGCTCAAATTTCAATGTGCTCATTAATATTAATCCTTCGTTTCAGTACGTTGTTTTACGTTGTGAAGTTGAGTTTGAAAAAACACTAATTTCGCAATCTTTGATAGCGTTAATCTACTAATTTTCCATGGCCGTTATCGACAGTTAAACTTGCGTACAAATTTGGATACTTACGAGTTATACGACGGAAAAACTCCTGCCGATGTTGCTGACAAACACAACGACAATCAACGTTCCTGGAAGTTCAATTGGTTGGGAACGAAAAAGAGCAAACAGCTCAACATCGACCCGTTTCAAGATGTTTGCGTCGGGATTTTCACCCACCCGTACAATCAATATCACTATACAATGTCCATGACGCAATTGAGTCAGTATTTTTTACGATAAAGCCCTCATCCTGTGGAAATGAATAATTGATGAAACAGCTAATGAAATTTGCAGGGATCGATCTGTGGAAAGTGGCGTCGATGGCATTGGGAATTATCTTATTCTGGAATGCCAGAAAATTGAGTAAAAACACGATGTTTTATTATCTTTGCGGTATTACAGCAGGCGTTACTACTTCGGTCGTTATACTCATTTGGTTCGTTAGTAAATTTATTCTTCCCAGGGTAAGTTCCCAGAAAATCCAAGTATAAATGGTTTACAACAATTTTCGTAATCTCTTGTTCCGTTTGCAAAAGTTCAAGTTTGCAAAATTATCGCTCGAAACGACGGTCGACATGATATGCCACATTGGTCCATTATATTTTCCTGTCGCTTTATTCAGAGAATACAACGTTATTAGAATTTTTACGTTTATGGTTGATGTTTTTCGTATTTACAAGGGAAAAATAATGTACGCCATGATCGCCACTGGGTGGACGATGAGTTTTTGGCTGGCTCAAGCACTCTGGGAAAACGCGCAAATGATATTGCTACAATACAGAGAGTGGGTAATCTGGTATATACTCATAACTTCCCTGTTCAGCTTTGTCATATGTTATCAATTTGGTCCGGTTACGAATACGCGAACGAAAACAATTATTCAATGGTTTCTCCAGGTAATTTTATGCACAAAAGTTATTCCCCATTCACGGCACTGTCTCAAATTTCAAGTGTCTTTCATTCTCATTTTTCAGGCACTCGGATTACTACTGATTTATTACAGCAGCCACTTCCGGGAGGCTTCGCTCGCTTCTTGCGTCCTCGTTTTCCTTTTCTACAACTTTCCTATCGGAGTAATACGCAAAGGAAGACGATACTGGTGAGCGCGAGTAGAAGAAACAAAAACGCGAAGAAAACGAATCGATTCGGTTGAATGTACATTCAACTGATTCAGTTTTTGTGTGTTTCTTTGTAGACTGAAAGTCTCTTGCTGTTGGGGTTCGCTGGGGTGGGACTGTGATGTGCTACTTCCCTCATTGTTGGAATTAATTACGGAATTTTAAAGAAAGCCCGTTGTTCATAAAGTCATTAGCACCGTTTTTAAATTTTAATACGAATTTCGTGAGAAATGGAATATATGAATAATAAAAAACTACCAATTTGTACGATGTTAATAAAAACGATGATTGTAATATCGAGGTTTTTGTTTTTGCAATTCGTAACATTGGCAATTTCATTCGCAAACAGGAACAAGTTATTTCCGGAAAGACGGCGGTTATTAACAGAGAGTGAATATCGCAAAGAAGGAATAAGAGAGACGAAGAAAGCTTTGACGCATCTACGAGAATTCTGCTCCAGTCCGGACTGCAAACAATGGAATATGGTGCTCAAGTTGAAAGACCCCGTCAGGTATTTAGTCAACGCGAATTGAAAATCAAGAGGATACACTTTAACCGCGTTAACGAACCTTTGTGCGCGCTCCGTCCGCAGATTTGCCAAATTTATCGAAGGCGAGGACCATTTATCGGACAACGAGACGGATGAACACGAGGCCGAGCTCTCGCGACTGATTGAAGAATGCGAGTTTACGGATGATGATAATGATGAGAATGACTTGCTCGAAGATTATTAACGACACGGAAAAACTACTGACTATACATTTGTATTTATTTTCAAATAACTCATCTCGTTAAACGATATTCCCGATCCGCTCGTGAATCACACGTTTTCGTTGTGTTCTTCGTAGTATATGCTTATTTTGCAATTTGTAGAGAAAATATCGTGTGTATAGATGAAACTGTCCTTAGCTTTTGTTTATCGAGTTACGTTTAATGAAATTTAACGCATAATCATTGTAACGAGCTTGTACTTCACGATTATTGTTAACGTCAAACATATTTATTCTCTTTTTCACCACTGTCGAAACGATCGGAAAATATAGATTCTATTTTCTCAACGTGTTACTCCCTCGCTGCGGTTCCTCGTACAAATATTAATTAAAAAACGATATATTCGAGAACATAAATCTCGACGTTGTTAGATATAAAATCTGTTACGTTATTAGTATTTGATGAATGCTCCACGAATAATGTTTATAAATACATCGGGCTTCAATCATGTAAGGCACCTTTTCGTTCTTCGACTTATCGCTAAAACTGTAATAATCGGCAGTGTAAATATCCAAAATAATCGACGATTAACAATGTTACAGGTCCCGAATGAATTTTACTGGAAAAAATTACGTGACTAAAGTGACGCAATTGCAGTTGAAACCTTCAGAAGAATTCCGGCGAGTTTTCGTCGAATGAATTTGAAGGGCAATTAGAGAGTTATATCGCGGGTGTCACGAGCGTGTAAACGAATAATTCCAGACTCGCGCGACGGTGATTTAACGCGCTCGGGATATTTTTTTGCTTTTGTCGTTCTCGATAGGTGGTGGTGGGCCTTTGGCACTCTGATGGCGGTTGTAAACGCTAAACAAAGCGGGAAAGCGAAAAAACATTTTGTTATTAAATATTGCTTGAATACCGGCAGATTTATGCGTAATGAAACATCTCTCGTCCTATTTCATCTTTGGCTTTTCCTTCAACAATATTTTCCAATACGGTTTAATTCCGAGAGCTTAAAATTTAGTAATGCCGATAAAACTGTCGATTCTTACTACTTGTACGTCTCGGATCGGATGTAATCCATGACGTGCGAAATACCAACTTGTAGTTGATCACCGATCGGCGTGACCCAGGGATTAAATTCCATTCTGAATACGGCTTTGTTGCTCACCAAGTCGAGATTACCTGCGAAAAATGATTTTGAATCGATACAATTTTCCAGACGATTTTTAGCGAGTTTTCGGAAAAACAAAACGATTCGTACCTAATTCCGGTGGAAGAACAGTCAATCGATTGCCCTGAATGTGAAGCTCCCGAAGTCGAGAAAGTTCACCTATTTCCTTGGGCAATTCGATGAGGTCGTTTTCCCTCAGCACCAGCTACATCGCAAAAATTGTCATCAGTGTAAGTCGAAAAAAATGATAATCGCAAATAAATCACTGTTGTCCCTCACGATTTGAAGATTCTTCAGTTGTCCTATTTCCGGTGGAAGATACTCAAAGTCGTTGTCCGCCAGATAGAGAGCTCTCAGCGTTTCTGATTCAGCCGATGAATCGTCGACGATAGAATTAAATTTGATACGAGCGTGAATTAACATTGTGCTGGATTGTTATTTTTATTTACCCATCATGAAGAAATTGCCAGGCAATTGTTTCTCGCTTAGATTGTTGTACGTAAGATCGAGGACTTCCAAAACGGGAAAAGCTCCAAATCCACGGGGAAGCCCGTCCAGGCGATTCATCCTTTGAACGAAAAAATTGAATGACTGCTCTCGTTTTTCAATCTTCCGTTGGTACTCACGTGTCTTATCATTTTTTCAAAATGATCGCTGGTTATTTGTCATAAATACCTCAGTTATAAACATTTTTTGTTCCTTCTTTTAGGCTTTATGTTTTATTTCACAAATATTTTATCTTGACTGACTGAATGTTATATTTTTGTTAAAAAATTTAACGATATAACAACACACCCGACATTGAGAATCCTGAGTTTTGGCATCTGCGACAAGGAAATTGGCAATTCGGTAATATGATTGTTGAAAAGATTCAGAATCTCCAGGTTGACTAAATTTGCAAGTCCCGGCGGTACAACTGCAAAAGTGTTCATACGATTAATTGTTTGTGTATGTACATGTGTGTATATTCTTTGTTCATCAATTGAAAATAACGAGAATGTAAATGTGCAAATATTTAATAATTACGTTATTTATTGAATATTTGCGTGTCATATTCCCTTTGATTTAAAATAACAGCAAGAAAAATAGACTACGGGGCATCATCTTGATGATGAAAAATAACGCTAGCTGCAATAATTAATTACACTTACGATGATCACATTTCGTTCGAGTTTTGTTTTGACATTACCTTGGATTTTGTTGTGACTCAGAGTCAATCTTGTGATGTTCAGCATATTCACTGAAAAGAGAAATCACAAATGCAAATCAACTGACATCGTGTCTTTGTGTTTTCGAATTCAAGTGAAACTCGGCGCTGCTTCAGCGTGTATGTGGTAGGAATGAACGCGAGCCATTTCGCGCAATTCATCCCTCAGAAGAAAGAAATTAACGAAGAATTTGGAAAATGTATAAACAGTTGGAGAAAATGGAGTACATGATGATGTATTCTGGATAATCGAATATGTGAATTATAGCCCGTGGCATGTATAACAAAAAATATTGTTTGTCAAAAATCGTAGGAAAATGAGTTGGCGCATGCGCAACCACGCCTACCACGCTGCCTGTTGGCTAATGGCCGCCACAACTCGCCCAAAGAAAACAAAAAACTGGTCGCGACAACATACCTAATTTGGCATGAGGCGCAACCCGTTGGACAAACAGGGAGAACGATTTACTCACGTAAGCCTGGTACCTCCTCGAACGTGGATATACCCTTGTCGGCGAGATCCAGCTCGGGATTTTGAATTTCCCGAGCTTCATCGACGACCTTTTTAGCTTTTGACATCTTCCCGGCGGCAGGAATACACGATACTGGGGCTTGGTTCATTGCGCGCGCACTCGATACAATAGACGTCAGGACCTTTAAATATCGCGTGGGCTCCCTCCTCCGACGACACTCGAGAGACGAGACTCATTGAAAGATTCGCGCGTCTCGAGCGTCTCGGCCTGAGCGAGCACTATGACTGTTTCACACACACGATCGTTGCTCGCTCGTCCCATTATCCGGCGAGCGAGAAAGAAAGTAGCGCGCGCGACGCCCACGCGCTCACACACTTGACACGCGCTCCGACAGATGGCGCGACATGCACATGAATCGGACGGAAGAGCACATTGCAGAAGATGTAGATAGTTATATAAAACAGTAACAATTTTCTTTTACATCCTAGTTGGAAAAGACAAAAAGCCCGTCAACATTTCGATAAGCTTTTGAAAATGAGCATAAAGATACTATTCGAAACGGAGGAAAACTCATCGTGTTTTATTGTCGAAAATAAGATTCGATCAATGAATCATCATCATCAAAATAAAACGAAATATGGAAATAGAACATTCGCGATTGAAATAGATCTCGAGGAATAACCATCATCACGAATGCAGAGGAACAATGAAGGCTATGGGCATTGCAATAAAATGAATATGATAACAAATATGGAAATATTTGATTCAATTTCGAAATGCAAGACCGAGCGGCGTCTGCAATTAATCTCAAATACACGCGATGCACTGGTTTCAACAACGTTAACTATTTATAACACACGTATACATATATATACATACGCGTATTGTCATGTTATACACATGATGTATATGAATTCTTGTTGCGGTTGAAAATCGAGCCTTGCGCATTCCAGGATCCGTGCTTGGCTATGAAGGAAGATACGAGGACTCGATGCTGTATGTAAAAGAGTATATCTGAGCAAGACAGCGGGTTGCTTCATGCATGGTAGGTATATACTATACGTTGATCGCTCGGGCGCTCTATCTCGCACAACATATATTGCGAATAGAACGATGAGGGATAACCATCGTTCGTTCTTTGGTACTCTAGTCAAGGTCACAAGCCTTATTCCAAACTATTTGCTATGCCGAGGCATAATTCTGCCAGTGCTCTCCCTCGCTATCTCGTTTTTGCCCTGATTGTATCGTTAAAAAAATTACGATAATGTGCACCACAATGCAACCGTTGCCGCGCCCTTATCCTCCGACTGTAAATACCGAGTATGAATTGCCGCGATATTTCATTGGAGGTTATCGCTGAAGCTCTTAATACATATAAATGTAAGAGACAAAAAGAAAACGTTTCTCTCTTCTTTGAGATAACATCGAAATAAAGCATAGTAGGATGTTTTGGAAGTGCTTCCCGTTACGCCGGGTGAGCTCGTTACAGAGCCTGCGCATGAGCAATACGAATCACTACAAAAACGCGATAAGTAGGGTTAAGTACTCAGTCTCCGGTCTCAAACCACATTAGTCGGCCTTTTTCGATTTAATACGCGTGTGAAAGGTGTAGAAAAATTTGTCCGCACTCTTCACGCCCGTACATGAGAAAGGAAGTGTGGCCGAGTGCTATGTGTGAAATAAGCATCATCGGACGTAATCGTCGTAACGATGTAACGACGCTTTTTCGAAAATATATATATCGACAATTTTGACGATAACACGAGTGGCGTTCAGCAGTCAGAATGCTACGTTGCCGCGTGAGTCACGTTGTTTAAACTATACAGCCGCAGAGTAACGCACTTAACCTTGATTCAACTGAAAACAGAGGCTAAACTGTACACGGTTTTCCTGGCGTCGTGCGATAATATATAACCGGTAAGGAGTTTAACGGCGAACGTCGATGAAAAGTGCATGGCGCCAAAGTGTACCCGAGGGCTTTTATCGCAAAGGTTACCAACCTCGAGGGTTCGTTTGCGCGAGCGCTCGCTAGAGTGTGCGCGCACACCGCGCCGATGCCGAGGTTAGACACACTGGTTACGCTCGTGCCTCAAGGGCTTTCCATATCGTACATTTGTCATTATCAATCCAGCAATCAGTGTCGAAACGAACGTTAGCGATCGCGATCGAGTGCGAACCGCGTGTGTGCACGATCGTGATTACCTTATGAAAAATTTCAGTAATTTCCATGAAAAATGTATCAACGTGTTGCTCACCTTGTATATTTTACATCGTCTTTTCGCCTTTAGCGCGGAAAAATATCGCAATAGAACTCGCGGTTTTTCCTAACATTATCGTCATCGTCCGGACTCTCTCCTCTATTCATAAAAACTGAGCGTGTCGAAATAAGACCACTAAAATTCGATGCTTTCCCCCGAGAACATACTGAATTTCACCAGACTAGGATAATTGCGAGGCAATCATTTATTTCGTACAGTATGATGCCTGCAAGTGTAGTAAAGGAAAAAGAAATATACCTGTTGTTGAAATCTTTCGAACGACAAAGAACCAAGGGGAGTGACGATGACGTACAAACTCGCGGATACGTATACAAGCGACGCGAGCGCGCACGGTGGAGAAAAATAAAAACCATATAATGCGTTCATGGGTCTCTTGGAATCTCGTGGATTGCGGAGTAAAGCTCGAGCATGGCACATTACATGTAATGCAGTATAATACTCTGTATAATATGAGAGAGACTCGACTGGCCCGGTGTGCATATACATATGCGCATGTATATAAGCGTTCAGTTCTTACGTCCATTGAACGCTATAAATAGTCGTATAGTACGACGTCGAATCCGAGTTTGTCCGCCTCCGCTCTTTGTCATAGTATTTATACTTACATGATCACCACTCGCGGGTACATATATAGTATATACAGCATCGAGTATTACTCCTTTCCTCCCCTCTATATAATACATATAGCAGCCTTGCGCCAGCGGTAGAATGGGAAACTTCTCTCGCTCGTGAAGAAGGACGGAAGGCAAAAGGGAATTTCATACGGAGTCTCTCTCGCAACGCGAGTATATGGGAGCGCGCAATCTCGAGAACTGCCGATTCGATTATATTCGACTGATATAACTGTTAGGCCACATAGAGCCAGCATTAACCTATCTATATATTCTGGCACTGGTCAACTTGATTTATCTACATCTTTTGTTGCATTCGTTGCGCGTATGGTACAGTCTGAATTCTTGGAAAATCGATTTCGCTACCGCAGATCTCGTCGATGATACTTGGACGGATCGCGTTGGATTCACAATATGCAAAGTCTTTCAAGTCCCGTGAATGTGAGCTGGCGAACGCAGGCATTCGTTGAAATCGCAGCGCATGTCTATTTCATTTCGAAAGAAACTTTTACACGAAATTTTTCACAAATTTTCCTCATTATCGACGGTCGGCTACCCCCGCATCGCCGAATTTCAGAAAAATCATAAAAATCAATGCATAAAATACGCAAAGAGGCGAGTTTAACGTACGATGGGAGCGATCTTATATGGTTCCTGTGTCCGATGTCTCATTTTCGTTCTCGCACTTATTGGTGCTCTTGCGAAACATAACCCTGTTATGTCGCTGCGCAAAGCGATTTAAAAGATGCATCGACGATGAAAGAACGCAGGGAGAAGTAAAAAAAAAAAGTTCGTCTCGAGCTGACGAGTCCGAGCGAATCTGTCGTGGAGACTTATTGTCTTATATTCCGACGCCGAATTCAGCCGATATATGATATAATACCGCTACACCGAAGGAAATGATACAGTTTTCAACGGCTTCTGTTTTCGACGCGAGGTGATCTTGGTATGAGAATGAGAGTAAAGAGGACGAGAGATGAGAGTCGGCAGGAAGTAAAGCAGGTTGAGAGCGAGAGGGATTTCGTATCATCCGCGTGTCACGTCAAGCGTGTGTATGCTGGCAGGTGTTGGACGAGAATAAACTCCGAGTTTCGAACGGTCGCATTCATACGAACGGCGAGGGAGAATGTCGGAGACTTTTTTTCTCTCATTTTTTTTTCACGTCCGCTTAATTTTTTTCCTTCTTTTCAACACTTTCGCGCACTATACCGGTATACACCTCTGCAATGTGAGATAATATTCTTGAACGGTACTTGAACGCTTCGACTGTTTGGTCGTACAGAGAGGCTATGGAAATGAAAAAAAAAAAAAAAAAAAAAACAAATAAAGTCTGGACGTTGAGCTAAATTAAATTATACGCGGGCGTGAGGTGATTAAAGAAACTGAGATAAATTGCGGCAATATAATTATATGCCTCGTTTCAGAGTGGAAAAGAACGCTGTGTTATTGGGAGTACAACATATATGTCGTATACACAGGCATTCCGATTTTATTCGTTAAAAATAGAAAATGTTCCGCATTTCATATCTATTTTTACAACGGTATATTTTTATAACATTTCCGCATTTTATCTCCAGTTTTATATAAGAGCCAATGGGCGAAATTTCATACATTTTACGATCGAAAATTTCTCCGCTGAACTGATCTTGACGATTCTTTTTTAGCGACAAACGTCATAATTTTCTTCGGCACAAATGAAAATCTTTTGCAAAAGCCAGACATGTGCATGTATATGTTTTCTTTTCGTGCAAATCAATGGTATCGTTGATCGAAATATCGTATGTCAATGCTTTTCATTAAATGTTATTTCGCGATGTCGAGTTTATTGCGGTTCAAATACTACTACTGTATGATAATTTTTCTCGCAAATGATAACATTCGATCGAATTTTCACGATGTAATACTGTATTGTAAATAAGAGATATCAATATCGAGGCTGGTTGAAATGACATGATTATTTCACGTATTACGTATACAATTTATACCCTGTCGATGTACTTCCTATTTGTACTGTCTTTGCGCACCGAGTCTCGATCGTATGGCAAATAAACTTGTTATTTATGCCGATGGCACGCCGATCCCTCGTAGAATGAATGGGAATTGGTGGCTCGAAGCAACAAAGTGGCTATTAAACGAGCCGAAACGATTAGAAGCGGGCGACGCGCGCGCCAGTGCGGAGACTGACTGTAACCAATGATCGCACGATTTAATTTAACCATATCCACGTACATACGCGTTCGTGCTTCGAGATGGCGCGAGTGGCGCTACACCGTGCACTTACAGAACTATACGACTGCTAATAATTAACGTCAAATTATTAATACTCGGTGGCGCCGGTTGTATCACACCGCGCACGTTCTCCATTATTTTCCCGCGCGGGTACGAGAAAAAAAACGCGCGTCGTTGGCAAAGTATCGGCGCGCGTATGTATACATAGCCACCAGGATGCATGGATGACGGTGCGCAGAAATTATGTAAAATTCGTACGTTGTATTTCCTGCTTCGGCGCTGTCACAGTCGTCACTCCCGTGCCAGTTCGACAGTTGGGCCAAATGTGTGTTATTAAATATATATATTTGTATTTATAAACGGGAAATCATTGCCGACATTATAATTTTATTCGTTATCCTTTACTTGAATCGTTACACCACCATCATATATGCGACAACATGTGACAATCACATCGGGCCGACAGTCACCCGCTGTACGCGTGTGTGCGTATGTCGCATATGGACATCCATAACATTGTGCCTCGTGCTTGCAGTCCGTTGTTACAAATTACACTGCATTCGCCGCAACTCGCAATCTTGTCTACATGGCGGAACGCTTTACCATTTATCATCTCGATTGTTGCCTCAATGCCCCTATAGAATTAGGATGGGTGTCATACACCTCGCACCGTCCGTTGTTGTCGTACAGTGTACCTCTGTCTCGCTCCATTTGGAATTGGGTCCCAATCACCTATATTTTGCTGCCGCCGCGGTTATTACAGGCTTCATGATGGAATCGATACAATCTGTCGCCGTTTATTCCTATAGGCAATAGCTCAACGCATTCTTCAAACCCTTGTGTGTGTGCGCGCGAGAAAAGCCAATAGATTATATCGCGACGATGCAGACGCCGGGCTTGCAGAATCAATCGAGTACATACACAAACACACATGTATGAAACGAACGCGCGAAGCGCGAGGTACAACGACGCGGTCAGATCTGCGTGGTAAGATATGTACATAGACGTATGTATTAGTTTTTTTCCGTGTGCAAGAGTTCTCTTTTCCGAGTTGGTTAAGTTTGGAAACACTTTTTCCAAACAAGGCGTGGTTCGCCGATCATCGATTGCAAGGATCATACACCGCAACGAAAGCGAACTCATCGAAGCTTGCACATCGAACATCGCGCTACAAACATTTCGAGCTCCAAGAGACAACTGCGAAAAGATCGGGCAGTGCGTGTGAGATGTATAAAACGCGTGCGTGAATTGAGCGCGCGTGATGCCGCACGGTAGTGCATACTCGTAGACGAACTCGTGTGCAACGAGATATAGTATATATGCTATAATTAAATAGCGGACGGAGTGATTATGTACGGCGGGCACGGGGAACAGCTGCGCCGCCCGTATATAAGCTCAGCCTTGCAAAAAAATAGTTCGACTACGCACCGCAACAGCGCGGTGCGCGTGGCGCCAGAGTATCAATTAGCGGCGAGAGAGGTTAGGTGCTCGCTTGAAGGCGCGATCAAGAGAGAAGAATCCGTGTGACGATGACAAAGCCAGCAAGTAAGGAGAGGAACGCGAGAAGGTGTCTGATCACCATTGAACTTGGAGAGTCTGTGACCGATGCGTGGATATCATGCTCGTGGGTGTGTGTGTGCGCGCGTGTGTGTGTGTGTGCGCGTGTTCAATCGCTGCATTGGCCGATATACACCGCGAGATCGGATTCAGTGATGAGATTGAAAAACTTGGAGCGTGCACCATTATAATTAACGAGCCCGCCGCGATGATGAACTTGCCCTCGCGGAATGCTTCAAGTTTCACGTACTGGAGCCACAAACAAATTATGTATATATTACACGGATGAATATATACCGATAGATGGCGCGTTACGAATTTTTTGCTGTGTATGTTTTTTCTCAGTAAATGACTGAAAAAAATCAATAATTAATTACATCCTTTTCCGATCAGAGTGCGTTAAACTATACAGCTCCGCGCGAGAAACGGTTCACGAAAGGAGCGTCTCTCTGTATATAAGGTTCTCGTATATATTTTCCATTTTACGCCGAATTACTTGTTTATGGTGCGAAAATAGTTGAAATTTTATGCTTCCGCTGGTCAATTACATCCATGCGTGACGATATCGTCTGATGTGCGCTGTACCACTTGTATCTGTACACAAATCCGCGTATTCGATCGCATAATATCTCGCTTGTATCGTCTTGTCGCATACGGCCCGCATAATTAAACATACCTATAAAAATACTATTTCGCCACGGAATTCATGTTTTTTTCACCGACCAATCAGGGCAACGAATAAAACGACAACAATCGCGCGATATTCTTTCGATAAACGATCAACCTCCGGACCGCGTCAACTTTTTATTAGAAGGATACAATCACAACATTCGTACCTGTACGAGGCGAACGAGAAAGGAGAAAAAGAATGACAATCTTCCCTGTATAATTTCTCCAAGGTGTAAATAGGTCATTATATATTTCATCATTATAATATACGTGAGCGAATGATTCACAGGGACGTCGTACATCCTTTTCATTTGTGACACACGTGTCCTTTTTTTTAACATCATTAAAAGGCACACGTTAGCCAAGCGAATATCGAGCACCGTATATGCGGCGGAGATGTATCGATATTGCACGGCGCTCTGCGCGCCTGATTACTTTGATAATTAGCAGCAGTTCGGAGAAAGTGTATCGTTGGAAAGAATCACCGCGGCTTCAATGTTCTAGATCGCACACTGCATAAGCGCGGCGTTCGCTCGGATTGTACAATTCACCCACGGGCATTAATGACCCCATTGGTTTCGCTCGATACAAAAGATCGAGTATATACGTAGAAACCCATACGATAAAAGCAAATTACCAAGTACAATGAGATTGTACTCTCGATATAAATAACAGAATACATTGTTTCAAGGATCAAATAACTTGGCACTGTGCACACCGGAAGTATCGGAGTAATTGGTTCTTCATATTTTTAGTCGCGGGGTTTATTAATTTATTCACAGAAGAGTGTGCGACGAGTTATAAAATTAATAGTTACGCTGGAACTTTGCCCGACGTGTGTTTAGATCATCGGTTGCGTTTCTTTGTCAAATCTGCGGCATACGAGCGGTATCAACTTCCCCCTCCCCTAACTGGTCGACTGGTCGTGTGCAGCATCGAAAGAACACCACAATGAAAACTCAGGTTTTTATAATATGATAACAAAAATATGACAGTAATACGAGCCTTACAGGGCAATTGCAAACGATATCTTTTGTCCTCTCTTGGTGCAAAATGCACATGAACATCGCGGAATGCATCTAAAGTGGTCCAGTCTTATACAGAGTGTACACTATACGCAAGCGCGATATCAGCACGTCCCACAATCATTTTGCCGAATGTGAGGCGGACTTTTATCGGTCTACATGCCGCGTCACGTACGTGAGAGAGCAGCAAGCTGTTTTTATCGAGACATGGCCCACGAGTATGACATTTCTTGAACGTTTCTTTCGAACAGCATTGCGTGGTACGACAAAAGTACGCACGCATGCCCTTACATGCATGCGTACATATGTACGTGCAAATGACTTTACGATTCCATGGAGAATTATACTTTCTAGTTGAAAAGAAATTAATCGAATATCGACGAACACTGAAATGTGAACTGACAGAGTTCCTTTTTAAAAGTGTATACAACTATAAACATATACAACATTGATCAAAAGTGCGAAATAATGTTGGAACATGTGTGTGCACCAGTGAAGCATACACACTCTGTGACAAAACGAAACAATAAAGTACAGGTGTCCGGTGTAGTCCGATACGTAAGATATTTAAGACTGAGCGTACGTAGAGAGCAGGAAAGAAAGAGCGAAAGTGGAAAGTACAATCAGCTCATGGGTCCTTCGGTTACACCGAAAGATTAGCTCTTTCTTTCTGCTCTCTTCGTTATGTGCTACATGCACATAGGGTTTATTATAAGGTGACTGCCCGCGACGTTTAATTGAGAAAACAGAGGATTCGGTTACACACCGGAACTCCCCAACAACTCGTTTAGTTTCAGGACTGAATTTTTCCGTCCAAGTTGCACAAACAAAGCGTATCGACGGAGCATACAAATGATTTATCGATAGATGGTTATATAATTGTAAATTGTCCGAAAAATGGAATAGAAAACTTTACGACACTCGCCACCGCCACCTATACGTCATATTAGGAAGCACGGAACCGATAAACTGCCCTTGCGAAATAGCTCACTAGCGCCCGTGTCGATTGGATGAATTATACCAGTCGATATCCATTTACGAGAACACGCCATCTACCGTGAAAAATTCCAAACACATCAAACGATCGCTCATTTTGCGACTTGAAGTTTGCCTTCTTTGTTCCCGAAGTTTGTTCTTGTTCTTGCAATTTGAGAAAGCAAAAACTCGAAATGAAAATGATAACATGGCGATTCGAGAAATATACTATATCGCAAGTATCGGATTGTCAACTTGTATTTCACATGAATAATCCTTGCGCGTAATAACAGCAACATTTGAGAGTAATGACGCGAAAGATGATTAATATCGTGGAAAATACGATAAATCGTACACGTTCATTCGCGAGACAAAAGTGGAAGGTGAAGAAGTACTCGGAGATGGAGTGCGTAAAGCTTCTGTAAATTCGATCCTGATGAATGACGTTTACAGGGCCGTGAGGCACTGAACACTATTAATCAGGATCGCGCGGAGAGAGTACTACCAGTAGACGCTCCGAGATGTGCTTAAGGTCTTGTGTGATTGTTAGCTCCGCGTTCATATGCGTGTATGATATCTATTATACGTGTATAAGTGTACTTGATGCTTCTGCCGTTGCTGGGGTGGTGACGAGGGACGCGGAAAAATTCACTACGCCACGTGCAGACGATACAAGGCTCGGTAATAAATACACTATGCACATATGCTGACTCGACGAACAAATACGGAAGCACACAGTCCCGGAGCTTATTTTTGCTCGCTTCGTGAGGTGTATATGGCAGTAACGAATATTTTAAATGAACTTTTCGCTGAATATATCAAGAATAATCTCGAGAGAATCGAAAGGGAAATCACTCGTGTGTCACACTTATTGCTCAAACGAGCATACATTTTTACGTTTGCTGCAGAGTTGCACCGGCGAATATGCATTTCCAACAGCCGGGGAGGACGAAGCGATTGATACAAGAAAATTGAGCTTTATTCTACAATGCATATATGTATACAAGCCTGAAATCTTACTTTCTACTCTCACAGTTCACCAGCTTCGTTAAACCAACGCTTTATGAGAATATATGCTTTGACATCACCTCCGAGCGCGAGTATTCGTTATAATTAAGCGTCTCAGTCTTGAAAAAAGAGAGAACAATAGTGTTATTGTGATATATTCACGTGTTATGTGTTTAACGTCGCATTTACCGGTTATCTCTACCACTGGAGATGCAACGCCAAGCGAGGGCCTTAATCCTCAACGAGAATTGTGTTTCCCTCTCTCTCTCTCTCTCTCTGACGTGATTTGTTCCACATGTAATACATTAGCCACGAGGAAACAGTACTAGGCACTTCATCAATCACCAGGATTCCATAGTACTTATGTGGTACATACACCGTGAAAACGATTATCGAATAGGGATATGAGTGACTTGTGAGAGACTCGAAACGTGTGATAGAAGGTTTACAAACCCCATTTGACTTTATTATGATCCCTTTATCATCGCTCATTTCCAACTTCCCGCGGTAACTACACTCATTATTTCATAGATGTTATATACCTGTTCCAAAGTTCATTGTACACCTGGGTCAATATACACATATATATATTCTTCTGGACATAATTTTCGATCTATATATGAACGCGAACAAACATTGGTGAAAACAGCAAAAGTCAAATTCAATCGGCAATATACCGGCGCGATGCGTACTCAAGCTGTGTTTAACCTTAAATCTGAATTTTCTTGCGTTGATCGGAGCTGAGCAGCAATGAATTGTCAAAAGAGACTACTGTAGGTTTCAAAATTATCGAAGGGAATTTTAAAAAGTCTGCTATATACACGGAGATTATGTTCAGATAAGGAGCACATTTTAGGTACTTAAAAGTACAGCTTCTGAAAGTATGCATGGCGATAATTACCGATTAAATATCGGAAATGCAATTTTCAATTCGTAGTTTATTACCGATGCCGCGAGGTGGCGTCAGAGGGCTTAGAACGGGCGTCGTAATTAAAAAGTTTCAAGCATGAAATAGGTATATGTTCTCTCCCACTTCATCGTGACGCTGCATATTTAAATACCGTGTAAGTCAAACACGACAGTGCTGTGCGTTTGACCATGACATTATCCCCGATCCTTCCTCAATGATTCGGTGTATCCAGTGACGATTCGATATTGGCTTAGGAATTGCAATTGCGATTAGATAGAATAGTTACAGTGGCATGTATAGAAACTAGAATCACGAGTTGTGCCTCCGAGTACCCTCTGGCATCTCGCTGAATCCGTATCTCGTGAAAACGTCAAGATTAATGGCACGGTTAAGAGGCATCGTTAATAGCCGGTCGGTTCTCATAAATAATCAGCGATACGTAATTCACATACGAGACGCGCACATGCGTACCTTGCGCGTATACTACACGCATTTGTTTAAAGCCGAGTGTCTCGGGACTGGATATTATTAATTTCGTAATATCCGCAGATTCAGAAGAAACGCTATTGCGAAAAGTATGCCTCTGTACTTTTTTATTCTGACGAATGTTTGCTGATAATGAGTTTACTGAATAACGCGCAATTTACACATGAAAAAGTGAGGTTAGAAAATGAAACAAGCGTAACGTTTGTCACGTAGAGCCCTGCTGATGCGGTGGACTGATTTCGCAGTTGCGGAAGCTGTGAAGATGCAAAAAGAAAGAAATGCCAAGCAAAAGATCATGTGTACATGCCTATTACATATACTTTTCACTGAAGTGCACTGAATCCCACGTTGGTATAACAAGTTTGCGACGCGTGCATCGTACGACTCATCGATCATAACGTGAACGAGCTGCTGCTATCGAAAGGAGAGAATTGTCATTCCTGTGAACACTTAAAAATGTTCTCTCAAATTACTCGGCGTCGAGTTCGCTGCCGCGTCCCCAGAGTACAAGAGAGATAACATTGGCACATATACAATGATTATAAATCATGAATTAATAGCAGGTTATCGCGGTTCACGTGGCTTCGAATTAAACAGATATTAAATCAATCGAGAATATGAGATAAAAATCTTCCGTCATGATATAGTAAATTTCATACATGATGTAAAACAAAACATCACATTTATGGTGTAATACAGTAATTATAGCCTCAATATTATCCAATTTCGCGCACGTACTTTCATACTTGTAACTTTATGAGGCATCGAGTAAAAAAATAAAGATTTCTCCTTTTCTCGTGACGCAAGCGGACTCTGATAAAAGTAAACTTTGCTTTTGGGGGTGGAGAAAACATCGCTCTAGTAAATTTCCCATTACCGCATTGTTGGTATATTTAGCACCCGTTCGTGAGTACATAATTCGTCGTGTGGTGATATAACGCTAAAGCGGTATGATGAAAATACACAATGGGTACCCTATTCGAACGAGGAACGGATGAAACTCATCGGAAGAGGATGGTGCAAGATCCTCGATCCGCAACGTCCGTAAACACGACGATTAATCTTTGAGGTTATGTCCATCGAGTCGGACGGAGATATGAAATTAATAAAACGCGCTCAATATGCTCCGGACACGAGAGGGCGTACGCGTCGTCTATCGGCGTACATTGTACACAATTTTACGAAAGTGCTCAAAGTTCATTTGCATATGAGATATACACGATGTGGACCAGCGGGAGATGGAAACGAGAGACACCGTACAGCAGGATGATGTGTCTCGCTGCTGAAGAGTAAGGAGTACAAATCCAAGTCAGGAAATTCGTCATGGAAAATAGCTCGCATCTCGAATGTCCACATTATATATTTGCGTTTCTATCTATATAAACATAACCGTTAAAAGTTGCTGAATTTATCCAAGTATCGACAACGCAATATGACGCTCTGCCGCGGGTTACTGCAAAATTTAATTAACCGAGCTTCAAGTGACTTAATCCGCGATACAGAGGCAAATTTCATCGCAGTTGTTTTCTCGCCTTTGTTTCCTCGTACCATCAGGGAGTCGTACCACAGAGTGAGGGTACGAAAGAATTCGCGGTGCTTTTTGCGTGTGCTCGCGAATATTTCAGTTATTACCACGGAATTGCAATTGCGCATCCCGATTTCTTCACGATCGCATTCACCCCAATTGCATTGGTATACAGCTATTGCTCTTTGGGCTCGAGGATTACACGAAAGATAACGAGTGCGCCGGGCAGACCGCTCTCGCGGATTCGATGCGCGATGCGTGACGGACTGTTGGAACCCGGCGGATAACCGCGATTGCACTTTACCGGCCAAGCACTCAAGTGGGTCATTCCACAGCTTTCCCATTATGTTCCCATTATAGGTTATGTTTGCGATTTTTTCTTTCGTTTTTTTTTCAATCAAAGCCTCGATTCAACGGTATAATATATGTACATATTATAACAGGGTTTAACAATCATTGGTACCAGATTCGTCGCGGACTACTCTGATTCGTCCGGCATCTGTTGATTTTCTTTTTGTCAAGCCGTCATCACAGTATCCGCTGAGAAAAATGTGTAGTTCGCAAATCGATCTCGAATCTCCGCGTTACAGATGTAATCTACCGCGATTTTGATCGCATCGTAGACAAGCATCAACGACAAAGTATACACGTAACTCGTATCCGTGTTTGAAAAATTCTGCACGTCAACGAGTGCGTACTACATGTTTTGTAAATATATGCAAAAAGTAGGGGTCATTTTTTTGAATCACAAACTATGTATATGCATACATAAGGATAATTGAATGTGTTTAACGTCATGTACATATACAATGGCAAGAGTCGTGCGAGACGCGACTCGTACGAGTCATGTGCGATTTCAATTACGCTCGCTCTATGATGAAAATTACGAGTTATTGCACAAGCCTTCGAGGTGAAATGTTGGATCTTTTATGTACCTCGATCGCTGAATAGGTTTGAGAGTGAGAGCAGCGTCTTGCATCGATTACGACGGAGCAATTTTTCTCATTCTTGTCGCCATGGGAAATCGATTATACGTACTGGCCATCGCACACAACGATGAAATAAGCAACGGTACGTGGATGATCATCGATCATCGTCGATATCGACTGCGGTCACGTGTGCAGAGCCTGATTGTTTCGTGCAGCATGTTTTTTAATCAGGCTGAAAAATTATCAACCGACCCTCGTACATCGCGAGATCGGTCGGTAAATTTGCCAACGAAATACGTTTAAAAAATCGAAAAGTTGCAATGACATACGTATAAACACTCGATTTATCAATACGAAAGATTTTTTTATTTATTTTGTCTCGTATGATTAAATTTGATGGTTCCCTACAAAAACAAGTGAAATCCTCGTTTAAAACTGCAATAAGAGGTAAAAAAATGTACACAAGTATTTTTTTCAAATGGTGTGAAAAATAAAAGTAACATTTTTCAGACTGAAATATTATATGAAGGAGAATCAAAGGAAATATTGGTATTTCGAACACGTTCTATACGCGTGCATTAATATATTTGATTGTACGTTCAGTAGGCGTTGAAAAGCTCGGTAGAACGACGATGACGAGCGACGTCTTCGTTCTCCGTTCCTTCTTCGATTAAATTCACCCGGAAAAAAACGTGTGCAATCTCGCAGGTGAAAATCATCGACCACATCGCGAAATACACCGGCAGCCGTTCATTCGTGACCACACGTCCTTCGCTGTGGAGTGTAAGTTTACTCGAGAAGCCGAGAATCGGGTAAATATTTGATTTACCGACGGAGGAAAAGAGAAATTAAATCATGACTGCGAATAACTGGAACTGTATACGCACACTTTGGCTGAGTGAAATTCTAATTGAACTCGGTGAAAGAGTGTCTTCTGTTGATAAAAGAGACTCGAGTGTTCTTTGAGACTCGAGCATCGTGAGAATCGATGAGGCAAAGGAGTATATACCGTTGAAAGGTTTTCAGAATTATTCTCGCTCACAAAAATCAGCGCCGATTACGATTGTCCGTCTAGAGACTCTGCAAACAACGTTTATCGTAAGATTTACCCAAGTCTCTGTCATCGACTAATCCGGCGAAACTTTTCCACGTCGAAATTAACAAAAGTCACAGCTGACATACGACGAGTGGTATCGTTTTTTACCTGACGAGCGGAGGTTGATTTAAATTTTCGAAAATACCACTCGATAAATATATCTCATCCTTTCGAGTGTATTGATTTTAGAAAGGGAAACGAACCGACACCGAGGATCTTCTCGAGCATGGATGAGACCGTAAGATAAATTCGAAAAAAAGTGTACGACGATAAGGGGGGAAAAAATGAATCGCTTCCTGTTTAACCAGATATTTTCTCTCCAACCTTCTAGAAATGATTTTCCTAAATACTTATTATTGATCGCCAGCATTGTTTTTTTTTTCTAAAAATTCGCATTTTTCGCTGTTGCGGCAATTTTCCCAATCAGGATATCGAACAATTTCGATGGGATTGTCTTTCTCGGATTCTTTTAAGAATCTACGAGTCTGGCGCCCTTGTTTGTGTATACCTATTATATTATATTATACGTTTATTTGTATGGCATATGCAGGAATTTTTTCAAGCGATACCTCGCAGCGTGCAGCGGAATATGGCCAACTCATTCAGTAGCATCTTACATATTTTTATGAGCACCGTTTATTCATTATTACTGCTACTTACGTAGGTTCTTAGGATCGCACCAGGGATATCCTTGCGTTATGTACACGAGGCAGCGAACATCGTCCAGTAGCATCTTCTCGACCCCCGACTGTGCGAGCACAGATATTTCTTTACCTACGACGAGTACCTATATATAGTAAAATATATTATACGCACGTACACATTTGAAAATAAACATACCTGTACTATATATAAAACATGGTATATTCCATATGTTTATGGACTCTCCTTGAGGTTTTTCCCATAGCGACGGTCGTTGCAACTGCATCCGTCTTTGTTTAATCATCACGGGGTACGCGTCATCCATTGGGAAACGCGCCCGACAGTTTTCCAGAACATTCCGACGTTAATCGGCGACGAGAGAAAGGCGTACGTCGTTGAACAATTGCTACTTCCAGTCGGCATGAATTAGCGACGGAGAAGAGGGGAATAACAGAGGGAAATATTATTGGATAAAATAGCGTATCAAATTTCTCGCGTGTTTGCCTAATTCGCTGATGCTCTTCGCAGGCTCGTAAAGTGCATCGAAAATTTATGTACGCGTATGCGGCTTTAAATACTATAACGAATATAATATATCGACCGTCCGAGTACGTACAGCTCCTAATGTTGATATACATAGTACTTTGGTCTTGCGATAATTCAGCTATGAGAATCCGATCGTAAATATATCTCCCGCATCATGCGCTATACAGTATACGTGTATAGTATACGATGCAAGAGCTTTGCACGCACGCATGTTCGATCCCTCGTGCGGTATAAACCGAATGTAACTATAACACTCTCCGATTATGCCCCACTGTTTTGAGTTACGGTGCCAAATGGCGGTACTGCGCACTTGGCATTAAAGATAAAAGAGGTGTGCGAGAGAAGAAACGCGAATCGAATATGCGCCATAATTTTGTTTAAAGCGTTATTTAAATAATTAATTAGTCTACGCACCGCGGCGTATGCGAGCGCCACGGTGAACATTTTTCCAAGCTCACACTCGTGTATTGTTCGATCGTAAAGTCTCGGCTTTTGTTTCTTTCACGACAGAGCAGGATCGTTACTCATGGTCACTGTTATCCGCTGTGTACATGAAGTTATCGCGTGTACTCGATTTATTTCCATCTCTGGAGATCGAAAGCTTTACTATGAAACGTGGATCTGGCAATAAGTCAGCCGGTGGAGAAAAATTGAAGAATAATGTACACGCGGGAATGAGAATCACGATCGGCCTTTGTGCTTTCAACTCGTTCCCTCTTGGCCCTTATTATTACCCGTATACAGACTCGTACTACGAGTTTGCTCTGCATCCTTTCGGGACGATAAGTTCACGTTAATATCGAGTTTGTATACATCCCAGCCAGCGGAAAGTCCACCGTGGCGAGTAGCGCGAAGTGATTCGAGAATTTTCGAGAGCGGAAACCGGAATTCCTTTCTCGCGTTCGATATTTCACGTATACCGTGTGTGTGTGTGTGTGTGTGTGTGATACTCGCGGATTTACAGAGCACATTCGCGGCATGCACGTACAGCAAGCTGGACACTCGATAAAACGTCATCGAATTTATAGTCCGATATAAGAAGGTGGGCCTTGTGAGTATTTTGCTTCTGCTGGTCAGGAATTATAAACGCTTTCGCTAGATGGCGCTGTCTCGTTTTCTCTCGTTTTCTGGCGCACTTTTACAAATGCGCGTTATTCGTTGAAAGTCTCGAGCGCTCATCGCGCGAAGAATCGAAAGCGACACGACGATTGCGTAATTTTCTTTTGAAATCGAGCGGAAAATGGTATCTCGATCCGAAGAGCCTAATCTTCCTGCATTTACGTCGTATATATATGGTATTTATATATATGCCGATGCGGAGAGAACTCGCCGGAATGCGAATGACACGGATATCGCACGTACATACGACGTGGTCGTGTATGATATTTCGAGGATCCAAGCGGTCATAAGCGCGTTTTTTTCAGCTCTTTATTTTTATTGCATTCCAGAGCGAAACTTGCACGCGGATACGTGCTCATCCTCCACGTAACTTTTGAACGTGCTGCTCATGACGCTGACGGTTTCAACACACGTCGAGCGGACTTGCAGCGCCGCTACTGTTACCGTGGACTATGTATATACTAATTACACGTGAGGAATCCGTACTTTCACACGAAGATGCGAAATTCGCTTCAAGGATTGAGCAAGGAGTGTATTATAGTGCTCGGATTCGGGTTTTCTCCGTATTTGCGGTGATGCAGCGAGATCTTGAAAGTTTTCAAAGTCGGAGATCGTTCCAAGCTTTTGCAGTTTTTTCATTCCGTTCAATAAACTATTTTGAGGTTATACCCACACAACCGCGTTTCGGGAAAGCGTTACGCAATTGCGTCATTATCAATCTACTGTAAATATCATTATTATAAACTGCAAATCCGGTCTCTGATTGGCCGCAGCGACTCGACGTTCCCGTAATCGCTTTATCTACAGTGCACACGTGTCCGCATATTCCATGTGAATTACGCGACGTTTTTTTTTCATTAATCTCTCACCCTGCGATGATCATTGCTCGGAATATTTTTGTATATATATCTTTTTTCATTTTCGCATCTCTCCAGAAGCCTTTATTATCGCACTGGTAAAACCTCGACGTGGTCCGTATGGCCGGTACTCGAGAGGATTACTCAAATGTCCGTGATATCTCGCGAGCGGTTACCAAGAGTCTCCCGCAGCGGATTTGGAGAGTGCGCGCGCGCGACAACGTATTATCCGAACCCGCGTATATATAGGTATAGCGAGACGCCGCGCAGCTTGAGCAATGTTTCGAGATTAACTTTTTATTCTTTTGCTGCGTTGACTCACACGTGCGACTGAGTGCGGATGCGCCTTCTCCCGGGGATGGAATACATAGTGCGCCCGAGCACGAGCGTGATGCCGAGATTCTTCGGCGTTCAAAGAAACGGGGACCACCCGGGACTCGATTGCACGAGTCTTTCACTCCCTCGAAGTCTCGGAAGATTCTCGAGGTCAATTAAATAACGTTGATAACAAATTCCTGGTACAATATAGAGCGCGAATAAACGTCCTTCGGGTATTATTTGGCCATACGCGTATACACCCAGAAAAAAATCTATTATCTTCAAATAAAACCTATTTAATTTGAATAGATTTTTTGCTTGGCTTCTGGCAGAATAGACTTTTATTCAAATTCAACATATAAATTTATTTGATTCAACTAGTGTTATTAGTGTTATTTAAAAAGTATTGGAATGAGCCTGGAGTTAGTATCGGAAGTAGTTGTATAGGATGTGATGACCCGAACGGTCTTGCAGTGGTGGCGACGGTCCAGTGACGATGAGTGAACGGAATGGTGGCCCCGCCGCTGGATGGTCTCGAACCCGGGTCCTCCCGATGAGAGCGATGAGCGCTAACCACCGCGCTACGGCTACTTATGATTTTTTTCACTCGAATCGTCTATAGCTCAGTAATGCTGGACCGTCACAAGAAATTGTAGCCACCATCGTAACTACCACCGCCATAGCCTTTCGGTTATTAATAACGATGCTTGATATCAGCATTCATGCACTATACGAAAAATATTTCTTATAGTATCATTTATATTCGTGTAATTTAGTGATTAAGTATATCTCAATGTTAAATAAATATATATGTTAGAAGCGAATACATAGGCAAATCAAATCAAATAAAAATTTATTTAATTGTAATAAATGAAGATTGAATAGAGATATCTATTCAATCATAATAGATCTTTTCTCTGGGTGTGGATGGTCTCGAACCCGGGTCCTCCCGATGAGAGCGATGAGCGCTAACCACTGCGCTACGGCTACTTATGATTTTTTTCACTCGAATCGTCTATACCTCAGTAATGCTGGACCGTCACAAGAAATTGTAGCCACCATCGTAACTACCACCGCCATAGCCTTTCGGTTATTAATAACGATGCTTGATATCAGCATTCATGCACTATACGAAAAATATTTCTTATAGTATCATTTATATTCGTGTAATTTAGTGATTAAGTATATCTCAGTGTTAAATAAATATATATGTTAGAAGCGAATACATAGGCAAATCAAATCAAATAAAAATTTATTTAATTGTAATAAATGAAGATTGAATAGACGAATCTATTCAATCATAATAGATCTTTTCTCTGGGTGTACTATACACGACCGTGTAACGAGAATCGGTATTAAAGCGAGGATTTTAGGTCAATCAATTAGATCGAGTAACTGCAAAAAGTACTACGTAATTTTAAATAATAATAAAAAAACTCGAGAAAGTTGTCGCGAAATCGTTGAGGAAAAGTTTTGCGATTATTGGAAAAATGTTTTTGTCCCTGCGGGAGACGTTCTATTTTTTTTTTTAAACACACGCCATTTTCTTTTATCCTTCTCACGTTGTTCCTCGCGAGCGAGCGTACCGTCGAAACGTCGAATGCGGAAGAGCGGTTTCAATTTGGAAATAAGACGTATTTTGGAAAAAAAGCACGAGAAAATTCTTTGAAAATTCATACGCGCTTGGAAAAAATGTTCGCTCCTGCTGGGCTGTGACTCTTAAAAAGGTCAACCCTCATTTGCATCGGCGGGAGCGTCGACCCGTTGCGATCGATGCGAGCGCTCTCTGCTACCGGGTAATCGTCGATCATCCAATTTAATTTTCGTTTTCCTCCTTGGTGATTCTCTCGCCTTTTCTCCAGCACCTCTCGATATTATCGCGACATGCAGCTATATGGCCAAGCTGCACACAAGGCGCATATGCGCACGTTCGTGACTTCCTCGAGCGCATTCGGAGCTTAATCAAGCAATGATTGCCGGCGAAATAAATTTGCTCGTTTTCAAGCTGAAAGACGAGCAAAAAATGGCACACCGAATACTTTTTTTTTCATTCCTAAAAGGGACTCGTCGAGAGGGATCTTTAAAAGCATAACTTGGAAGCGCAACGTAACTTTTTTATACGCTTCGGTTATCGTACTTTAGCGCCGCGATTCGCCTAAGCATAGAGCGATAGACGCGCCGCGAAGAGAGCGTCTCCTTCGCATGCTCCATACAGCCGCCATGTGTCGTACGCGGACCGAAAGTTTCAGAGAGCGTCGGTAGATAAATCAGAGCCTGCTGTTGTCTTGTTTCCGGAGGGCGATTCCGCGAGACACACAATGTCGGCGAAATCGTGCGGTAATGTCGAGTCGGAAGATTTGCTCCCAAGCTGGTGCACGAGACGGTCTTGGATTCGACGGAAAGCACCAGCTTGAAACCGTTCCTCTTGGGGGAAAAAAAGAAAATAAACGAGAAAAGAATACAAAAATCTCTCCGCTCACGATTCCTCGACGATCGACACTTTTTTCAAGCGTTTTCTTCTTATTTCGCCGCCTCTCCTGTCGCGTATCTTCCGTTGCGTCCTTGTCCACACGCGGTCCCGTTGTCAGACTCTTTGTGAGAGAACTCGGGCCACGTGATGACACACACACACACACACACACACACTTTAATGATTTTCTCATGAGATGCTGTATGCTCCGTCGTCTCTGTACCGCATTGACTTCAAATCTGCTATGTACGTATTTGCCATACAACGTATATACCCGCGATACAGGTACTATACGCCGACGCGGAAGTTTAAGAGCCGCGCCGACCTCGAAACTCGGACCGAATCAACGAGCATCTCGCTGAGAGTATACTCTGTACACCACACGCGGAGAGGACGGAACATAAGAGATAGCGAAATCGCTATTTGATATTTACGATCGAAGATGATGGAGGGAGGTCTGTGCTGGTAAATGATAACGCGGATATTCAGTCGGGTTGTTTGCGTGACACTGTGCCTACACGTATATACGTACGTACAGGCTGTCCCATTTAAAAAAAAAACAGTTCTACTCGGGTGAATCGAAAACTTAGCATTTGATGCAAACATTTCTTGGACAAAAGTCATTATACATATCTTATTGCATTTTCGCTTTACGCCCAGTCATTTTTTGACGCTGATCTTCGGAATCGTGCGTTGGAAAATAAAAACAATTTTGCCCATGTTGTGGGCCTGAAAGAGGCTGTGTCATCTAAATTGACGTGAATTCACTTCTCGATTGAGGCGTTCGAAAGTTTCATCATTTTTTTTGCACATTGAAAACGATTTTCGAAATGACGAACAGCGCTCGAGAGCTCGAGAAATATTACGACACGTAGTACGCGAGTCAGTGGAACGATCAGTGGAACATGTTAAGGAAATTTTTGGAAATTCATAAGTTATTTCGAAAAATACTATGAGAATAAACACGAGTACGTTTATGCAAAAAAAGATTGGAGAGTCGAGGATATTTGTTCAATATTTATCTTTTTAAACTACATTTCAAGAGGAAAAGGAAGAGGAGAGGATTTCCAAAACTTATCAATCTACTGTACTTTTTTGAAATTACGAATATCGGGTACGAGAAAATTGGCTAAACAAAAAAATATGATTTTTTGAAGCAAATGATTTGGTATGGAATGAGCCATATAATGTACACCATGTACGAGTATTTTTTTCGGCTGCATATTGTACGTATGGGGTAAGTGCACGAACCGAGACGAGGATGGTCGCAACCCATAAGTCATCAAACGTCAGTACATTGATTATGATCTCTATTGTAAGGAGTCTGTACTGTGTCGCGAAGAGCATTGTTCCAACCGGCGATTTTCTCCCTGTTTCTCCTGCACCAGCGACGCACATGCTCAACAACAGAAGTATACCTACTTTCGGCCACCTGTACCTTTTTTTACCCTTCCCGCAGGCTTATAATTTCTAAACCCGTCAACAGCGATGATATTAGAAAGCGTACCGTTAAAGCACAACTATCACCTTTTCACCTGTTATATTCGATATTTTATACGGATCAAGCGAGTCCACACCCAGGGGATATTTGATCTCATTTACACATGATTGAGTCGCAAAAATCTTGACGAAACAAAAAAAGAATCAAGCTAGTCTGTACGCATGCACGATGCAACAATCGCGTTCGATATTCTCGTACCAACAGTCGCACCTCTATGTCCTTTACAGGATGGGTAAAAAGGCTTGAGACAGCATTTCGTTCACTTTGGGATTTTACAAGTCGCTAAACGTTGAGTTTAGAAAGAGTTCTAGAGCATGCTTTTATGGGAGATTTGATGCTGTACAAAAAAGTGTTAAAAAATGCAATAATTGAAAAGAGCGAGTATTACCTCGTCAGACATTTTTCGAAAAGTATCGAGTGTTGTAAAGGACAGACAAATCTAGAGCTAATTCAACAGTTTTAAAATGGAATTACCAAGCACAAAAAAGTCCCGCGTTATTTAAATGAAAAACAGAAGATTGCAACGAGAGACTTCTCAGTGTTGATATCAAGGGTCCAGGTCATTTACTTCAACCCACCGTAATGTCTGTACGGTAATAAAATAATTGTAACGTTAATATGGAAATCTTTATCGTTCGTATTCCGCGACGATATCTCGTTGTAGAAGCGAATGAATAAATTGCAAAGGTAAATTATGAGAGGATTCGAGTAAATCAGGGGTCTTGTGCACTTGGACAATTTCATGAATACTCGGGGGTTCCGTAAGATGAGCTTCGGAATAGAGGTCATACGCCGATTTATCTCTCGACCCGTCACGCACACGTATACATGTTTATTCGTCCTTTTCCGTGGCTATACGTTTACCATCGTCACTTCGATATACAGCGGACTGGCTTTTTCATATCCCGCGAGAGAAGGGCCATTAAGGAAAAGAAAGGGTTGAGATGAACAGATGAAATATTTGATCGGATCGTCTGGTGGAGAATTAAATGTTCGATGAGGAGAGACGACTGATGCGCATGTCTGAATCCTCATGGGTTCCTCAGGTTCGGTGGAATCGGTGCCCAATGAACGACACGCACGACGATGACCTCGTCCGCGTAGGCATACATTTTCAAAGCGATGGGAACCATGCAATTTAAACAGCATTTTCGCGTGAGCCGTTATAATTGATGCTTGCCCAAAGTCCCCATCTCTCCTTCGTACAGCAGTGAATATTAAAGGAAACTCGATCGAATCCTTACACTGCGTATTAGGGTGTACCGAAAGACGACAGTTTTTTTTCAAAATTTTCTCCCCAAGAGGCGAAAAAGTTTTTCTTACACAAAGAAACATGCCAATTAAAATGTTCTCGACAAGAAGCCAGATCTGAAAATTAATATTCAAAGCTGGCTCATTGCACATTTCAATTTCCTTAAAAATAACATGCAAGAAAAAGAATCCTAGCGTATTTCAAATTTTACATATTTTTATACCGCGCCAACTTTAATCGTCAAACTATCGGCGTGATGAAGAATTTCACCGTTCGAACATTGAAAAAAAATGTGTTAATCGATCGCATTTTATATCACGCTATTAATTTTGATTCCGCTCTGTGAAGGGAATTTATATCTTGTGTCAAAATTCCTTTGAGATAAACGTCTTCCAGGCAATAAATAACCAGGAAGACGACAGGGCAACGAATTTTCCATGCGACGGGAAAATGATTATTGAAATGTAAAACTCGTAATTTGGTGATAAATTTTGAATAATTAGTATCGATTTTTTTATTCCACCACTGTGTTCAAAATGATCGAAAAACGTATTCCCATTACCACGATGATACCTGATGTAAAAACGTAAAAAATCTTGCGCGCGGAGCATGCCACTGCGAGAGAGAAAATAAAGGGGTGTATGACCATACACGATCATATATCGCGGTGGAACCGCCACTTTCGCGTTAGTGACATGTCACCGCGGTCTTCGCAGACTTCCTTCGGCAATTCCACGTTAGATATGCACGTCGGATTTATTCGCGCATTAGTGAACAGCGATGAGACAGCTCTTCCCGGAGATGGTATCGCATAACGCGTGGATAACGCGCGAATAACGCGTGGATAACGCGCGGTAGTCGTACAGCGATTTCGTCCGACTACCGAATGCGTAATAGTCGTAATGGACAATCAATTCTCGAGCGCTGTTATCCCGTCATCGGGTATTTGTGTACAGCGATATTTTCAACCGCAGGGTCATCAAAGTCATCTCGCGGAATGCGGAGATTATCCAGCATACATTTGTTTCACGAATCCCGCGCAGTACCGCCATTTTTTTTCCACAAAAAATCTCTCGCTCAGGAGAGCGATAAATCCCGTGATCGATTCTCAGACAGGTGACACGCCAGCACACTGCGAAATAACGCTAATATACGACACGGCGAGATCGCAGGATGAAATGCAATAAGAAAATGTGTAAGCGACGTTAAGAAAGTAAGAGGTTCATATTTCAACATCGTGAGAAGAAAAGTGAATTTAATTCATGATTCGTGTATTACCCGCAAACATGTCGCTGGTGCGCTGCAGAGCGAGAGACGGCGAACTTTAATCGAAATAGCGTCTACTAATTTAATTGAAATGATGCTTTTTACCGGAGGGCTCACTGCACGGAAAATAAGCCAACGGTGTCTGCGCGCAGCGTGTAGCATAATTTCTTCACTGCCGCATTTCATTCCGAGGTTTGCGGGTCGAAACGATTATAGGTACGAAGACGCTGAATTGAATTCTCGCAGCTTTGCCGGTTATGCCGAGCACCGCGCTATGTCTGTATCGCTATATATAAAATGTATATATACTATACATATATATACATATATATAGTATGCTTCAAGCGCTGTGGGTTGCGGACGCGGATTAACTCGACGAAACGGACGTTTCCGGCCGCGCCTATCGGAGGTTCGCACTGCCATGGCGTTTTATTCATCGCGTATCGCGATCCAACAGGCTGAGATATCACGGCGACGGGGTACGGCACCTCAAAAGCGACTCTCCGAGCTTAAACGTCAATGCGCGGTAGCAGGAACAATTCGGATCTCCTCGAGTGCCACTCATCCCTCCGAAAGGAAGATGGAAAAAATGGCGATTCGCTCGACAGGGCGAATCTCTCCGATCTTCGCCGGTGATCCACGCGCATTCCGCGTCGATATGAAACTTTCAAACAAAGTTTCGCCCTCTCGTCGACTCGTTTCGATCTATTTTCCGTCTGCACTTTCGACACACGTATATTTCGTCTTGTATATAACACAGTTGCCGCAAAACGAACGCCCATATTGCAAATGAGATATTGAATCATATAGACGCGAGGGATAATATAAGAATGAAGAAGGAAATCGGTGACTCACGATTTCAATTTGTTTCACCTGACGCAGCAGTTACAGCGCCACGCCGAAGCGGTGTGGTTTATAAATTTTGTATCGCTGTATACGGCATACGCGCGGGAGCAGAATAGATTTGAGTTTCGCTCGGACCCCCTTTTCTAATCCGTTTCTCGTTTTCTCGAGCCAACTTGTTTCTTTTATCGCTTTATTCCGCTCGCTCGGTGCTGTATATATAGTGTTCCGCGCGAATGATGATGGGCGTTTCGATTATTTTCCCGCTTGGCGCTGCTCATTTTTTGTCTTACGCCGCTGCTGGAAATCGAGCTCGCGGGCTAATGTACGCGCTATTCCGCAAAAAGTCAAGATTATTCAACGCTGCTGGCGCGATAGTCGTATAATTTTGTGTTTTAGCGCGAGTCGCTTGGATTTTTCGCTGCCGAGCTCGATCGAGCATATCGATGAGGTGGGATACGTGTATGAACAAATGGCAGCATATTGAAGCAGCAAACGCGGAGAAGAACGAAAACGACGAACGTCCCGCAATGGCAACTTTGATCCCGCGCTTTCACCAATGCCTCCGGCGTAAGTCGATAGCGCATATGCAATGCGTATATAGCATTTATGTACAGTGCATATATGCACAGAGATACATATATCGCGGAGCCCGAACGCGCAGGGGGAGACGCGATTTATCCCTATCTGAAATATTACCAATGCGACCGCGGGCGCATATACATATCGTATCCATGCGCGTATGGATCTTGGATCTATATCTACTCTCGCGTGTGCTAGTGCAGAATCTTCGATGCACCCTATACTTCGTATAATGCGAATTTTCCTTCTGCATGCTCTTCGATTTCTCCTCAATCGGATTTATTCCCTCTTACATCCTCCACTTACCAGCCAAGATTTTATTTCACAACGTTAAATTCGCAACGCGCCTCGGCTGTTCAATCGCCCCGCGATTTCCGCGGGTCCCGCGCTAATTCAATTTTTTGCGAATTCCCCAACGAAAAGAAAATCAAAATGTAATCCGTCGCTGTAGTCGCGCTGTATTGAGAAATAAAAATATGCCGAATTCGTACACCGCGTTGAGATCCGCGGGCTCACGCGATTCTTTTCTCGCTTTTTCGCGGCGTTTACGAACAAAATCGTGCCGCATCGATTGATGACAAGTTGGCGGTGGTGAGTGCGAATAGACTTGTAGCTTTTCACGCTGCACGTGTGATCATGCGGAAACCGAAATGAAATTACACATTTGCGATACAATTTCACGCTCTCGTGGCTAAGGATAGCAACGTTATCGCATTTCCATAAATCTATGAGAGAATATCGGTGTGATATGGCGCGCAGACTCTGACGTTACATTTACCGCATAAATGCATGTACGTTGTTGAATTGGAATTATCCTCTATTACGCGTGTGCTGCGAGCAATGTTGAAATTAGTACGTTTGGCTCGACGTCGCTGTGTCTGTACGGTAAAAGTATCGCGAAGATGCCAGTACCGACAATGGCGAACATCCGATCGCGACGATCGAAAAGATCATTTTCAAGCCCTGTGCGCGCGATAACAACCTTGACCCCGGGCATGAAAGCGTCGCGTCGCCTCGTATACCTTCGCAAATTGAAAAAAAACATTTAAAGACATTACTATGCATTATACGAGCTCGAAATAAGAAGCCAAATGTGGCCCAAAGTAGTACTAAAACCGGCGAGACTGCGGGACAAATAAGCGGGCCTGAATACACAAGAAAACGCGTAAAACCGTCGTCAAGTCCAAACAAAAAGCCGACTAGAGGACAAACATGGTATTAAGAAGCTGTGATGGCAAAAAAGATTGTTGAGGTTACAAAAAACAGAAATTCAAAATTAATTGCCCACGTGTCGCCCCAAGGTACATACACTCACGGAATTTGCATCCTGCTCTCAGCTATCGCTATTGAATTTGTCTCCAAAGTCACAATCGGGTGAAAAACAATCCAATATTTGGCAAACATATCGTACAGAGATCCGACAAGTTTACTCATCTCGCAACAACGGGATGCTGATATTAAACATGTTTATTACAAAAACAGAATGATATTCGTATCGAAGTAAAGTTTCAAAAGTACAAAATGCTGAAGCGTCGTATATTGATCCGGAAGGAAAAGTATTCTTGAAATGATTTCGTAACTTATTCGAGAAAACGTAAAATATCCCTGCCTCGCTGGGGACCAGAAGAGTCAAATCAGAGTTGAAAAAACCCGTAAAAATGTCCACACACGTATCTCGTCTAAATGTATGCCAAAGCAGTTTTGCGTTAATGCGAAATGATAAAAACCATGATCCTGTCCGCCATACGTATAGAAATATACAGATAGAAGCTTTGACGGGAAATTAAGCGCGTTGACACACTAGTTAATGTGTGTTTTACTATGTAGACTTACGGCCACCACGTATATAGAAATCTCTCAGGATGATCCGCAGAATCAATATTTGCCGACGTAAAAGTGCGGCTTCTCCCGGTCGTGTCCCCGGATTACCGCGAGGTGACCCGTGCAGGCTACACGGAAAGACCATCGACATCGGACCCAGGCTCGTTTTGTCGTTCGAGCGCATGGAGCTGGTGCCCGCGATGTCTATCGAGGTTGCGCGCATCAACGTGCGCTGACACGGAACAGTATCCTCGTCTGGTCCATCTGGTCTTGGTTTTGTGGTCATATTTATTCATCCGGATGAATAAATGTCTTTATTGTTCGTAGGCGCACAACGCGCGACCCCATCCGTACATGGATAACTTCGAAGTTGGAATAGACGGCGCTACACTCGCGTGGCCCCGCGGATCATTTTCGCAATCTCCAGTTTTGAATTGAAAGCATATATGTATATGTATACGTGATGATAATAAGCCCGAATAACGGCATCGATACTCGCTGACCCTTATTGAATAAAATCACACGTGAAGCCACACCCTGATGAGTCCCGCCGATCCGAGGATTTTCGAAAGCGAGCATTGATTTCGCGCTAAAAAAAGCTAAAAGCCGCAGTGCAATCAGACGCCGCGGATAAATAACTTTTGTTCTTTGCATATATTACGAGTACTCGATCACGTTTCATCCGACACAAATGCCAACACAATACAATCTTATTGTCATCCAACAGGTATTTCTTCTGTCCAAGTTGAAAAATTGATAATATACATATGGAAAGAGAAATTTCTACGAGAGTTGAAAATTCTAGCACAATTTCCCTCTACGAAAGATTCCTCAGAGTTGTACTGGCACAACGATCATCAATTTGAAAAAAAAAATACGCAAAAGCTGAATAAATGCGAGAACATTAAAGGCTCATGGACATGACATAATTGCTTCTCATCAATTACATGAAATGAAATTGTTGATATAAGTTAATATATAACTTTTTGTAAACTCCCAAGCTCTACAAGGACGAAAAAAAAGTTGCGTAAGTGTGAAACAGCCCGATATGCGTACATATTCACGTAGTATATTGCATATTTGTCATTGATCTCTCCGGGCGACGCGTCGCACATTCGCCATACGAGATAAAAAAAAATATCGTGGTGCAGCGTGCCGTTGCCGACAAAATTGGGTCCGCACATCATTTTGATAACGATACGAGTGTTGCGAGTAACAATCAGTACGTGAAAATAATTCCAGCTGTCGACCGCAACATATCGTCCGTCTCTCTAGCATCGCGCGTCGCGAAACACGTAGTGAACAGCGCGCAGGTGAATCAACAGCCGCAAGAGAGTGTGTTAGGCTCGTTCCCCAGTAACGATATGTGTATTTGGGTGAGTAGGTAGGTTGGCAAAAGCTGCATGTGTACATACAATGCGAGTTGGGACTCTCGAGCTGTACTGTGCAAGACCGAATCCTCATCCTGATACATGGCTTATACATTACGGTATCGTTATACCTGCTACCAGGTAAATACTGTACAGAAGGAGAAACATACGCTGAAGTAGGTATGCATTAAAGCGTTCTCGCCTCTTCCAACCCCGTATTACATTCCCGCCAACGTTTACTACACATGTTGCTCGCGAACAGCTCGTAATGCACTTTCGTTTGAGTACCTGAACTCTTGCGACGGCATACGGGCGATCGGCCGCATCAGCGAGTCACGCGATCCTCCTCCTTTTGGAGCGACATAAAAATCTATTATTTGAAACTGCCGCTGTCACTCGTTCCATCTTCAATCTCAATTAGATTCGTCGCTTTCCCTCGATTTTGCGGCAGTTTTCGTACAAACCGACGTACCGAAGCTTGTATCCGAAAGAATGAGTTAAAAAAAATGGTCCACGATCGTCGTCATTGCTGGAAGAGCGCTCAGCAACGCAGAGGCTGTGCGCACGGAATGAAGGTTTTCTATTTAATCATCGGTAACAAACAAAACGTGTATTGCTTTTTTTTCATACATGGCTTGTTTTTTTATAAGGCTCTGACGTCACGGATGATTCAATGAAAACATTTTTACCTCTGATTACGTAAGTGTGGGCCAAATTTTTCTTGTTAAGACTTTTTACAAACTTTGTATTCGACAACAATGCCGCATATCCGTAGACGAAAATTTAATCGCTTTCGTCATTCTTATCTATACGGTACAGACGCAGAAGTGTACGGCAAACGTGGGTAAACATGTTTCATCAACCAAATCTGCCTGTTCTATACTATATACGGTATTAATCTGGTTCTCTATAGACGCATGCGTGAAAATCCATTTGCGTAAGCGACCCGACAAAAAAAAACGTTGACATCCTTATAAACTCGGTAATCGAAATATAGTTGCGGCGTATTCATGTATTGTATATACGTATGCCCCAAAATAGATTATTTACATATCGTCGCCCGCCATCGTATGGTATAACAAATTCTGTTACGTATAATTTTATGATTATCGTTTGCGTTTTGAGTCAAGGATGTAATTTTTTAACTAGCGGTGATGTTGTACGTGTTTCATCATAATAATATTTCCGTTTAACACGAATATATCTTCTCGAACGAGCTAACGACAAACTGCGTTCTCGACATCGTTAAAATTACGATCAATCGATAGTTGCGACACACAAAATCTTTCGGCGTGGCACGTTTTACTTTTACGTATGGATATATATATGTTAGCATCGGCAGTGAGCATGCATCCATAAATACAGTGTACAAGCTTGAGAAATCTGTACATTATGGTATTAAATTGTGAATTTCAACGAAATTAGCATAGTGCGACCTTTTCCTCAAATCCTCACTGATACCTCGAGAAATCATTGCAGTCTCTTCAGCAGGACGAAAGAATAATGTTGCGGAATTGATAATGAATGTACTTTCGCGTGATATCGTCAGTGAAAATAATTTGAGGAGAATGAAAATGGAGCAGATGAAAAGAACGATCGACAACTCCATCAAAAGTGAACCACGCATAGAGAAAACGACTCTAAATAAGCTGCTCCATGTCCGGTTTTCGGAAATTTTTGTTCAGTTTTTTCATAGAATTTATAAGAAATGACTCTTCGATCGGACGATCTCGCGAGAAGCGCTTTCGTTCAAAGTAGTGGCAGATGAGAAGAACGATCGACAACTCCACCAAAATTTAACCACGCATAGAGAAAACAACTCTAAACAAGTTCCTTCATTTCTGGTTTTCGGAAATTTTGTTTCAGATTTTTTAACACAACTTCCGGTCCAGCGTTCGATCGGCGGATGAGAGGAACGATCGACAACTCCATGAAAATTTAACCACGCGCAGAGGAAGCGACTCTGAGCAAGTTGCTTCATTTCCGGTTTTCGGAAATTTTGTTTCAGATTTTTTAACACAACTTCCGGTCCAGCGTTCGATCGGCGGATGAGAGGAACGATCGACAACTCCATGAAAATTTAACCACGCGCAGAGGAAGCGACTCTGAGAAAGTTGCTTCATTTCCGGTTTTCGGAAAATTTGTTTCAGAATTTTCGTGGCGCAGCTTCCGGTCCAGCGTGAGATAGGCGAACGAGAGGAACGATCGACAACTCGATGAAAATTTAACCACGCGCAGAGGAAGCGACTCTGAGCAATTTGCATCTATTCCGGTTTTCGGAAAATTAGTTTCAGAATTTTCGTGGTGCAGCTTCCGGTCCAGCGTGAGATAGGCGAACGAGAGGAACGATCGACAACTCGATGAAAATTTAACCACGCGCAGAGGAAGCGACTCTGAGCAATTTGCATCTATTCCGGTTTTCGGAAAATTAGTTTCAGAATATTCGTGGCGCAGCTTCCGGTCCAGCGTGAGATAGGCGAACGAGAGTAACGATCGACAACTCGATGAAAATTTAACCACGCGCAGAGGAAGCGACTCTGAGCAATTTGCATCTATTCCGGTTTTCGGAAAATTAGTTTCAGAATTTTCGTGGCGCAGCTTCCGGTCCAGCGTGAGATAGGCGAACGAGAGGAACGATCGACAACTCGATGAAAATTTAACCACGCGCAGAGGAAGCGACTCTGAGCAATTTGCATCTATTCCGGTTTTCGGAAAATTAGTTTCAGAATTTTCGTGGTGCAGCTTCCGGTCCAGCGTGAGATAGGCGAACGAGAGGAACGATCGACAACTCGATGAAAATTTAACCACGCGCAGAGGAAGCGACTCTGAGCAATTTGCATCTATTCCGGTTTTCGGAAAATTAGTTTCAGAATTTTCGTGGCGCAGCTTCCGGTCCAGCGTGAGATAGGCGAACGAGAGTAACGATCGACAACTCGATGAAAATTTAACCACGCGCAGAGGACGCGACTCTGAGCAATTTGCATCTACTCCGGTTTTCGGAAAATTAGTTTCAGAATTTTCGTGGCGCAGCTTCCGGTCCAGCATGAGATAGGCGAACGAGAGAAACGATCGACAACTCCATGAAAATTTAACCACGCGCAGAGGACGCGACTCTGAGCAATTTGCATCTATTCCGGTTTTCGGAAAATTAGTTTCAGAATTTTCGTGGCTCAGCTTCCGGTCCAGCGTGAGATAGGCGAACGAGAGGAACGATCGACAACTCCATGAAAATTTAACCACGTGCAGAGGAAGCGACTCTGAGCAAGTTGCTTCATTTCCGGTTTTCGGAAATTTTGTTTCAGATTTTTTAACACAGCTTCCGGTCCAGCGTTCGATCGGCGGATGAGAGGAACGATCGACAACTCCATGAAAATTTAACCACGCACAGAGGAAGCGACTCTGAGCAAGTTGCTTCATTTCCGGTTTTCGGAAATTTTTGTACAACATTTTTTGTATAAAAAAACTCAACAACAATTTCCGAAAACCGGACACAGAGCAAGTTGTTAAGAGTTGTTTCCTCTATGCGCTGTAAAATTTTGATGGAATTGTCGATCGTTCTTTCCATTTGCCACTACTTTGAAGGAATACATTCTATAAAAAATCTGAACCAAAATTTCCGAAAACCACGAAGCAACTTGTTTAGAGTTGTTTTCTCTATGTGTGGTTCAATTTTGAAGGAGTTCTCGATTGTTCTTTTCATCTGCCACTACTTTAAAGGAAACCGCTTCTCGCGAGATCGTCCGATCGAAGAGTCATTTCTTGTAGCAGCGCCGTAAAGACATACACCTTTCGCCCGCGCGTATACAACGGGCAGACGTTGGCTAATTAATTATAACCCGTGAGCGCGGTGCTCCAGCGGGACTTTGCAGATAGTCCACAGAGAGAGAATATGCCGCATAATACACAGCCGTGTGAGAATGCATATCCTAAACTTTACACGTCTCGTGATGTAACCTTTGCAAGAAGCCACGAGAGTACACACAGCAGCATCGTGGTAATAACGATAGATATACGCCAAAACATGTACGTTGGTACGGAAATTTAGATGACCGAAAACTGTACGATTAAGGAATCGTGGATGAAGTAAAAACACCGAAAACTCACTCAATTTTTCTGCCAACTTGAACGAACAAAACTTAAAGTAAGCATGAAAATATAGGAACAGTGGGTTAACACTGGCTCGGTCGAGTTTGGCAGGAAACGCAGGAAATTGGCCTATTTTTTGTAAGGAAAGCTACCATTTTGGTGCCTTGGCGCACATTTTTCACATTTTCAAAGTTTTACATGTTTTCATACAGCGAACATATTTACACGTCGATGGACATTGATTCTTTTCGCGAATGTCGATGTCTCAGGTACATACATTTTGCACGCCGCAAAAATACGCAAGGTGATACCAAGTTGTGCAGATGGTAACACTCATCAGACGTTACTTGGGATTGCTTGAGATTTATTGATGATGAAAAACTTGATTGTGTCGAGATTTACAATTAGAGCCGAAATATCATCATTTCCCTGTACATAAACTTGGGTATACTATACACACGCTTTCTTTGCGTATCATCCAACATCGTGCAGTAAATTTCAACGTGCTTCGTAGAGGTATTACCGCGCTTACATCGAGGAAAATTTATGGTTCCGAAGCGCTTAACGAAGGGGAGACGTTCTTAAAAGTCAGTCCACACAACCATGTGGGACCTGAATATCGTAGCCTGGAACACGCTGGGCAACACGGTCCTCGATATGTTTCGACACCCACGCGTGCCAGAGCCCGAACGGATAAAAAAGGGTCCGTGAGGTTAACGCGCCTAATCGGCGAATTTACGAATCTGCATTAGCCGCTTGCTCGGGCGATGTACCCTGCTATCGATGGACCGAGACACGGCGCCAATATTCCATGAAGGTGAAACCGGATGAGAAAGGGTGATTCAAAGGTATTTTCTCTTCATTTTGTAAATGGCTTCTCGGATACACTATTTTCGAGGGACAATAATCGATCTTCTGTGGCAATGCCTTACGTACGGATACATTGTTTATTTTATTAACCTATAAATATGCAACCGATCGTAATAATCGAATCACTGTACATGTAACGTCGATAATTTTCCGTAAAGTGAAAAAATGAAGTTTTTCGAAAAAGTTTCTGAAAATAAGTCTCGAGAGAGAAAATGAAGAAGTTGATGTCACGTAGGTGTCCCGCTTTGGCGTTTCGCTTACGGGATATACTGAAAACGAACGTCCGATGTATGAGAACGTACGAGTAATTACGGTGAGAGCCGCAGTATCGGCATTCACTGTACCCTGCAAATGGTTTAGACATGAACACTCTATGCCTTTGCGGTCTGCATAATGTGCATAAATACAGGCATGTGTATACGCAGACAACGGTCTAAAAGTGAAAGAAGAAATGTCTCTTTTCTCTGCCCGTACCCTCGCGCTGATCAATGATCCGATACTATTACCGATCGAAAAAACCGAGACGAACAAAAACCTTGAAATGTCCGTGCGAAAAGGATCTCCCCTGTGGCATAGCATGGCGTTTTAAATGCACTGGTGTTTCGCGCGAGTGTGTGTGCCATCTACAAAGCAGCCCAGGGCACTTTTCGACAAAGAAACTTCCCGTACGGGTGCCTCGCACATGGCTGGCTTTCCTACCGGCCTGTCACTTCTTGCTGCCGTGCGAATCGCGCAATTAATTTCTATTAATTAGGTTCTGCAGTTTTCGAACCAGTCACGGGCAACTCATATATGCCGAGCAGGAAATTCTTCGAGTATACATACACATATTGGTAATCTCGATTATGTAGATATGTCGCTACCGATTGCTTTCTTCTTTTATTTAATTAACATATGCCGCGAAATGAGGGAATTAACAATTCAACGCGTACCGGAAACTCGTTCGGACAGCTTGCAGAAACGGTTGGACAAAAGTACACACGCGCTTTTGGACGAACAACGCAATGACATCGACAAACGTGTTTCCTTATCGATTAATGATGTAATTTCGGTTAGATAGAATTCCAGTCAACATTTTCAACATTTTTCGTACGTTTCAAATATTTTCACGTTATTCTCGCGAACCAGCATCGGCAGCAAGTGACGTTGAACAAATTATGAAATACAAAAATAAAGATATAAAACTATGTGACTTGGCTGTCGACTTAACCGGCGGAATCTTTGATGCATAATAGTATTTGCGCGCGAGGAACGTTGACCCCGCATCCACCATCGTTTTCACGCAATTGCAGATGCGTCTTTGACGGATCGACCAATCGTCGAAACGGTCCTTGTGCCAAGCTCGTTCTATTCGCGCCAGGTCATGATCTCGGTGTCATAACTCGTAATAAACAGAGTCGATTTTTTTTAAACCTTCTCTCTCAGCAAAGGGTTGAACTCTCTTCGTTATTTTTTCGTTTTCTTTTCCCGATGAGGAACAAAGTGCAGTTTCTCACGAAACAAAGTCACTCGGATATTCGGTGCAATAGATCGCATCGCGGACCGAGAATTTTTCCATCGGTTTGAATATCGTTTTGCGGCTCCTGACAATCGAACCGCCTGCAAAACTGTACCGAGAGGTCATATATCCGCTATTTATATAACTCGTACTCGCGTGACTCGAACCGTTTGGTCTCACTTTTCCTCTCGTGATCCTATAAACGGCATAATGTATATGTAGTAATTATCCGCTGTCTATTTATGAGACCCGGACACTACCGATGACTACCCTATCAGCGGACTTGTTACTTATTTCATATTATTTATTGTAATGCTGGAAATAATTAAACGGCGTGTTTTATTCGATACTGAACGTATACGTGTATATTATCTAAAATTTTTTTAAATTACTCGGCTTCGAGACACTACCGCGTCTCTAAATATCAAGGGCAACGTAAAATTCATGTAAATGCTCGAAAATCCATAACCTCCCAGTTGACACACGAGTTATCCACACTCAGCAAGCACCACATGCTCTTATCACTCAGCAATTCGTTCGAGTTCCTCTCTGAAGCAATGAAGCAATCACCGCAATAACAAAAAACGAACGGAATTAATGCCAGAAACTTGAGCTTCAGAAAAACATCGATATAACCTCGATTGCCGTTGCCACAAACAATGTGTATTGAAACGACGCTCGCGAAGAGGGCGAATGGGACTTCAACCGCTCTATGCGTGTACTGCACACATAGAACATTATCTCCCCTTCGACAAGCGAAACTAAACAAGTAAAACCGGAAAATGCGTATTTGAATCGAGGTCTCTGACGTAATTAAACTTTTCATTATGTTTTGGGCTGAATTAATATCTGTATAGAGGGGACTTTCGTTCTCCAATCAGGTGTCGTAATAATACGTTAACAATAGATTTGACACTACGCAATAGCACCATCCGACAATCGATTCAAGCACTGGCAACCTATAAATTCACACGATCGATGGTAGCCCACCACTAAACTGGAACCAACCGTGAACGAGCGACAATCAAAATCGATTTTATTAATCAAGGCGATATTAAAAACCGTCAGTGTGGCCTGTCGCAATGGTTTCGACATACCAGTTTAAAGTAATATTCTCATTAACCCTCGTCATCGTACAATGTTCGGTAAGTTTAACCGCGTTCTCGTGGAGTCAATAAGAAAACTGGCGATCATGCGGTCGCGCAGTTTAATCGTAAATACATTTATCGTAGATGTACGTAGGAGCGAACCCGAAGACCCGGTACGTTCGAGATCTTTCGGAGGAGAAAACGGAAACGGAGAAAACGGACAATGTGGATGGTAATGAAGCTTGCTACAATGACGATAACGAAAAATGATTCAAGTTACATATTTCGAAGCTCTTATAATGTCCTTAACCCGCGCACTGATTACACAGATTTATCCACTGCCGAATTGGCAAATGACGAAGCCGAGTCCACGCAACCGATCACGTCGGATATCGAGTCGGATATCGACTTCCTCCGTTCACAAAACAGATTTGTGATCAGCGAAAATACTCCCGCGTGGATCGCTCATCGTAATTCTTCTTATTACGGTGTCAATTACACGAAATTACCAGAAAACGTAAGTACATGGGCAACGGCGTGGCTTGGAAAAATCATAAAAGAGTCGTCAATCGCTATAATTTCATCGAATCAATGCAGAGAGTGAAGCAAGCTGTCGACGATTTCAAATCCGCCAGAGCATCTGTCAATCAATCCCCCGAAGTCCGCAAGAACGTAATCACCAAGGTAACTAGTGTTATCGCACCTTTCAACTAAGATGGTTATAAAATTCTGTATCTAGTTTCATTTACGTACGATCGATAAGGACAGTTACAGTTTTTCGTTGATGTTTTCCAGGCGAAGGATATATTGTCTTCCGTATCTGACCAATTACGGCCACTCAAGCAGAGCGCTCCTGCAAGCGACGGGGCGGTAAATACGCCAAAACAATTGGTGGACGGTCTTAAGGGAGTTTTTCATCTTTCGCTGTTCGTCGTAATGGACTTTGAGGGTGATTGGCCTCAAAACAAAGCGTTAGTATCGATAACGGCGAATTTTGCAGTAGTTTATCTCGAGGCTCATACCGACATTGCCTAATCGAAGAATTTTTTACTCAATCGGTGGAACGACGAAACGCTAGGGATGAGGAAAAGTTGATCAATGAAAGAATAGTGTATGCATCGGTATTTTGGACCGAAATAAGTCGTGAACTGAGCGATCTTCTGGGTTACCACGTGCATGTGACGATATCTGGAATCGCGATTGGCAAGGTACAGAATTTTTATATTGCACGGATTGAGCATAATCTTACTGCCTATGACAGTCTAGTAGTAATGTAATCAATAAATACAGAATCGAGAAGCTACTCCATACGTTTTTGGCAACGTAAAATGGGACGGCCTGCATATGAAGGATGCGTTTAAATCGAAGATTCGATACTGGCAGGATATGGAGAAGAATTGCAATGAATTTCCATTAAGCGGTTATCACGTCGTCGTTACTATGACAAGGTAATCATCGCCTTTCATTAAAACAAAAACTGGAATGCACAATTGCAATGCTACAGCGTGAATTTCCGATTTCAAAGTCGCATACCGCTTATAAGTGTATACTTCCGGTTTAAACGAAAATATCGCGTTTCTTAAAAAAGGACATGTCAGCAAAAAACTCGACGGGCTTGCTTTTCTTCTGAAATGATTAATAATTACGTTTTTTTTTTTCACGATACTCCACGAACACGCAGTTCCAAAGCGCCCATGATTGGTTACTCCCATGGTAAGGTTTTCCGCATTCGAAAATCAAATTTTCAAATATACAAAATTCCTTAAAACTGGCATCGCTAACATGTGCAAACTCGCAGCTAAATCTTCATTCGCATCTTCGTGCGAGGTATTACGCGCGGGCAAGGAAATTGGTGGGGTCATTTTCTCCGACGATGGCAATTTTGGTGGACTTCCGATCGCACTTCGTGAAGTTCTTCATGTGTAAGTGCGACCATGATCACGCGTCTGTAAAGATCGAAGACTTTTCGTGCATTGTGACGTTGTATTTGTTAGATTGGGCGCGCAGAAGCGCGACAAAAAATCCAAGGATTGTCCGGCGCAACCGGACGATATCATGGTACGCGGCAGTCACAAGGTTGGAACACGTTTGGGAAGTTGTGCTCTGAACGAAATTATTACCTGGCTCAACACGTAAGACGACTGTTTCATACTTGATTTCGCTTATAAATTCGATTAAGATTAAGATTGTTTTCCTTACCGGGACTCGTCTATCTCGACACATACAATTTTACTTCGTAATAATCGTACGTATGAATATAAGACTGTATAATGAGGAATTTTCAATGGTCTGACACCGAAAGCTTAGAAAAAAACTTACTCTTGTTGAGAATCGTCGAAATCACTGCTGGATTTTACTTACATATTCTCTATTTTATAAATCTACGAACAAATGAATTCGAACATAAATATGAGAGATTTTTAACCCGATAAATATCTAGATGTCAAATCGTTATGTCAAAATCCCTCACCCACAAGGTACACGAGATTGCGCATTCGGGTGTTTGTCGTTGCTAATTTAGTTTATAATAACCATGCGGTAGTTTAATTGTCGAGATGTATCGAGTCATTCTCCGACGTATGTTCCATCAAACACATTTGGTTTCAGCCATGATTCGTGTTTGAAAAAATCGAGAGAATTCCAACCGTCTGGCAAGCCAATCGAACCTATTTTCATGGGCCAATTCATACCGATATCGGAACAATGTGAACAACATGGCTTGACCTATTCATCCAAGTGTTCGGTTAGTATCAACTATGGGTTTACATATTTCCGGCCTGGAGCGCCATCTATTCTATCAAAAAAGCTGCCGTGACCTTGCGGAGCGTTATCACTATCACTTTTTTCATTCTCTACTAATTTCTTGGTTGTGAACGTCTTTAATTGAATTGACACATTCACGAAAATACATTCGTACAGATTTTGCATTGATTGGATCCGACAGTCAATATCGTTTAGTCGGTTCCGTCGAATTTTTTTGCTGCAAGGCCCATTCCGCCACTTTGGGAGTATTGTTTCAATACACATTTTTATTAAAGGTTTGTATTACATTTTTCAGAAAGAAGTATCCTGCGAACGTGTAATCTGTACGAATAAACTGTTGTTCAACCGGTGCGTCGATATCGGAGCCGCTCTCCAAGGCACTGAGATCAATAATAAACAGGTACCGCGTAATTTTATGAACCCATATATCTGTCGGTGGCTTTGACTTTCTAAATAAGTTGAGTCTCATGAATATCACGGTTTTATCGCAGATGTGTCTGAACGGAAAAATCATCCCCGTCATATCCGAATCCGATTCCGCTGTCGCCTAGGGAGTTTCATGTCGTTCAAAAGCGCGTGCTTCACACAGCGTCGCGAAACCAAGAAGCCCGCAAGTTCCACAACGGACCTTCCGATGTCTCAAAGTTCGAGCCGGCCTCTGCATGTATTACCTACTTGGGAAAAAAATAGTGGGTAAAAATGGGTTACCCTAATGAGTGTATAATAAAAAGACGTTGTAGCTTTGATGAAATAATAAAAAAGCTCAAAAACATTGTCTCCAACTGTACCGCGTACACAGATTATTCCGACTCTCGACGAATCTACGTATTTTTATCTACATGTATTCAGAATTATTTTCCTTTAATCTTGTCCGGCTCGTTTGTCGCACGAGGGAGAGAATCTTTTCGAGATTGTAATGGACACACCAATACCAAAAGTTCCTAAACTGTTACCAGTTGTTTGATTTTTGTTCGAGGTCTCGTCGAGCAAACGCGAGTCTCGGTGTCTCAGCATTTTGCTCGATTTGGCAAAATCAAAGTTGGTATTCCCGATGAAAATGCCACGCTCTCGAAAAACGTGCTCGGCGAAAGCTTATTACACCAGAAATTTCTGAATTCTCTGGTAAAAGATGTAAATTCTGATATAAATTCTCTGCAGCTTGTACCAGCGAGACGGGAGAGTTTTGTTGATTGTATATATATGCATCAAGTGCCACGAGTGTGACAAGCAGAATTTATTCAGAATTATTTTTCTTTAATCTTGTCCGGCTCGTTTGTCGCACGAGGGAGAGCATTTTTTCGAGATTGTAATGGACACACCAGTACCAAAAGTTCCTACACTGTTACCAGTTGTTTGATTTTCGTTCGAGGTCTCGTCGAGCAAACGCGAGTCTCGGTGTCTCTATATTTCGCTCGATTTGGCAAAATCAAAGTTGGTATTCCCGATGAAAATGCCACGCTCTCGAAAAACATGCTCGGCGAAAGCTTATTACACCAGAAATTTCTGAATTCTCTGGTAAAAGATATAAATTCTGATATAAATTCTCTGCAGCTTGTACCAGCGGGACGGGAGAGTTTTGTTGATTGTATATATATGCATCAAGTGCCACGAGTGTGACAAGCAGAATTTATTCAGAATTATTTTTCTTTAATCTTGTCCGGCTCGTTTGTCGCACGAGGGAGAGAATCTTTTCGAGATTGTAATGGACACACCAGTACCAAAAGTTCCTAAACTGTTACCATGTTCATCATGCGCGAGTGCACTCGGACAAGCTGCCGGAGTATATGGATATTCGAACGTGGGATTTTAATTACCTCCGTTACTTCGCCGGTTAAGAACGTACGATTCTCCGCGTTCGGAACACGACATTGCGCAGCCAATTGCACCGTTAGATCACACCGAAAAGCTATGGGTATATACTACACATGCATAGGACATGTACACATTATACGGGAATCTCCGCGTGGAAACACGGCAAGCTGGAACGTTGCCGGAAGATTTTTCACGCACCCCGAGAGACGTATCTTGCTAAAATTGTCCGTTTCTCGTTAATCTTTGTATGGAATGAAAATAATTTATAACAACGTTTCACGAGCGTAGCTGGAATGTAAACAACGATACATTTCGGTGGATCGATTTAGAGATGCTTGGATATTCGTGCTGATTGGAGATTCTGCTCCTACGAAGGTATTTTTTACAGTTAGCATGCAACAAGATGGGAATAGTAAAATTCGTGTCAAACAATGATTTCTGATCGACGAGTCGGCAAGCCCCGACAACAGCATAGTTTCTCAGTGCTGTTGTCGGGGCTTGCCGTTTCTTAGTGCAAACATACGCTTTGGAGCTCAATATTTCATCAATATGTAATATTCCAGTAAAAACGAGGACAAGGAAAAATTGATTATTAGCATATGAGCATAGCGGCCCTGCGATTTTCAAGCGAAGCTGATTTTATCGCGTATTATAGCGATATCCATGCCTCCTCTGTGCTGATTATCTTTTTTGTTCTCATTGACGGAGGAAAAATAATGGAGTCTCTCCGTACAACCGGAAATGGAATGGGCTGGGATGGCGCCATTCGGTTTCTATCTTCATATCGCGTAATGGCTAGGGATGATGGGAAATTGAGCGGATATCCTGAAAAGTAATTTATTTTATACAGTCGCGAATAATCAAAGAGCGAAAAAATTTGGTAGAGAAAAAAGAAAATGGCCGCGAGGATCTTATCTCGATGGTACACGACGCCTCTCGATCATCATCCACTCTACGACGACGACGACGACGACGACGACGCCCGACACATTGTACGACCACGTATGTGGTATGGTTGGTATGTCGGACAGAGGTATAAGCCGCGTCGAGACTCGCATTCGATACGATCGATTACGTGCCGCACGGCCGGCGCGCGAACGCTCCCATACTGCGTGTGTCTCTCAGCATCGCGTATATATATTATCTACGCATGTATATACTGCAAAAAGCAACGTATCAATAGGTCCCGTACGTAATAACCGAAGGCGCCATTCAATACCAAAGCCGAGCCTCGATTACCGCTGAATTTCCCTCAAAGGTCGTTATTATAACGATATCAAGTATTTTTGACGCGCGACTATACGCATGATCGCCTTACATCATTCTGTATAGTATTTTTTTCACCTCCCATACGTGTCTATATAATTAATTTCACACGTTCTCTAATCCCGTCGTATTTTGTCTATTTCAAGCGTCTCCGACGCAGTTACGGAGGGGTACTTGTGATTGCTTGTCACACCCGTGGCACTTGATGCGTATGTAGACGATCAACAAAACTCTCCCGTCCCGCTGGTACAAGCTGCAGAGAATTTATATCAGAATTCACCTCTTTTACCAGAGAATTCAAAAATTTCTGGTGTAATAAGGTTTCACCGAGCACGTTTTTCGAGAGCGTGGCATTTTCATCGCGAATACCAACTTTGATTTTGCCAAATCGAGCGAAATATTGAGACACCGAGACTCGCGTTTGCTCGACGAGACCGCGAACGAAAATCAAACAACTGGTAACAGTTTAGGAACTTTTGGTACTGGTGTGTCCATTACAATCTCGAAAAGATTCTCTCCCTCGTGCGACAAACGAGCCGGACAAGATTAAAGAAAAATAATTCTGAATAAATTCTGCTTGTCACACTCGTGGCACTTGATGCATACATATACGAATCAACAAAACTCTCCCGTCCCGCTGGTACAAGCTGCATAGAATTTATATAAGAATTTACCTCTTTTACCAGAGAATTCAAAAATTTCTGGTGTAATAAGGTTTCACCGAGCACGTTTTCCGAGAGCGTGGCATTTTCATCGTGAATACCAACTTTGATTTTGCCAAATCGAGCGAAATATAGAGACACAGAGACTCGCGTTTGCTCGACGAGACCGCGAACGAAAATCAAATAACTGGTAACAGTTTAGGAACTTTTGGTACTGGTGTGTCCATCACAATCTCGAAAAGATTCTCTCCCTCGTGCGACAAACGAGCCGGACAAGATTAAAGAAAAATAATTCTGCATAATTCTGAATAAATTCTGCTTGTCACACTCGTGGCACTTGATGCATATATATACGATCAACAAAACTCTCCCGTCCCGCTGGTACAAGCTGCAGAGAATTTATATCAGAATTTACCTCTTTTACCAGAGAATTCAAAAATTTCTGGTGTAATAAGCTTTCGCCGAGCACGTTTTTCGAGAGCGTGGCATTTTCATCGTGAATACCAACTTTGATTTTGCCAAATCGAGCGAAATATAGAGACACCGAGACTCGCGTTTGCCCGACGAGGCCTCGAACGAAACGATCTGCCGCCATTTCATCACTTTGATTCGTTGAAGCACCCACACCCGATTACCGGCGGCTTTAATGCATCATCGTATCTATGCAGCCAAATGCGTGAGATTCTCGCCAAAGTCAATAATTTGTCACAACAAACAGGTTCTATTACTGGAGGTTTCGGAGAAATTATAGAAACTCGAGCTATATCGAGACGGAGCGTTCACCGTAGCATCTTGGCGACCGCTTGGACCACGCGAGAAATTCGATAATTAGCGCGTCGATTTGAAACCTTGGTACAGTAGCCAAAACCCTGTAGAAAACATGCCAATGTGGAGTATTTTCCAAGAGGGAGATAACATTGATAAAAAACGTTGATTTATAAAATGTTCGCCCGCAAAAAGCGATATCTTCGTTTCGCAATAACGGCCGCATCACATATTCGTATTTTCAGGTCGTTAGAATCTCTCTCCCATCACATCCCCATTAAAAACGATATATACACATTACGTCGCTGTTGGATGCTCGATTCACCTCCGTCGTCGAGATCGCCGACAAAAGGTCGCGTCTATTGTCGTCGAATGAGTTTTCACCTCGACTAATGAACGTATTTAATGGCGTCGCGGGCATCGATCGTTCCCGATGAGACTCGTTAATCGCACGTACCGAGCAACACGAGTGAATAAGCAACGAAAAATGCAATCGAGATGCGAGTCATCACGATTCATATGCATCTCCGCGTCTGGTTAACTGTATTCACGATATATAGGAACACAAATTGTACGGGTTGAGGCACCGGAGATTTTGTTTCAAACTCACTTGCCACACTGGAGTAATAAAATACCGCAGGCTTGCCTGATTTTTCAGAAGCTTGGCAAGTAAGGGTTAAATGATGACCCAAACCTATCGAGAGAATCTTTTCCGTGTTTATTTACGACGGGATAAAAAAAAATTCTTTATTCTATCGCCTTTCTTTTCTCTCGCATTTCATGGCACGTCTAACCGCAGAGCAAACGAAATCAAACGCGAAACAATACCAACACTACAAAGTCACCCAACACGTAGAACACGATGTACGCGCCACCTTGCAGTGTGAACACGAACAACGTTAGCGTATGCGATAAATATCCGGGCGCCGAAACTTCACCACGTGCATGGACAAGTTAATAGCAACACGTGATATTCTTGTGTGAATCGCCAGCGTGTTTTCTCATTTCACCGAGTGGGAAAATAATTAAGATTTCAATTACCATTCTCCTCCCAAGGATACGATGATAAAACTCTCGAGTATCGGTGCAAGAATACGTACACCGGTATAATGTATGCGCGTGCAAAGGAGCGTTTACCAAGTGTAGTTGTATTTCGGTACGAGAGTAATTAAACTCTTTCACATCACGATTATGGCCACGAGAGCGCGCTCGCTGTTTCTCCAGCTTCCTCGACCCATTGCAATCGCGATGACGGTTGTAATTCATTATAAGTGCTTCAGTCTAGTTTCTAGAAGCAAAATGAACTTGATCCTTTAGAGAGCTTGGAGCTATCCATCATCAGACGTCATTTAACTTTACATACTGCATATGTTGGCTTATCAATCCTCTTTAACTAACAATAGAAGCACCTGCGCTTACGATCTACGTACGTGTGTACAATTACAGCGAATAAGGCAAAAGCACGATTCGGGCGCTGTAGTTACTTTCGAACAACGAAATGCGGTTTAATCGCCGAGTGAGCGGTTTAGTCACTCAGCACGCCTTTACGTCTTATTGCGTGTATACACAAAGCAAAGACCATCGGAGCGCGTTCAGCGATGAAAAAACACGCAACATGTATCGCATCTTTAATTGCTATGAATTAATGCGTGTAATTTCCACGGGAATCGAAACAAACATTTCTCTGCTCAAAATCTTCTACAGTTAAACATTTACCATGCATCGCGTTGCTGTCCATTATTTACATCGTTTTTAACTCTGCGTTTGTAACGATAATCTCTCGTCTAACCTCGATAAATTTTTTATCGCACAAACCGGTATCCGAGCATCTGCTCCGTATTTTACAGACATCCGTATACCCTCGGGAATCATATCCCATGTGATGGAAAATAAATCTGCAGAACTTTTTCGACGAGTCCGTTGTTATTGCAGAGAAAATTTGTTTCGTTTCTGCAATCTGCATAAACGACGGCTCCGTCGCCGCATTGCGGCGGGTCCCTCGGCACGAGTCTGCTCATGACGGACACCGGAAACGCGCGCTTTAATTTCACGTTGTTTCGTGTGGATGAAAAATTCGCTACGAACAAGCTTATGGCGCCCTGGTGTACACAGTTCTGGCGTTACCGAGATTCAGTCCATCTGGCATATTATGCACTACTGTTGACTCGCTCGAAATACCAACGTACTATATATAGCGTACACAGGTACGATACTACCTGGTCGTTACCGGTATAACCGAGTAATAAATGACTCGGGTGCGAGCATCACGCGCGTATAGCGTACTTTCCGACTTGGCGCACCAACTTTCCCGTCCAAAGACAATACATCTCTATTTTATTCTGTCTCAGGCGATCGTGGAGGCTGTATTATACACTTTGGTCTAATGGATAGAGAGGTATACTTTGTATACAGCCGCACCGGAGTCTCTATTTTCATGCATACTTTTTTCCTCTTTCGGAGCAGCTCCGCGATCTTTCTCATCGCTACAGCGCGCCGTGCAACAATATAATCGTGATATCACGGCGGGTGCTGGATACTCGACAATGACCGTGTAGTCGCGCGGCGAACACTTTGCAATCATATAGAGAGTGCGCGCTCGGACATTTTCGTTTGCTTCATTTTATCTCTATTACATGGCGTATTATAAGTCAATGAACATACACGTGTATGTATTGTATGTAACCTATCGATTCACCGCTTTTATTTATCGCGATCGCGTTTCATCCTAGGCGGGAGGAAACAATATGCGGAAACGGGTTCGTACGGGTAAATGCGGGCTCGAAGATTTGTGCTAAAAATACCGGCGTTGCAGGCAATGAGTAGCAACGGAATAATAATACCCACGCGGTATGAATCGAGCGTGGCGCGCTCCTCAATCTCCGAGACAATGAGATATTTCGATCATCCCCTCAGGGGTGTTGTGTTGCGCGTCGATATATAATAATGCACACTATTCAACGTGGGATCTTCATGGGATATCGAAAGGGCCCGATGTGCTGCATCGTTCGAGCGCAACTTTCCAATTTTCTCGAGCTACACTCGCGCTTCGAAAAGATCGAGTCGAGATCGAACGAGAGAATATTACCGCTCGCTGTTGGAATTTTCCGAGCCAACCGAAGGGTTGACGATAGAGCCGGTGCGGGAATGGGGCGTATCGAAAGAAGACGATATTTGACAAATTTATTACGAAATTCACAAATATGGACTCTCGCTCTGTGATGCTGCTGATAACCTGCCGATGGCGCGTCCGATCGCGCATGAGACTACGGGCGAGCTCGAAAGCATTTATCGAAAGCAACTTGGAGGAGGCTTGTTGGAACGTGTATAGGATCCTTGGGTGTTAACTCGACGGCGAGTGTAAAAACGCGAGAGAGCAAACAATGCAAGCCAATTACTGCGTGCAATATGACGTTGTCCCAGCGGTGAACATCGAGCAACTATAGAGAAGTACCATGTTCGTGCTGCAACCGCGGGCCTTGCCTTCTTCTCTCAGCCAGGCACATCGCGTATCGCTTCGTGTTCCACCACCGCGAGTCTCCCGCGCGCAGTTGATGTATATATACATGGAGGTATGCGAGCCTCGCCGCGTATTATATCTCATATCCGGTATATCCGCCTTTGGTCCAATATTCCGCCGGATAAACGCGCATCTCGGTGCTATGATACCGCGTGCCGTAACACAAAGACTTTCGTCCGCGGATGCGTCCACGTCGGGCGGCTTCCGCGGAGAATCAATCGTGTCCAACAGACCGCCTTTCTTATTTCTCTTTCGTGTCGAATAAAAGACTGGAATAAAAATCATAAAATATGCTCCAGCGGTATTATAACTCGTCGTTGTTACGGACCATAGGGATTTTACGTTACGACATAAATCGCACGCGAAACCCCGCGCCCGTTTTCGAAAACGAAAGATCATTGATTCACCGATGCGCTGCCATAGCCGAGTGCGCGTGAGAAACGTCGAGTTTGGCGTTTTGTGGGAAGAGTACGTGAGATAAACGCTGTACCGCAGTGGGTTCTGCATATTAACGCGATAAAACCATATGATAGTCGTGCTCGCGGGCAGAGTTCAAGAGACTGCGAAATAATACGATGTTTGCAACTAGTCAATAAGATATCCAACCGAACGTGGGGAGAAAATATACTCGAAATGTATTTTATGATACAAAAAGGCCAGTTGGCAAAAAGAAACCGAGCGGGACTGCTCGGAGCCTGCAGCATCCAAGCGCCGCGAGCTGTGCTCTCCAACCTTCTCGAAAAAAAAGCATCTCTACTGGATATCTAAACATTGTCGTTTGCAGCGCACTGAATGACAAAGAGCTTTTACAGATGGCGCTGTTTCTCCGATCTCGCTTTTGGGTCTTCGATCGCGAGACGTTACGAGAGGATTCTCGTGCTGAAAGTGCACAAATGGGTTGGTGGCCTACATGGAAACCATCGCGTTGCACAATTCACACTGTATCGCCAAGTGTTGCTAATGTAATCGCGATGGAATTTGCAGAAAGGTTTAAATGCTCGTATCTAATCCACGTCTGATTGCAGACGTGCGCGAAAAATGTATAAACTTGTTCGTGAAACGCCAACACGCACGGGTATCGTCCCTGCGTTTGTGAAAAAGTAAATAACAAAAAAAAAATCAATCGAACGTCCGCGTGATCACTCGGCAAGAGTTTTAATTGAAATTGAAATGAGATACTCGGGCTCGTGTTTCTAATAACGAGACGCGACAATGATACTTCGTTTTCCTCCTGAGCAATTCCTCTCGCGGCTAATGAAGCAAACTCCATGTACATGAATCTGCACATACGTACATGTGCATCAATGGAACTCGTTGTTTTCTTCATCGACGTAATGTTCTTTTAATTTCCCTTTCTCGTGGCTTGCCCGATAATGACAGCCGGAGAAAGATTCTCCGGATGATGAATCGACAACCGGGAACCGTGGCTGTGTCATTTCGTCCACCGGGTATTATCCATTCGCTGAGACGTGGCACGCGGATTTTTCCCCGCGGTCTCTCTCGTCTTTGCTCGTGACGCGCGTATAGGCGCGTGTATGAGGAGTTTGCTGCTCGAAGCAAAAGAGGAGCGGACAAAAGCTCACGTCGACAAGTCGTCCAGTCACCTGAGAACTCGCTTTTCGATCTTCAGTGCGTATTTCTGACGGCTGATCGGCTCTTTGATCGGCGCCGCTTCGACCCGGTGATGATACGGAGAGAGTCCAGTCGCGTGCACACGAGATGAGAATCGGACGAGAGACGGATGTACTTTGATAACATAGTTGAAAAGATAAAATGAATTGAAAACGGATAAAACTTGTCGAGGATATGGAAATGGAAGGTTACTTTGGCTAGAGTGTGTAACGCCGAGGGACGAGTGGTAGCAGGATTCCAAATCCAATGAGAACGAATAAACGCCACGGGAGTAACGCGACATTAATTCCGTGAACATTGATCCCGAGCGATAATCTCGGAAATCAGTCGAGTCCTCACACGCTTCGACTATTATCGTACACCTGAATCTTGGACCCGACAAAAGCATGCAGCCGTCTCTCGTTTTCCATACACACGGGCCCACGGGTCCGGACGTCCATCTTGCCACAGACGTTCACGATATTTTCTCGAGCGGGTGTATAGGATGCTGCGAAGCTGATTTATCATCGCATTCCTCCTGGATTCAGGGATGCATCCGTACGGCATCGTGTACTCCGTCGTTCATCGAGATGCGGATTAATGAGATTTTTGTGCTTGTCGAAAACGCCCTCAACCGGCGAATTAATCTCCGTTAATGCAATTACGAGCTTGCCGAGAATGGAGTCGCGGACGAGTCCGTTCCTCAATGCTAAATACATTGACATCGTCCCGTTGATTCGATGGGGGTTTTTGCGCAGGAAGAGAGCGAGAAGCCATTATTGCAATCGCTCTCGGCCGATACCGCGACAAGCCCGCGATTAATGAATGCTAATTTCGGGGTTGTCTTCTCTCGCGCGCGTGTCCAAGGTACAGCGGGAGGCTCGCTGGCCATCGAGCGCCAATTTCTTCGGGGGTCGTCCTGCACCCGCATATGGAGTGTGTTACGCGAGCGTATTGAATTTCAACCTTCGTTTCCGAGGTCGCAGACACGCTCGATTCCTACAGCGAGTGCGAAGTCGCTTCGCACATGGAGGTTGAAAGGTGCAAGGTGCAATGTGCCGACCTACGACCTTGGCGGAGTCACGATTCTCCGATGGGCAGCCGACTTCTGCAATGTATCTTCAACGGAAAGCCTCAGCTTTCGTGAATAATCTGCGGAATAATAAAATACGCGCTGGGCACCGCGTAAACAGGCTCGGACAGCTTTGCGAGGAACTTTTTCCGAATACAGACGCGGAAATTCGACCGCGAAACGTTCGGAAACATGTAACTGTGTAATCTCGCGGAAGGAAAAGTCTCGGAGTATTCGTTTTTCAAAATTCCAATTCGTTGACACGGATTATTGGCGCGCGTTGGCGAGAAGCGCGTAATGATCTCACTCCGGCCTATCGGCATTCGGGATCGACGGGAACTTGGTCATAGTCGTCGAAGTAGCAGCGGGCAAACGAGAAGAAGAGAAATAAGGAACTAGCGGATCGAATTGGAATATAGCAAGCAAGGTTTCGCTGCAGGGCACGGCGGTCATTCGCAAAGTAAAAAGAGAACAACGATGCCCGTACAACACCACTAGGGACTTTCGCCCGCGTGTATATTCCCGGAGCCAACCGACGAGTCTTAGATGGTGTATCAGCCGGGCGCAATTAAGATCGCTAACTCGCACCTATATATGCGCCACCTATAAATACATATCTCGCTAAATTTATACGTTGCAACGCAAAAATAAAAAAACCGTAAAAAAACAACACACGGTGTAGAGGTTATCGGACGCGAGAAAGTATTTGCACATAATTCATGTTATCTGTCCGAAGGGAAAAAGCTTTCCGCGGAAAAATCGGTAGGGTATGAGTCGGGCGAGATGCCGCTGACCATACTCGGATGCTGCACGTATATAAATCTTGCCTGCAAGGAGAATAACGCTGATATTCCGAAATAAAAGTCTAATGACTCCGTAAGGTGATATGAAGTAGCGAGTACAGCAGTCGCAGTCGCAAATTCGTCGTCGCGATGAAATCTTCAGGCTCGGTACGATGATAAATTGCAACGCGACGATTTCCTTCCGCGACGAAGGAATAAAGTTCTTCGAACCACCACCTATGCACCGAGAGATTATCGACGACGTCATTCGACGATACGAAACCCGTTGTCCAATTAACCTTCTTCCAAAGAAACTCGCGAATGCTCGGAAAACGTCTTAAGGGGCAATTCCATCGAGTCGAGACTGACCCGAATTGCGATAAATGTCTGCAACTTTATCGCGCACTCGTGCTCGTGTATCGAAAATGTAATTGAGCCAACGGAAGAGTCTGGCTTTCAAAACGCACGACGGTCCCCGGTCCCGGTGCGTCAAAAGCTCGATAGTACGCCGAAGGGAAGGAAAGATAAGGGATGAATGTGGTGTGCCGGAGAGAAAAGGGCGGCCTATTGTTACCTGCTCAGAGACACGGGTTTCGGACGTTTCAGAACGATAAATTAGCAGGGGTTTATCTTTTAGCGTGGACCGTTTATCTCGAGAGCGCACTCTCGGCCGTGCGCTCGCGGAGGGACCGGGCAATGTGAGAACTAAAGAAACGCTAACGAATAGCGGCAAAGATTTTCTCGTATACGTATTCGCATGGTCGCCTACCTCCGATACACTCCGAGAGAGAGAGAGAATGAGAGAGAGAGAGAGAGAGAGAGAGAGAGAGAGAGAGAGAGAGGGCGAGAGGTGTTCGTTTGGTAATACGATATCGGAACCTGCGCCGTCGGGGAATTCAACCAACATCCCGGAGCACACACATGCCTCTCCGAGGAGCTCTCAAAGGGGCTCTACTTCTATTCCGACAATCGCGATTCTCAATCGTACTATTTACAATTTATTTGCCTTTATTTGTTTATTCGCGTTAGCCGCTACAGTCGCTCTTTTTTCTTCCTTCTCCGAGACTCGCACGAAGGATCGCCGGGCAAAGATACACCTGGTGAATTTAAACTCGTAATTTTACGAGCCGATCCCTGGATCCGCGATTTTTTCCTCAACCCCCTCCGGTGGGCCTCGTAGAACGTTGTGAGTGACGTCTCTGTCGCTTCCCTTTTTTTATCGACCATGTGCGCGATTACATTCGCGGATAATTGGACACCTAGCACATACCCTCAACTCGGAATCCTCGTGTGAGAAACTAAAATCGTACCCTCTGCCGTCGAGGGTACTACAGGGGTGACAGTTATCACTTGGAATTCACAGTCTTCTTAAGCGACTCGTAATACGTTACAGCCCTCATGGCGTACTGAAATTACAGCCGCTAATACGCGCGAATTCAATTTTTGCGTCTACGCTTACGTTTTACACGAGACCCATTCGTGTAGAATGCACTTTTTCTCAGTCGACTATGTGACTTTGTACATTCGATACGTCGTTGTATTACCAACGTTGTTTTTTTATCCAAGCGTGCGCGTAAATATCGCAGATATTTCAATGGTCCAATCACGCAGCATCCTGCATCCCCATACGCGTCAGTTTGTATGTATTCAGAAGAGATATCGGAGAACAAATAAGGAAGAAAAAGGCTCATCCGATCGAGTTCCGAGCGCATCCCGTGTAGAAATTTTGATCGGGAACAAGTCAGGCCCAGTACTGGCTTTCCCGATTTGATATCGGGGCATAGCCAGGCTAGCCAGGCCGGGATCCGGCTAGCAATGTAACGGGTAATAAGTCAGGGCCTGGTTTGATTTCCATACACCGGGAAATAATCGGGAAATGACCAGGGCCTGATCAGCACCCGCTCAGAACAGTAAGCCGGGAAATAGCCATGCCCAGCCATGGCCCTTACTTGGTTTTCAAATGTCATTCCATGCCACAGCCCGGTTGGAATCCGACCTGAGACTTAATATGAAATCATACACATTTGTGTAGGGAAATAAGGAAGTAGAGCACACGGAATAAATTGAAACATAAAATTCAAATGTAAGCGAGATAATATTTTAAATTCTATTTTTCCCTTGTCGCACTGCCTTACCAACGAATGTTGCGCGTTAGGCGCAACGAAGGCGAGCATATCGGGAGTATATGTATATAACTCGGAACTCAGAATTGTATTCATGGAAATCCCGACCAGGCCATGAGCATTTTCTGACATGGAAATATTGACGAGAATAGCCCGATTTTCCCTATTTGCCCCTTACCAGGCCCCTACCTAAAAACTAAGACCAGGCCAAACCAAGGAAATCCAGACCAGGGCCCGGTCTAAAGTCGGGACGTCCAGATCAAATTTCTACACGGGATAGAGCTTCGACGAAAAAGCGTCTTTCCTCGCTTTGATCGTCCAATCAAGCCTCGGGTGTTTCCTTCCGTTCCATCGTTCCAAAAAATCTTTATTCAGGCTTCAATGTGGTACAAAAGCGTCGATGAAAAAATGTATTTATTTTTTTCGTAAAAATAAAAAGACCGACGGATACAATTAACATAGAATTTTATTCTTCAATTGAGGATAACAAGTGACTAGCACTTAAGAATTAAAATCGATTTTCTTTACATCGTCGACGGAATTCGTACGTAAAATTCGTTGGCAAAATTGCTCGAAATTCGCTGAAAGTTTCGAAAGCACGGAGCTCGCGTATCTTTTCGCTATTTTATTCGCTTTCGCATATTACGCACAGTCGGACACCCGGACACATTCAAACTGCTTTCGGAATGTATAATTATATGTAATCGCTCAAATAAGGCATATAAGAGTCCATTATCTTATCACTCTCGCTTCCGACACGTTTCTTTCCTCCTTCGTTATTTTTAACATCTCGCTTTGATCACAAAACCGCGCTGTCGTATCTACAGACGTGTCTAATCCTAATTCACACGATGATACCGTATAAGAGGCAAGCGGAAAGTAAGCCGAACGTTTCTTCATTTACACGAGCGAATATTCATCTCTGTAAATCGTAAAACTATGATAAAGAAGAAAAGATTTCATTTTACCGGCGATAATAAAGATAATTACGTTATTAGTACGATTCGCTCGTAATTGATATCGCGTCTTCGCTCGAGCATCTTGAAATCACTTTCGAAAGTCGATCGAGCCAGCCGGATGACAAAAACAACGCACGCATCGTTGGTATATTGGGAAAAAACCAAAACGAGCATCGCATATCTCGCCATACTTGACTTTTGAAACCAAAAGATCCATTTACGAGCTACCGTTCGATCTCTTCCTTAGGAACATTATGATTTATTAATTGTAAGATACCACGTGTGGCTTTTCTCTGAGATCTCAAATGGAGCCCTCGGACACTCCGCGCTGTGTTCATTCGGGGAATCGACGTGCTGGTTTTTGTGGATGAATCGCGATACGTTGCGTGTATTTTTCGAAATCGTCACGTGGGAGGGATTTTGGAGAGTACAAAATCGCGCGTGTACTTTGAGTTTGATTCGTCTGACGAAAAGTGACTCGTTGGATGGTTGGATCGATGGACCGGGGATTGACATTCGCGTATCGAACGGAGCTAACGAAACGCTCGAGCTACGTACGTCGAATCGGCAATTTCTTCCAGCATCCGGTATCGCTCGAACTTTTAACCGATCGAAACATTGCGATTTAAACAAAAATCGCAATGACCACTGCGCGGGCTGTTTCTCACGGTGTTCGAAGATCCTGTTGATTCGTTGAAAATTTCGTTGCCCAAAGTTCATCATAAATCGTCGGACCGGAAATTATCCTAGCTGGAAAAATCGGCACGAACGCGCGCGAATCCCGTGAACGAATGGAGAAAACAGCGAGGAATGGCTTTCAACGTAGGAACTCTGGAGCCGTGTGAAAACAAAAACAAAGGATTAAATAAGAGGAAAAAATAAAACAGACTTTTCCATGACGCAGCGCGAAGAGTGCACGTTCCCGACTATGCATGGGGGGGGGTCTTTCGCTCCGCGTTCTTTTGCCTCTTTGACGGAAGAGACTCAAAGAGTGCCCTTCGACGCTCGTGCGCATTGATCCTTTCGTGAATCTCGCAGTCATGAAATACTCGATGCGAATATAGTAAAATATAATAAAATATAATCTCATTCGTTCTTGGAAAAATTATTGATCCTGGCTGATTCTTCGGGCACGTTTTTTTTAGTCATTAGGAAAGACGCGTGTTCCATCTCGCGCAGTACCAAGTTTCAAGAAACAAACCCAGCTATTTTCCCGACTTGTTCGTCCAGGGAGCGAGTTGCGTGAAAATAAAATCTGCGACGGATTCACTCGCTGCGAAATGCAAAATGGACCGTTTTGCATAATTTATCAAATAACATTCTACAAGTACTTGAACATTGGTACATGTACGATTGATATAAAGCAAGTTCAGTTAGAGAAGAGAGAGGGACCGAAGGAGAGAAAGACAGGGAGAGAGAGAGAGACGGAGAGAAAAAGGCGTCCTTCAAGGATGCTCCGCACGTTCGAGCAGTGTTAACCATAGTCTAAAGTAGTCCTCGGGTGCTCAAAGTAGCCGAAAGGAAAGAGGGAAAGAAGAGGGCGGATCGAAGGAGCGGAGGAGGAAAAATGAATGAGAGCTTTATCACAGATTTCAGTCTTGGTAAACTGCAAGTTTTTGCGTAGTAGTCGCGTGCATGCGTCTTACGAGGAGCGGCGCCAGAAGGTCGAGAAACGAAGAAAAAGCGAGCCGAACGGCTCCGAGCGAGCGCCGCGCGCGTATCGGACAAGTTTGCTATCAGGTCCCGGCAAGTTCCGCGCGGCGGCGTTACGATCGCGAGCGTCCGTCCCGAACATAACCCTACTTTCGCTTCTCTCGCGCGTACGCGAGAAACGACGCGTCGTTGTTGCGTCCACGCGGGGATTTCCGGTAGCCGTGGTGCGCACGTCGAGGTATCCATCAAAATGGAAACGAGCGTAGGTCGTCCCCGCCTCTCATCGAGGCGCGGTTGCACTTTTTATGCCATGCGCGACCTCTAGCCTCTTCAGCGAGCGTTACAAAGACTTTTGCTCGTGTCACGATGCTGCCAACGGGGCGTAACGTCTTTTTTCGTGCGAACGACTCGAGCCCGCGGTGCGCGAATGCAGCACGAAGATGACCTTCGTTCGACCTCGTCAAGGTTCGTCGTTCTCCATCGTCAACCGTAAAGCGATGATTCTCCGATGATTCTCCGATGATTCCTTCAACGGTTTATGTAAACTGTACTGCTCAGTACAACAATGTCCTTTCTTCTGCCGGGTTCGTCACGTCCTCCGAAGAGGAGGGCGCACAGGAGATGTCATATGCTCAACGAGGGCCTTTTTTTTCTATCCTTGGTCGTGTTCTTGCCGAATATCGTGCCGAGGACACGCGAGACCGAGTGAACTCCCAATTTCCGTCTTATCGGCAGTGCTCGCAAGAGCTGAACCGACCGCGCTTCCCTCAGTAGAGCCTGGAAGGCGAGCGCAGCCCCGGCGGGGCTCTCAGCCGCGCTGACCTCGTAAAACTGACATCCGTGAGCCAGTGACAACTGCTGACCCTCGTCCACGCAGACTTCTCTGTAATCAGAAAAATAGTTGCGAGTTATGCGTCGTTCGCGTCTCTCGGCGGCCATGATGGGAACATTGGGAGAGACATTCGTTCAATCCTACACGGAAAAAAATGGCCTGTGGATTTTACAGAAAAAAGTCTGTAAAATTTACAGAGTCCACTTTCTGTAAAATTTACAGATAAAATATGTATTTTTTACAGATGGAATTATGTAGAAACTACATATTTTTTCTGTAAATTTAGATTAATATTCTATGTAAAATTTACAGAGAAAATATGTATTTTTTACAGATGGGATTATGTAGAAAGTACATGTTATTTCTGTACATTTCACATAATTTTATGAATATTTAATGATAAATTGTGTAAAAATTTTCTATCATTATTGTTGGATAACTTTTCAAATAAGAACAAATTATTTAAAAAAAATTACAGATAATTATCTGTTAGTTGTGCATTTTTTTATTTTATAATCATAATGCGTCAGTTCTCGGAAATTTTATCGATAATTATTTTATACTCTTGACTTTCTTTGTTTTTGTTCATCGGGACGGCCGTCTAATCAAACGTAATTTGACACCTCCCTTCCCCTCCATTCCCTAATAACTATAATAATGAAGAGGGGTAATCAGGGGAATTTGCATATGCTACATAGCGTTGCTCATACGTACGAAAAAGTGGCATCACTGTCGATTATTATGAGAACCTATTTCACTTTTCTTCATTACTTACGAATTTGATTTTCACATTAAATTTTCAGTAATAATGATAGGAGTTCATCTGTAATAATGACAGAGAACTTCTGTAATTTTAACATAGTAAATTCTGTAATTATAACAGAGTGTATTCTGTAATTATTACAGAAGTGTATCTGTAATAATCAGACTCAATATGTCAAATTTACAGATTTAGGTTTACAGATTTCAACATGTAAAAGTAACATGTACGGATTAGTAAATTTTACATAAAATGATTTACAGATAAGATTCTGCAAATTTCACAGACTTTTCTGTAAATTCCACAGGGCAGTTTTTTCCGTGTAGCTTCGTTCAAAATTATACTTGCAAAGATGCCACTTTTTTTAGCAATGACGACTGAAAAATCGACCTAAAATTGAAAGAAAGGTTCCGATCGTCTGAAATAACGAAAAATCTTTATTTTTCAACATTTTCGAAGGCTGAAGATAATTTATGTACTTTATTTCACGTTGACATGCTGTGTTTTACGATATCATTTGTATCTAGCTCGGTCTATGCAATTGTCTTCGCCAGCTTCGCCAGGTTCGAGCCGAGTCTTATTAATCCACGTGTGTACCGCGAGCCGACAATGATCCATCATCGCGTTGGCGCGCAACGTTCGGCGGAATGCGGCGTACCCACCACCGGCCGCCACAGTTCCTCCCGTCGCGTTAATGGAGTTGATAAAGATTATAGGAGCTACATCAGGAACATACGAAGAAGAGGAGGCACAGCGCGCGCGAGTCCCTCTGAAACGAGTTGTGCGCGGCGCATACCTAGATGTCCCTTTTGCCGACCAACCGCCCATGCTGGCTCAATCCAGCGCGAGATGACCGCCGCAACGAGAACGAACTTTACTCATACGACTGCCGGACGTGCGTCTGCGATGTCGAGTCTATGAATCGACGATACAGAGTGTGTTCACATGCGGAAAACACACGCGTTGTATATACTTGCATATATCCGGCGTAAATCGCACATTAATAAACTTATCGCTGGTCGGCGATCTTGAAATTTCAACGCGGTCAAACGACGGGCGCCAATAACCTCGGCTATGTACCATATACATGGCATACATGCCACGCGGTATATTTATGCACATGCAGGCTGTATATAGACACGTGCATTTGTGCATATGTGTGTGAATAGTGTACGCGAAGAAACGAGCAAGAACGAGTCACGATGAGCAGCATCCCGCGTGAAACTCGAAAGTTTTATCGACCGGAAACTGGTTGCGACAGCGGCATACTGAAAGAACCAGCCTATATTTATTCAGTCTTACTACCCACCTCGCTCCAACTGCTTCCGTCCCAATCGTTGTTGCCTCTCTCTCTCCCTCTCCCTCTCGCCCCCTTCGATATGCGTTATTTATCGTTGCGCTATTGCGGTCATTTCACTGCTCTATTTATTATTTATTGTTATTACTATTGTAATCATTTCATTCTTGCGCTCGTTCTTGTTCCACGGATATTTATATTATTCCGCGTTTCCTCTCGCGAACGGTACGGCAAGTCGGGATTTTCTTTCTCCGCGGAAGGATACGTTCGTGAAGGAACAAGACGGAAATAATTCCGCTGGTCCAGCGAAATGTGAAGGGCAAAAAAATCTCCTGGAAACACGAATTTTTCGAAAAATTCGACTCTCCGATTTTGCCATGCGTACCAAATCGGGAGTACATTTTTTCATCCACAGGCAATCCACACTTTGTGATAAAATCATGGACCGTCGACGAGTGTCGGCGCGAAGCATTATTCGTTTACTGCTGCAGGGTGCCACTCTTCGCGCAAGGGAATATAAAATGACGCCGAGAGTCGACGGAACGACGTTTCCTGCGATAAATTTTTGATCAACGATGACAACTCTTTAAAGTTATCTCCGTTTATCTCCGACTCCGATGAATCACATCGACTCCGAAACCCCGATGTACTTTGTACAAGTTATTCTCACATTTTACACCGAATCATCAAAAAAAAAAAAGAAAAAATCGCATAAATCAGTCACTCGTACTCAAACACAGCCTCGCGATCCACAGCTATAGATAGATTTCGAGCGAATGTAAAATAGTGAATAAATTGAGCGAATTCAAAAATTACAGTTCTTCCACTCTGTTTCGTCGACCTTCGTCGTCACATTTATCGAAAATGCGCGGGGGTCGTATCTCTTCTCCCTTTACTTGACCGAACGTCGATTTTTATATTTACGTATTCGCATAGTTTTTCGAACACGTATATAAATCAGCGAGTCCGTCATTTCCCAATTTAGAATCTTCACCTGGGTATCCTCCAAACGATTTTTTTGAATTAAAAAAAACAGAAATAATCAATACAACAGGCGAGAAAAAATTGAAATGCAAAAAATGCGGAGATCCCTGGTTAATTACCTTCCGACGTTGATCACAGGCTGTGGACCAATGATTCCGAGCATCCCCGGGTGAAAAAAGTCAACTTGGGAGATAACGTAACGTAACAAAAAATATAACGTTCGTCAACAGTAATGCGTCACCGCTGATAAACTCTATATGCGGAATATTAAACACACTTGGCAAATATGAAATTTGGCTTAGACGCAGCTCTCCCGTCGGGTTTCGTAAAATATTCCACTACACAACACGCCGTATTAACATACAGCATTAAAAAAAATGCACACCCCTCACCGCTCGCGAGTTTCGTATTCTCCATTGTTCGATACAGACCCGCGTGCAAATATCAAAAATTCCTCACAACTGCGCAAAACTCGCTCTCACCAATAGACGTGCGGCAATTTTTTTTTCCATCGTCAACGCCTGCTATAATTATTCAATTGTGACAGGAAGATGTTACATCTGTACATATCTACGTGTACATACGTGAGACGCGGTGTGTTTTATTCGCAAATGGCAAAATGGGACGTACGTAGGTACCGCGAGCGGCATGGAATTTCGACTATTCGATCAGCTGTGTAAATATGTGACAATGACGAACGTGTGTTTGGTTTATTCGACGATACGCTCGTCTCCGACGCTTTCGGCCTACGGTGACACTGCGAAAATAAATTCAAACGGTGTGCGAATCAACGGGGTACTGATTTTTAATTTACCAAAACTGGGCAGTGAATCTACGGGAGCTGCTGTGCTCCGATGTCACCGTTATACCGATTCACAGTTATATCCTCGATGCTTGACATTTGTCACGGCGAAGCGCGCGGCGATGTACCGCGTGTTCTTGTAAATATTAACACGCGAGGTAACAATGAGGACGCGCGTCAATTCATCATACAGCATATCGTAGATAAACGTATAGGGGCGTAGAAACTAACGCACGGAGAACCGATCGCGATTCCAGGACCATCGGAAAACGGATGGGCTCGTTGCAGATATGCCCGCGTAATGGACCATTGCCGCTCGGGACTTTCTTCTCGTTTGTCTTATCGGTGAATCGGTTTATCGCGGAAAAACCGATAACGACGGATCCGCGCGCTGATTAAACGCGGCGGCCTCAACTTGTTACAGATCAGGGACTAAAAGTCCCGATGCGTATATTCTATAAAAAACAACATTTTCGCTAACCGGATATTATAAAATACTAGCTCAGGCACGCTACGTCTTCGTCGCCCACGGATATCTCGCTGAACATCCGGGATATCTCGCGAATTTTACGATATTACGAGGGGCTTTTTTTGTGGAGTAACTCGTTTTCTACAAAAATTTGTTGTGCGTTTTGCTGTGAGATCTGCCGTTGATTATATAAAAAAAAATTTGGTCGGTGTTTGTACTTTTATTGCCGAATGAAACGTAGCCTGAATTCGGAAAGTTGCTACGCGCGGAGACGTAATTTTTCGCGCTGATCCGCCTCGACTGCGAATGGAAAAGGCGAATGAAACGCGCCGATCGAAAAGTGCAAAATGAATGAGAAAAAATGAGAAAAGAGCCGAGATGAAGGATCGCGTGAACTCGGTTTCTAGGTGAACGTGGCGGGAACGAGATCGATACGCTGCCGACCACTGCCGGGTGTGTCACTTTGAGTCGAGAAGCGGCTCGTGAGGCCAATCGGTTATCTTGCGGTGAGGCGTCGTGGCGCCATAGTTTCACTCGATCTTTTCACAAACTCGAGAATCCGATTCCCTCGTGCGCGAGGAATAAGTGGCGTGCACGCGACGATGAAGCCGAACGACGTGTCCGAGGCGACGTCGTTGACGACGGAGCTTTGCGAAATCGTCCGGCAAAACACGAAGGCAGAGATCCTATTACACATCGAACGGGGGTATCGACGGTCCACCCGATGCAAGGTGGAAAGTTATCCAGAGTGTCCTTTTGCCCGATTAAGGTAGTTCTATCGTTAGATTCAAACCGAGAAATTGTTTTGCAGTTTTTCTCACATACAAAATGGTTCGCGGGCTTCAGTTAAATAAGAAAAGTTGTTGCAAATCGACTAAAGAACAGCATACTCCAAATTCACGGTCATCCCAGGTGATATGTGCTTGCTCTATAATTACAAAAATTGCGAAAAAAATTTTCTTAAGATTTTTTTGGAAAACTCAAGAAATCTTCTTTGATGTTGCATAAAAATGTATGCAAAGTTTTAGAAGGCTTCACCACGTAGAAGCCAAGATATTCATTGATGAAAATGCAACTTTTAACACGCGCTCTTACGAGAGACTACCGAAAATTGTGATTTTTAACAATAAATATCTCAACTTCCACGTGGTAAAACCTTCCAAAATTTATTACACACGTATATATGACATCAAAGAATACGTATTCAAATTTTCAACAAAATCTTAAGAAAACGATAAAACGATAGAACTACCTTAAAGAAAAGGTAGGCCAGACTACTATTTTCATACACGCGTCAACAAAAATCTACCGAGTCACAGACGCGGGCGTAACAATTACCGTAATTTCGGCCATTTGCCAAGTCGGAAAAACGTTTAATCCGCCTTCCGGAGAAAATGGACCACACGGGATACATCGACGTGTCCAAAGTCGTTGCTCGCGCCGCGATTCGAGCGGATCTCGTCATGGGGAAAATAAACTGTCAATGATGCCCGCTTCATGCAAATATGGCGCGGTGTATGCGAGCAGAGTGAAAGTAAAATTTGCTTCGAATTGAGACAAAATTGAACCTCGATTGAACTAGGAGCCAAACGCGGATAGAAAGTCAAGGCATAAAACGAGGGAGAAATTTTTCCAATCGTCGCTCGGATATTGCATTAAATTGGGACAAAGTTTTAGTACAAAAATATTTATCAATATATTCAGCCAATGTTTCGTTTCGTTGGCGGTATTTTAATTACACTTTCGCTGCCGACAGCCGAGGTTTACGCCGCGTCAATCAACGGGCGTAAAAATGATTTTTATGAGAATTCAATCTTGGAACGCGGGATATATGAGAAGAAAATGTTACATGTCGGGATAAGCGTTTCCAAGCTATGCTACATGCGTATTACAGATCGTGCGCTGCGAGTAGAAGTAATATAAACTCCCGAGTACATATTTTCGTAGACAAAAAAAATTACGCGACAAAAAATGACGTCTTCGTCCGTAATCGGACGAGGTATATGAGGAACGAAAGATGACGAGAAATAACTTCTAGAAAGCATCTGTACGTGTATCCACATGTTTTTCGTTGCATTCATTTTATTTTTCAAATTTTTATTATGCGAATAAAAAAAGCTAGGCTTCGAGCGAGTGTTTTGTCTTACCGCGCATGGTCGAGATCCCTCTTGTTCCCCAGCAGAAGAGCGGTAAAGTACGACGGCAGACGCAGATCGGCCAGTTGTTTGAGCAAACCTCTCGCCTCTTGGAAGCTCCGTTTGCACGTGACACTGTACACGATCACGAAAGCTTCGCCCCACCGGATGTGCGAATACAAACAACCGTTCTCCTGAAACAATGACAAAAATATACACGCAATTCGTGTGTGAACAATCGATTAATTGATTCCGCGCGCTTATCGATTATCCCGACCGAAATAAATGGAATAATTTTTGTATGCAGGCACATTTATTCGGAAAAAAAGAAATTGTAAGCACGGAGATGCTGCATGGGGAGGGCGGAGAACAGATTCATCGTCCGCGGCCTGTAAGGCAAAGCGCATACCGCGAGCGTGAAAAATCTCGAGCGATTCATCCTCTCGCATGCAGCGTGCGTGTGCCCTCCATTCCAGTCGATTAAGGTCACCTCGCGTAAGGTTAAGGTTGCTCCGAATTCAACGGTCCGCAATTGCTCGCTTTATATATAACGTTGCGTATAAACCGCGCGCATGACGGTGCATCTTTTTGGTCAGTCTCGGCGTTCGTGACCAATCACCATTCGCGTCAATGAGGGTGTCGTGGAATCTACAGTGTCGCTCGTAACGCGCGGCGGTAACCGAAAAAGCCTCGTAAACACACAACGAGTCTTCCGCGGCGGTCGAATCGAAAAATTGAGATTCGTGCTGCACGATTTTGTGGAGCAAGGTGTGGGGAAAAAGATCGGTAATTTGAAAAAAAATGAGAGACGTTACTCAAACTGGGAAAATCGTGCGATCTCGCAGCATCCTTCCCAGTCGGTAAAAAAGAAAAGTGTGAAAATTAAACCCCGGCCCAATTTGCCTCTGTGTATGGAATGACCCGTACATATGCGCGTGCCCCTCTGAAATGGTACAAACAAGGATAGCCGAGCGCTGGATGGAGCTCAATATTATCTGTCAACATTTCGAATGAAATACTTAACAGATCGTTCGTCGCGGCTCCGGACGGCAGATGCCTGTATATTATAGTGGTTATACACGTACAACGTCGCCTGGCTCACGCTATAATTGCTCATAAATATTTATTGATCCATCGATATCAGTACAATTGGATTCGATACGGAGAGAAGCTTCTCCTTCTACCGTGTCCGGTATATATATACATATATACACGAATAACGTACTACACGTATTCTACAATCGGGTCCACGGTACCCACACGGCTTTGTTCTTCTCGAGAGGACCATGTCGATTTTTGTACAATGTGAAATGAGAACGAACAAATAATTCCGCGACGTTCATATTGAAACACGATCGTAGAGAGTTCATGGCAAGTAAAAAATGCAATGCACCAAGGTATTTCCAACCAAGGCCCTCTTGTAGGCCTGTACGCAAAGGTCGAACGATTGCTGTATCGAATATAAAATCAAGAAAAAATCCAACGAAAAACGACATCGGAAAAGATTCGAGAATCGAATATTTCGACATATAAAAAATCGAATTGAGTATACAGCATTGATTCGGTTCGAAAAATCTATTACACAATATTCTACATATTTATTTCGTTTAACACGACGGTCGGATAAAAGCGAACAGAATTTTTTTTCTCCTCCTCGATATCGCCGATAACTCGAAAATAACCGTACGTTCGTACGAGGGAAAATATCGTTGAACGTCGCGTGCTAGACCACAGCCAAGCCACAAAGTATCATTGACGCTGTACCGCATCGTTGCCCCACAATGTGCACAATGTTTCAGAATCCCCAGGAGCCGGTGTGGTTAACTTTTTTTCACCATCTACGGCAACTTTTTATTTTATTTTGTGATTCTTATTTTTCTTTGTGAAGAGACGTTTTTTTTCAGCAACGACCTATTATAAGGATAATCTCATCGATTTATCTCAATGTTGAATGATCAATGTACCAACGGAGGTTAGCCGGTCGAGATGATTATGAAAATTCTACTCTTCGATCGAGCGTCAGCTTGTCTTTTCCTCCGTTCCTCTTTTTCCGTCGCGTCGATCGTTCATATGCCCGTGCGGCACTATCGGCCATAAAAATAAAGCCGCGACGATCACGGCGACGTTCCTTTTTCCTTGTACCTCTCGAATATTTGGTGATCGGGTGGGTGTATGTTTTTGTTCCTTGTCACTTGTTTTTCGCGTAGATTCTGCTTTTTCGCGTCTGCTGAGCGTTGATCGGGCGAGAATCTCACCAGATGGGTATCTCATCTTGTACGTCATCGATTTATCTCAATGTTGAATGATCATTGTACCAACGGAGGTTAGCCGGTCGAGATGATTATGAAAATTCTACTCTTCGATCGAGCGTCAGCTTGTCTTTTCCTCCGTTCCTCTTTTTCCGTCGCGTCGATCGTTCATATGCCCGTGCGGCACTATCGGCCATAAAAATAAAGCCGCGACGATCACGGCGACGTTCCTTTTTCCTTGTACCTCTCGAATATTTGGTGATCGGGTGGGTGTATGTTTTTGTTCCTTGTCACTTGTTTTTCGCGTAGATTCTGCTTTTTCGCGTCTGCTGAGCGTTGATCGGGCGAGAATCTCACCAGATGGGTATCTCATCTTGTACGTCATCGATTTATCTCAATGTTGAATGATCATTGTACCAACGGAGGTTAGCCGGTCGAGATGATTATGAAAATTCTACTCTTCGATCGAGCGTCAGCTTGTCTTTTCCTCCGTTCCTCTTTTTCCGTCGCGTCGATCGTTCATATGCCCGTGCGGCACTATCGGCCATAAAAATAAAGCCGCGACGATCACGGCGACGTTCCTTTTTCCTTGTACCTCTCGAATATTTGGTGATCGGGTGGGTGTATGTTTTTGTTCCTTGTCACTTGTTTTTCGCGTAGATTCTGCTTTTTCGCGTCTGCTGAGCGTTGATCGGGCGAGAATCTCACCAGATGGGTATCTCATCTTGTACGTGTCGTTTAACTTTCCGCACACCCATACATATACCGACGTCTGATGTATACACCCGTGTGTGAGTGTGTGTGTGTGTGTATTTGGTACAGAACTAGTGGATGGAGAGTCAAGAGTATCGAAAGTAGGGGTAACATTGTCCGGCTGGAATAAGAATCGATCCGTGTGGGCGCGAGGGAGCACACACAGCATCATCAAAGGCTATTTGCCACCCACGCGAAATTCTCTGTCCCGGTCGGTTTCTGCGGGCAATATGTAGCCAACGGAAGATGATCTCCTTCACCAGCAACACAGCCGTGCACATACTCGCTCGCGTTCTCTCTCTCTCTCTCGTAAGAGGGAAAGAAGATCGCAAAGTTACGCTACGCTACCCGAGATAACGATCCCATGATTTTACTCGATATTCCGGTGTATAACCAACTCGCGGGAAGGTTTGCTCGCATTCATCATCGATCGATGAAAAGACCGATCGAGATTGAGACTGTCGAACGATACTTCTTGAAGCTACTATCATGTATGACGTCTATCGACCGTATATTATCTCGCGCGCGACAGCCAGCGTCAATATTTCGCTGCAAATCTCATTGAAATTCATCAATCGTGATAATTAGATCGTGTATATACTCATCGCACCGAGGATCGACGTTAACCCGGACGCATATGTGTGTACGCGCGAGCGTCGGGACGTTCATCGATGCTCTCTCGTGGATGTATATAAAACCCGATGAGGTATCGTCCGTATCCCTAGCGGGATGCATAGTTTCAGCTCTCTCGTGCTGGCGTTCGCCCGCCCGGAGGTAGGTTCGCGGTCGTGTACCTACGCACGCAGCTGGCACGCGGGCCACTTGGACATGATGCGGAAAGCACCGCGGGAGAAGGATGATCCGCCGTGCACAGTACGAGGCGGCTCGTAATAGCACGGGAGAAATAGCGGGGCTCGTGCTGGCCTATCTTGACGCAACGAGGGTGTACGCGAGGTCCCGACACCGCGGGAAGTCCGCGTTATTGCGGCAAAAAGCCTTCCTACCGAGTTTATCTTTGCACAGCCACGTTTACGTACGCACGTACATGTGCGCCCGTTTACGAGAGATACTTTGAACGCTTCATGCGCGCGGAGTGTAGCGGGATGGAGAGGACTCGAGATGAACTACATATACGCGTTCAACAATGAGCGAGGCTGCGCGCGTGTTATGTCGTATACGTATATGTCTCTATACCAGGACGAATATCCTGCTGCAAGGAGTTTGTATGGGAACGTTTGTTCGCCCGTGTCGTATAAGAAAATTCGCGGTTCCGTGTGGTGCAAGAACGGTGCTTTAAGGGCGTTACCCACGACGTAACCTGCTCACCTATAAATAGAACCGCCCGAGCGTTTGTACCATGCCCGAGCTCGGATTATACCGCGCGCAGTCCCACACAAACTTTGAAAATAAGGCACGTTGCGGAGGACTCGAAATGCGCGGTTTTGCCACTTTTTTGCGGGGTGAGAATTCATGTACCACCGGGCGGCATTGTAACAGTGTACCGGAGCGTGAGTATTTCGCAAAATGACCTATTAAACGGTTACACCGGACGATATCGTATACCTCAGAGCGACTCTCGCGGATATACCGGACAATGGTGGAAACTGACTGAAAAACGTACATGTATCGATTCCAACGTGTGTTCCCACCGCATATGCACGTGTATTGCACACACACACACACCGTACGTACAATAGTTTATCGGTACCGTAATAAAACTTGTCCTATACTCGGCACACCCCCACGGCAGTGCGGGCCATTTTTTCAGGTACCATTTTACATAGAAAGAGCCGACCATATACATGTAGCGGTGCGGACGTAGCGAAGAGTCCGAGCGACGAAACGATCAGCGGGTGTCGCGCGCGCGTTCGACGACCGGTTAACTCGATCGTGGGACTTGTCGCGATTTTATCTCGTCGTTTATCCGCGCGATGGGCGGATATGTAGAAAAGCTCGCAGAGCGCGCTGCGAACCCGCTGATACGAAACTGCATTTCCGAGACGGCCCGAGAACAAACGGGAAAGGATTGCGTAATGCGTCGCTCGCGTATATACATATACATAGTATTTACAGAGGCTGCCATAATCGTTTAACGTTTTCTCGACATCGAATGATCTCTACTTGCATTTTGTTTCGACCCAATGGCTACTCGTCATCGCTACGTCCGAGACTTTCCGGGAGGGACAGTTCCGTCATCGAGTTCCGTCAAAAATGTCCACATAATACCCGTGTAGAAATTTGATCTGGACGTCCCGACTTTAGACCGGGCCCTGGTCTGGATTTCCTTGGTTTGGCCTGGTCTTAGTTTTTAGGTAGGGGCCTGGTAAGGGGCAAATAGGGAAAATCGGGCTATTCTCGTCAATATTTCCATGTCAGAAAATGCTCATGGCCTGGTCGGGATTTCCATGAATACAATTCTGAGTTCCGAGTTATATACATATACTCCCGATATGCTCGCTTTCGTTGCGCCTAACGCGCAACATTCGTTGGTAAGGCAGTGCGACAAGGGAAAAATAGAATTTAAAATATGATCTTGCTTACATTTGAATTTTATGTTTCAATTTATTCCGTGTGCTCTACTTCCTTATTTCCCTACACAAACGTGTATGATTTCATATTAAGTCTCAGGTCGGATTCCAACCGGGCTGTGGCATGGAATGACATTTGAAAACCAAGTAAGGGCCATGGCTGGGCATGGCCATTTCCCGGCTTACTGTTCTGAGCGGGTGCTGATCAGGCCCTGGTCATTTCCCGATTATTTCCCGGTGTATGGAAATCAAACCAGGCCCTGACTTATTACCCGTTACATTGCTAGCCGGATCCCGGCCTGGCTAGCCTGGCTATGCCCCGATATCAAATCGGGAAAGCCAGTACTGGGCCTGACTTGTTCCCGATCAAAATTTCTACACGGGTATCGCAGAATATCGCGTCAACGAATGCCGTTTCAAGTACGGCCCGCATCAGAGTAGTTTTCATAACCTCCGTCGGTAGAGGGCGCATTATATCTGGTACCTTGTAGACATATGTGACATATACTCCCATACGCATCATTATCAGAACCTCGTAACTGCCACACTCGACTCTACGTCCCTATTTGCATCTTCTCCTACAATAATATCCAAACGATCAGAAGAGCTCCCGTTCTTATCGTTCATGTACACGCGCGGACGCGCGGGCACGGAAGGGATGCGGATTCGCGAGAGTTTCTCTATCGTTCTCTTTACACATTTTCAAATATATCCACACGTAGTATACACCGAACGTGTGTGTAAATGATTCGAAAATATATGTATATCCCTCACACGTGTGTGTGTGTGTGGGTACTCCGCGAGGTGCACGTGAAATGCGTAACGATTTCTCCGCGTTCGGACATAAAATTTTATGCGGCACGACCGAGCAGGCGACAACGACGACGACGAGCTCGTCGCCGCATCCGGTCCTGCTGACAAAAGCTTCGCAGCAGCCAGCTGGAGCAAGAGCGACCAACGAGTCGAGAGGAATAAATACGCCTGCATGTGAAACGCGTGGGCATGGTACTCTCCTGTATACACATACATACATGTCTGTGCATACGCGGCTGGCACGGTTCGCAGGGCCTTGCCACTCTTGTAATTATAAATTACAAGATTTTTTTACCCGACTCGTATCGTAATTTCCTCCGTACTGTCGCTGTGTATATTCGCGTCCTGTGCCGTCAGACGCGACAAAGAGTCATAAAGCCTTATATACACGTCCCGTAAGGGCTCACCTCCGTGTGTCGCGCAACTTGGACCGAACCGCATCCGCCTCTCTGTTCGCCAGCGAACACGCGACATGTCCGCTCTCGCGCCGTGCAACAACGGGATCGGGAGAAACGCGACGTGCCAACGATTCGGTAAGGATGACTGGCCATTTCGCGAATGATATTTTCGTGTACGCGCCTGCGACTCGAAGAGTCAATCGTTTCCTGTGAACACGGCCGCTGAATAATTCACGGCGTCGTTTGTTCGAACGAAAGAAAAACAGCTCCACCACGCGATCGCGAATACCGATTTTGCGGGAACCGCGTATAAACCTACCGACGTTGTCCCAAAATTCTCGAGCTTATGTCGGTTTCACCGATGTGTCGTACATGCAAAATCCACGAAGCGAAAGTGCGAAGGGATAAAAAAAACATCCCGAGGAAGATGAAGGGAACGGCGAGTGAAATGCTCCGGGTTCCGTAAGAACGCGCGTGAAATATATATAGAAAGTTTGACCGCGCGTAAGACCGGCTGTGCGAGAGTGTGTGCTGGAGAGGAGAAGGCGAGAAGCCAGGGGTGAAGTTACGAGATAAACGTACACTGTAAAAAATCGGCGGTGTAAACTGCGATTGTGTTAGTGGTAAAAACGCGCGGTGTTAATTTTAACACAACTTAGGGAGTGAAAGTAACACCGAAGGTAACACCAAAAAATCATCCGGTGTTACTTGATTATAATGTCACCGAATGGTGTAAAGAACATCTGAAAACACTTTTCGGTGTATCGTCGCTACACTCCAAGAGTGAAATTACCGAAGCTTACGTACTTGGCATTTTCGGTGTTATTATTCACACCGCGCGGTGTACAGCTAGTATTATTCATTTATGAGCCGTTTATTTTGAAAGTGGCCTAACTCCATTTCTCTTAAAATCCAGATATTTAAGGGTACTGCTAAATAACATGAAGTTGTACATGTAACCATGATAGGCGGAAAATATTGAAAAACGGAGTTTGGCCACTTTCAAAATAAGCGGCACATATGCAACCCCTCGCACCTCGCCGGACTATGTTTTGTATGTGACCTAATTGAAATAAACATTTTCTATCATATGAATATATGTATTTTTATATAAATATTTTTTCAAGTATATATATATACCTGATGTATAATAACGATGAATTATATATACTTGATGTATAATTCATCATTATATATAGACTTGAAATTGAAAAGTACCATAATAGTGTAGTTTGAAGACTATGTTTTAAGTTGGTGTCAATTTGATACTGTATTCGGAGAAGTTCTGTTATTGAATCTCTCGGTCCGCTGATTCATCTGTGGTCGATGAGATTCGAAGGAAAACATAATTATTTTAAAAGTCTCATGCACCATTATCGAAATTTTAATCCTCACCTTTTATAATATTTATGTATGTTATATGTGTCACCAATAAATACGTTTTTTTGCAATTACATTTTTTTTTTATCTTATTCGTTGAAGTAAAATATATTTAGCTGGGGTAATATTTTTTTAATACCGGTGATAATTCACACCAATCTGTGTACACTCTTTCGAGTGTTCTTTAAATACATGGTTCCATGGTGGATGACAAAAAAAATAAATTGCAACTGACAAGAACAAAATGTTTTTGTACACAATAAACGGATAATTCATAGAACTTTAACGACGTAAAACGATGCTGAAGATTGTGGAACTTTATCATATTAATATATACATTTTAATATATAGTGTTTAGAAGCTCTCGGTGGCTTAGTGGTAGCGTGCGCGCCTGTTAGGTAGATAGGTAGGTAGGGTCGTAGGTTCGATTCCCCGTGTCGGCAATAGGAAATTTTATTCGGCGAAATTTGATATTCTATAGTATGTCACGACCCAATATGACTAATCGGTCGATATAGATAAATATATAAACGTTAAAAAAAAATTTTCGAAAGTTATTTTGTCGAAATTTTTGCAAATATTTTGATGGGGAAAGTTAACACGTTCGAGTGCGATATTCTATGCAGCGACCCTGTAATAGTGTGAAATACTTACACAGAACCGGTGTTATATCATACTCATTTGCGTATGAATGCTTAACACTGTTCTGAATCAACATACATTTTTACCTGTTGTTATTCACCGTTTAGAGTTAAAGTTACACACAGATAAATGTTGATGATTTCTATATACTGTTGATCGCTTACACCGATTTGTATAAAGCATTTTCACCGTTATGCATAGAAAACAACATTCTTGGGTGTTATTTTTTCACACCCGGCAGTGTTCTGAAAGCTCTTTCCAGTTTCATTTTTGACACAGATTTTTACTATCGCTTAACACCATTTACGGGTACTTCTTCCTAAATTACCGAACCATTGACACCACATCGACGACTTTTTATGCAGTGACACCGAGACTTGGTGTTATTGTGTTCGGTGTTAATAAATAACTCCGGTTATTTAACACCGCGCGTTAACACCGCGCGTTAACACAAAAGTAATGGAACTATATGGACCACTTTCGGTGTTAATTTTAACACCACATTTTTTACAGTGTAATATACGAGAGTGAAACAAAACTGAAGAGAGTCGCGTGTAGGAGCGTCGGTTTCGGATATGCGCTCGCTCATTGCCAGTCGCCGGAGAGTGACATTCCCGTGGATGCTCGTAACTCTTCGTACGCGCGCATCTACGGTATATCCGCGTGCGCTTACGCATGTAAAAAAAGCATAAAACCTGATCGCAGAACCCTGGCGGTGCCGCGAGGGACATGCTCACGAATCAAGTCGTATAATTGTCGTGATTAGAAGCCGGCTCGCGTCAAAGCGCGCTCAAACCCCATTTGAGCACAATAGTATGAAATGCGCGAGGCGATGTCACATAATACCCACGAGCACACTTCCAATGCCCTCCGAGCGCGGAATGGTAATCGACTTTTGGTCGTGTGCCGACGCGGAGTCGCGCAAAGATGTTACCTCAATCAGCGGTACACTGAAATCGGCAATACGAAGACGAGTAATCAATCAACGGCGCGAAAGCACCGAAACTTCAATGACAACGCGTACCCATAAGCCACCTTTGTGAATCTCAAATTGCGCTCGTCCGAGACACAAGCACAAAGAAGGTTAAAATGTTTTGACGTTCAGCACTGACGCTTTGATTTTTCGGTGTTTAGCCCACTTCCCGCGACAAGACGTGTATGTGTGACGTGTGTGTGTGTTACTTTGAAATTCAGTAGAGAAAAAATCAGCTCATAGTGTGAGTTTGCACACATCGGCTGATCGAATCGCGCTTTAATTGGGCTCAATGGGAAGAAAAAAATCATATTTCATCGGTAAAATGTCATTACATTTTCGATTTTGACAACGGTTTCGGAAATATACACGGAAAAAAATAGCCTGTGGATTTTACAGAAAAAAGTCTGTAAAATTTACAGAGTCCACTTTCTGTAAAATTTACAGATAAAATATGTATTTTTTACAGATGGAATTATGTAGAAACTACATATTTTTTCTGTAAATTTAGATTAATATTCTATGTAAAATTTACAGAGAAAATATGTATTTTTTACAGATGGGATTATGTAGAAAGTACATATTATTTCTGTACATTTCACATAATTTTATAAATATTTAATGATAAATTGTGTAAAATGTGTAAAAATTTGCTATCATTATTGTAATAATGATAGGAGTTCATCTGTAATAATGACAGAGAACTTCTGTAATAATGACAGAAAACTTCTGTAATTTTAACAGAGTAAATTCTGTAATTATAACAGAGTGCATTCTGTAATTATTACAGAAGTGTATCTGTAATAATCACAGACTCAATATGTCAAATTTACAGATTTAGGGTTACAGATTTCAACATGTAAAAGTAACATGTACGGATTAGTAAATTTTACATAAAATGATTTACAGATAAGATTCTGCAAATTTCACAGACTTTTCTGTAAATTCCACAGGGCAGTTTTTTCCGTGTACGTGATTGAAATTCTTGATTGACAGCTGGAAGCCCATTTTCCTGTATAATATCCCCGACGGGTCTCTGACGTCAGGCCGAGACGCGGCCGCGTCTCTAGATCCGTGCAATTGCAACTCGCGGTCGCGGAAGCTGCGCGGAGAAAACGGTACGATAATAATAATCACAAATCGCATGAGATCGACCTCGTGATCTCAAATAAAAATGTATCGAGTTAAAAATATACCGTATGCACACAAACGCGAACGCGAAAGAAGGGCGTTTCCGTGGTGCTCCGCGGACCTCCGACCGCTTGCTCGTTCGAGCATCATACAGCATCGAACAACAGCGTCCATCGCTCATCGAAGCTCCGTTCCTCGAGGCGGTCCGCGGAGAACAATAATACGAGAATTGGGCAAGTATGCCAACGAGATGAGAGATTCACGCGGGCTCTCCTTGTCTCTCTTTTCCTTTCGACCTACGTACGCGCATTTATTTTTATTTCTCAATTCTCTTTACGACAGAGGCTGCGGATTCGCCCACGATCAACCGTCATCTCCGTCAGTTACGAGAGATTCGTTCAATACCAAAATGTTTCTCATCGCACACTCGCCACATGGTACATGGTACTGTTTCTCTTTGCGCCGTAGCCCCCCCTCCTCTCCTCGCACGTGTGCGAGTAGAGAATCATCCTCGCGGAATGCCGCGTGTGTAAACTTTTTTATTCGCGAATCGCACCTTTTGAATCATATGTCACGACAAATGTCTTCAGGGCGAGGATACACATTGGAAAGTGACGGGCACAAATTTATAAATCCGGTTACAAGCTGCGACATTGGTTCCGCGATACACGTTCGTGTACAAGCAGAAAAATGATTCAACGAGAAAGTTGTATTTCAAAAAGAAACCGAGCATTCGTCGAGTACTCGTATATTTCGATTAAACGCATTCCATACTCTTCGTTTGCACTCGAGAGGCACTCGCGTGGAATTCAGAAGATACCATATAAAAATTAACCTCGCCTGCGAGCTTGCGCAGCGTGAAACTCGACTCACCGATCTTTCCGCCGATTCCTCTCTCGTTCGGAGCCACGAAACGGCACTCGTGTCGTCTTCGTTGGGCGATCTTTCTGGTTTTGCGCTTTGAGGAATTAATTTTCATCTTCTTTATCTCCGTGATCGTCTTTCGATCGGGATCGCCTCGTTTATTAAGATACGACGTTAAGATCGGTAGACTCGAGCGATTGTGGAACAAAAGTTGCACGCAAAGTGTGCGGAAAAAAACGTGTTGAAGCATCGGCCGAACGCGGCGATATAAAAAACTGTGAGCTCAGCAGCCTACGACGAGCACGACTATATTGAGACTGTTATCGAGAACGAGACGTGTAATATAATATCTGTTGTACGTACACGCGGTATGTGTTATACATTTATGCGTGTTTTAGGCCATGGAGCTCCGGTAGCGGTAAAAGTTCCGCGTTATCGGGCTCCCTGTTTCGCCTGCCCCTATATATGTATAATTCCCGCACGTACGGAATATCAAGCCTAGAAGCAACTATCCCGATAGGTTTTGCCATGATACCGTTACACGATTTACACTCTGAATGCAACACGTGCGCCCTAGACGGTGCAGCAATTGCCGTGTACACACTATTCAACTATACTTTGAGAAAACACGCGCCGACGATCCCGACACGATCTTGTGATTTTCCGAAACAATACGCAGGAGAAATAACGAATTTATCCCATTTTTTCCTCTACCGGAAGAGACAGAAAAGAGACATTGTATCGATTCTCGGAGAAAAACGAAATGTTTGCGTTCGCACCCAGAAAAAAATCTATTATCTTCAAATAAAACCTATTTAATTTGAATAGATTTTTTGCTTGGCTCCTGGCAGAATAGACTTTTATTCAAATTCAACATATAAATTTATTTGATTCAACTAGTGTTATTAGTGTTATTTAAAAAGTATTGGAATGAGCCTGGAGTTAGTATTGGAAGTAGTTGTATAGGATGTGATGACCGGAACGGTCTTGCAGTGGTGGGGACGGTCCAGTGACGATGAGTGAACGGAATAGTGGCCCCGCCGCTGGATGGTCTCGAACCCGGGTCCTCCCGATGAGAGCAATGAGCGCTAACCACTGCGCTACGGCTACTTATGATTTTTTTCACTCGAATCGTCTATACCTCGGTAATGCTGGACCGTCACAAGGAATTGTAGCCACCATCGTAACTACCACCGCCATAGCCTTTCGGTTATTAATAACGATGCTTGATATCAGCATTCATGCACTATACGAAAAATATTTCTTATAGTATCATTTATATTCGTGTAATTCAGTGATTAAGTATATCTCAATGTTAAATAAATATATATGTTAGAAGCGAATACATAGGCAAATCAAATCAAATAAAAATTTATTTAATCCAACCAAAAATGTATTTAATTGTAATAAATGAAGATTGAATAGACGAATCTATTCAATCATAATAGATCTTTTCTCTGGGTGCGTTTGTGCTCGAAAAATGTTCATTGGCAAAGGAGATGTTTATGTTTTTTTTTCCAAATCTTCGTCTTTACGAGAATCTTCGTCTTTGCGAGAAGATTCACACAAACTTTGCCTCTGGGATTCGGTTTCATGATCGAGTTTTGCTTGCGGAACTTGATTTTTGGTGAAATGACTCTCAGGAGGAATGAAAAATGCCGGAGGCGATAAGCGGATAGCATTTACGTTTTGATAATTCGCCGTATCGCGAATTGTCATTTTTTTTCGCACCGACAGCTTCCCATCCATTCTCCATCCGCTTATTCGAGCTAGCGCACCCTGACGTGCCATATACCGCGACGGTATACGTGCCAGGAAACAAAAGCTCGAGGCCTTCGGCCATCTCTCCGTCGAGTGGCCGACGTACGAAAGACTCTGGTGAAAACTGGTAGTCCGAGCGTATCACCGCGGCGTATCGCGATGAAATTTATTCTCGATGATCGAATCACAATTATTACGCGCGATCAATGTCTCACGGACCGAGCAATTAAATTGTTACTCACTCTAGCGTACGGTTTTCCTGGTCGCGTGGTGAGCGCGGATAATTGACGGACACGGGAGGTATGTCCGAAGAGGAGGTTGATACGTGCGTCGCGGACCATTGACTGCATCCGCGCGTGCAACGCCCAAGTGCGCATAATTGGACGCGTGCCACGCGCGTCCCCTGCGCGAGACCCTCGGTGAATGCAGCGTCGTCCGACGGAACTCGCGGCGAGGAGAATTCAACACGATTCGTATCTTGCATCGTCGCGAAACAAGGCAAATACACCACACACCGTCCGACCGATCATCCGGGCGGCTGATGTACGATGTACGATCGCACATGCATGTAGAGTGAATTAAACGTTGGCTGCTTCTCGTTTCGTTGTCAATTGACACGCGGGGCCTCCCCGGAACGGGCTCGTCGACAAACTGCGCGTTTGTACGCTCTCCGCTCGCTGCACGTTACCTCGACGCCAAATACGCGATTGTCCGCGGGAGTTTCAAATTCGCACGTGTGCGATGTCCGAAGCAGACGGTGGTCGCCATTGTCGAAACGCAAAAACGGCACGTCGTTCCCGTTTGACGGCCTTTCCCTCTCCCTCATTGTACCCGAAGGACTAATAACCCCTTAATCAATGATCATTGAATATGCACCACTTGGCGAGGCTACTTATCCCTCCGAATACGAGGTTTCTTTTCTTTTTTTTCTCGATCCAATCCACCAAGACCATTCTGACGAAAGTTTCGAAATTTTCGCGCCTCGACATCGCTGGTATATCGCATTTTTTTTTATACACTCGATCGATAAAAATTCCCGTAGTTGAGTTATTTTTTTTGACAAAAGAAATCTCGACGCTTCGCGCTAGCTTATCGCCCGTGACCTTCGTTCGTCCTTCTTTTTCTTCGGCCGCTACAGATTGCCCGAAGCAATGGGAATCTACCCTCCCCCCTCCCCTCTCCCCCTTTGGCAACTCGCCGGACTCACTTTAATTGACAGAAGTCCGGAAAACTCGCGCAAACCTCCATTGACCGCGCTGCCGTTCAATGGAGGCTTCTCAAGGGCACTGGAGACTGCGACTCGATGCGCTCTTTACCGCTGAAAGATCTTTCCTCGAGCGTGTGTTCACGTCGGGATGTTCTCTTTTGATATGGCGAGCACGTGCGTCGTACGTCTTTTGTCGAACGTAGCTTACTACAATCTTGGCGTAAACGGTATACCCGCTGTATACCCTCGTACATCAGTCGAGATGTATGTACCCTTGCGTAACGAGGTGAATCGAGCGAGTCGCTTTTTCGCTGACTCTGCTCGGGTAATTCCATATGCTTGACACTACGACATGCGCGGTTGCGTTAGAACGGTATTTATTTGTACAAATTGACTACACGGTTTTCATTCGTCTCTCTCTCTCTTTCTCTATCTTTTTTTTTTTCATATTCCGCATTTGAGTCACGCACGAAAGATGGACGCGGCCATGGTCAGTGTTGGATGAGCGCAATGGCACAAATGTCGATCCAATTATTCGTGAGGAGAGTCGTTGTTTGTCGTAAGAGCGATAAAGACTCTTCGTCACGATGAAAAGCTGTTGAAAATAATAAAAGTGTCTCGGGAATGGAATTTTCAGGTGTCCAGTATTAATTGAATTTTTTATCATCGTCATCGACGGTAAAGTGCATGTTTTTTCGGACTTGTTTTCATAAAACGACCGGCTTCGGTTGCAATTCACTCTTTTGTGGCGGAATTTGCAAATCGCGGTTCGCTCGACGCAACAATAACCTACATTTATATGTTTATATGTACAGTGTGAGGCGGCATGAGAAATTAAACACCTGAATACCTCTCGAGGATTCGGAAATGTCAAGAATGTCAAATGTCGGAATTTAAGTGGTTCGGAGGGCGACAAGCGCGTCTGTCACAAAAGTCATCGTTCTGAATTTCATTTTTTTCCGATTTCTTTAGGGCTATCGAAGTTTGCATGGATGTAATGTAACGTGTGTTGCGTATTAAAGAATCCCTTGGGGTTAAAATAGTGTGGAAACGCTGTTAAAAGTCTTTCATCTCCACTTAAAGAGTGCTGGGCTCTGGACTCGATAAAAAACGAGATTTTTGCGTTTTCTTACCGAAATTTAGAGTTTTCGCGAAAAACTCGACGAGTTTTGTGATTGGCGAAAAATTTGCGATCGAACAGGCTGTTGAACTATTGAAAATAAAAATAAAAATTTCGCGTCATTTTTGGCCACTTTTCCAGAATCGTCGAAAAGCTGAAATTTCAAGAAACCAAGAATAACTATCGCTTTATCGGGGGTGTTTTGGAAAGCCCTCGAGCAGACTTAAAAAACGGTGAAAGTTGAATGTCGATAGCTAGATTCCTTCACCCTCAAAATCGATGTCGAAAATCAGGGTGAAAAACGCCAAGAGGAATGTATGAGAAAATTGACGAAAACCAGTGGTCGGACTTTAAAAATCTGCCAAAAATCGAGAAATAAACGTATCTCAACGAACCAAGCGGCATTACGAAGCTTCGACAATTGCCCGGAGAAAGAGCGCAAGCTGGAGTGTCTACCTCAATCAGGAAAGGAAAGGCGAGAATTTTAGTGATCTGGCAAACCAATTTGGCAAAAAATGACGAAAAATCCGAAAAAATCGATCTTTAAAATTCAGTTGAACAGTCAACATCGATATATTTTTCCCGCTGATTACAAAAACCCCCGATATTTCATCGAAAACTCAATAAGTCAATGCGAATTTTGAGTTTCAAATGAATTCAATGAAAAAATTGAGATGCTGCAGCGCAATCGTACGATCGCGAGTACCCGTCCCTAATATACATACATATACACACACGCCACACACACACACACACACACACACACACACACACACACGTGTGTGTGCATATAGATATAGCAATCGAGTTCAAACAAATCGATTAAGAATCTATGGTGTGTATCTCATCGGAGCAAAGTATCCATTTAGCGATGTCAGCATCTTGAGATGGACATGCACGTAACCCGGGCACGCGGAGCTCCGAGGGCCTTGTGCGGAGCTTGTATTTATTAGATCCATGCGTAAGCGTCTAACGGTTCATGCTCTTTATACGCGTCCACCTTCCGCAGAGCACTTGAGCATGTTCATTGCATCAGCGGCGTGAACTCGTACGAGTTTAATATGTAGCGCTCTATAACACACATGTATACATCTACACACAACACGAGCACAAATACCATCGCGGACTACAGCCCTTGGCCAATTGTTAACAGGTACGAAAACATCGAAGCTACACCGGACATCATAGTGTGCGTATACTCGCTCATCGATCGATGTCTATTTACTTCATTATGATCGATCTCTAAATCTCGAGTATGGAATGTTGTTGCATGATGAAATAAAAAATATTACCGCATAACGAACGAAATATTCGGATAAGCGGCTAAAAAAAAACCCCATGATTGGTAAATAAAAAAACGCTTCCTTGTGGGGATTAAAAAGGCGCAGAGGAGCACAAATACGAGCACAAATACCATCGCGGACTGCAGCCCTTGGACAATTGTTAACAGGTACGAAAACATCGAAGCTACACCGGACATCATGGAGGGCGTATACTCGCGTTATACCCGCTCATCGATCGATGTCTATTGACTTCATTATGATCGATCTCTAAATCTCGAGTATCGAATGTTGTTGCATGATGAAATAAAAAATATTACCGAATAACGAACGAAATATTCGGATAAGCGGCTAAAAAAAAACCCCATGATTGGTAAATAAAAAAACGCTTCCTTGTGGGGATTAAAAAGGCGCAGAGGAGCACAAATACGAGCACAAACACCATCGCGGACTGCAGCCCTCGGACAATTGTTAACAGGTACGAAAACATCGAAGCTACACCGGACATCATGGAGAGCGTATACTCGCGTTATACTCGCTCATCGATCGATGTCTATTTACTTCATTATGATCGATCTCTAAATCTCGAGTATGGAATGTTGTTGCATGATGAAATAAAAAATATTACCGCATAACGAACGAAATATTCGGATAAGCGGCTAAAAAAAAAGCCCATGATTGGTAAATAAAAAAAACGCTTCCTTGTGGGGATTAAAAAGGCGCAGAGGAATGGGAAAGCAATGTTGATTGTGCGCCTCGACTCTCCGTCTTTTTTTTTCTTCCTTTTTTCTGGAACCAATAAGAGCTCCCGCGACTGAAACCGGTTTGCTAAAATAACCCGCCAATCACATACGCGGTTAAAAGTCGGGAGCTACTGAATACACGCTCATCGCGTGCGCGCGCCCCGCTCACCTTCGTCTTTCGCTCAATCGTTTCCTTCACACTCTTTATTTTTTCGTTACGAGAGGATCCTCGCAGGCGCGATAAGTCGTGCAGCAGACAGCGTACTCGCATATGTATGTGGCTATCTCGATCGTGTCTACGTCATCATTGCGCCCGTATACAAAGTTCTTTCGCAATAAATTTCATGCTTCTTCGGAAATCAATTTTCCCCTTTCTTTTTTCTTTCCTCGATGCAGAGGAATCGCGTTCCGTATAAAAGGTGCTCTTTGCTCTCCGCTTCCGGAATATTTATACATTTCCCGTGATCATTATTTTCCGTTTCGAGGGATGAAATTTATTCACGCAATTTATCATTTTGCATACATCGGAAAAAGCCGAAAAGCTTGGACGAAAAAGAAAATTATTTGGGAATTCGAGATATATTCGCGAATTTCTTCCGGAAAACAATTCGACACGTGAAATTTGCCAATTTCTATTTAATTTTGCGGAATTATTACTGATGGGAAATTTATGTTTTCGGACCCGTGTGTGCCTGCCACACAGACACTGTTTCAAAAACAAATGCTCCAAACCGTCATCCAAGTTCGAACGGATCGCGTGCAAATAAAATGTACGAAAGAAAAACTACAACTCAAACGTCATTATAAACGTCGATTCGCGGATGAAATTCAAGACGAACGATATTAAACGTTCCGTTGCAAATTATGCACAAAACTGTCAAGTGTATCGGGTTACGGGGTTCAACTGCTTTTTATTTAATTTTCGTCGTGCGTCGGCGGCAAACTAGTTACGAAAAAAGTGTATGGTTGACTGACCGGCAAACGGCGGCTCATTGGTGCTCGATTAACCGGAAAGATGGCCTCGTCCATTCGAATATTCCATGATTTTTTCTCGACCCGTCCCTCCTTCCAACCCGCCGGCCTCTTTTCATTATCGCGCCGTTAAAACCCGCTCGCTCCCTTTCAAGAATCGACGAATAAAAATTCGACCATGCTGACTCGATCTTTTCGTCCTACAGTGGAATTTTTCAATATCGTAATAATCGAACAGTCGAAAAATCCCGCGCACTGATCCGCGCATAAGGGAGACTGCGTGCGTATATACGCGGCTCTCACCGCGTATCTTTATTTTCCATCGCGTGTGTGAATGTATGCTGCGTATTACGCGATCCACTTTTGCCACATCCGCAAACACACTGACCTCGTCGCTCGGCTTTTCGCGCCTTTCTTCCCAAAAAATTATGAGAGTATAAATAAACTGCGAATCTCGCCGATGATGAAAAACATTTCGTGCAAATAATTATTTAAGGCGAGCAACGTTTGAGACATACAAATTCTCTGCTGTGTATACGTGTATATGTATATACACTCACGTGCAAACGTGAATCTGCACTCTTCATCGATGCGACAATAACAAAGAGGCAGGTGCGAAAGAGGTGTACGATGTTGAAAATAAATAGACTAAAAATACCACCAATACCAAAATATACGATAGCTTCGAAAATACACTCGCATATGCCTTTCAACCGACTAAATTAATAACTCGTGGGAAATACACGTTACGTCCCGTGTAGAAATTTTGATCGGGAACAAGTCTGGCCCAGTACTGGCTTTCCCGATTTGATATCGGGGCATAGCCAGGCTAGCCAGGCCGGGATCCGGCTAGCAATGTAACGGGTAATAAGTCAGGGCCTGGTTTGATTTCCATACACCGGGAAATAATCGGGAAATGACCAGGGCCTGATCAGCACCCGCTCAGAACAGTAAGCCGGGAAATGGCCATGCCCAGCCATAGCCCTTACTTGCTTTTCAAATTTCATTCCATGCCACAGCCCGGTTGGAATCTGACCTGAGACTTAATATGAAATCATACACATTTGTGTAGGGAAATAAGGAAGTAGAGCACACGGAATAAATTGAAACATAAAATTCAAATGTAAGCGAGATAATATTTTAAATTCTATTTTTCCCTTGTCGCACTGCCTTACCAACGAATGTTGCGCGTTAGGCGCAACGAAGGCGAGCATATCGGGAGTATATGTATATAACTCGGAACTCAGAATTGTATTCATGGAAATCCCGACCAGGCCATGAGCATTTTCTGACATGGAAATATTGACGAGAATAGCCCGATTTTCCCTATTTGCCCCTTACCAGGCCCCTACCTAAAAACTAAGACCAGGCCAAACCAAGGACCAGGGCCCGGTCTAAAGTCGGGACGTCCAGATCAAATTTCTACACGGGGTATATTCTCCCAGCAAAGAGGCGTTGAGGAGGTTGCGTGGGAAAAGCAAAGCGGTGAAAAAGCGAGCTGTTTACGGAATAATTATTCCGTTATTAATAAAAAAATAAAAAATTAATCGAAGCATAAGGATATTTCGCGAGTATATTCAGCGAACGTGGACTTTCCTCGATAGAAATGGATCACCCCGCGGGACTCGTGACTGTGCGTAATAATCGCGCCTACCTGTGTGTGCATATCGACGCGACGGGCTCCGCAAATAAATAAGCGACGAAACACAGTACGCACAATGTACGTATACTTGTAGTCCAGTTTATCGCAAGGGTAATGGTAGTTGATTGGCTCGGTGTTTCGCTACGGCATTGACGGACGTGTGCCGAGAAGCTCGGAGCTCCGTAATATCCGAGTGCGTACAGTGAGAAGCTGCGCAGAGCCCGAGGTCCTTACACCACGAATCCTCATTGATGGGATCGGGGGATATATTTATAAAGCGGATACTACCGGGAACCGAGAACGCTTTATTGCTTCGAATCACCGTTATTTTATCAATCGCAATTTACCTACTCTACTGCACGCGCGATCTCGAGCTTCTCACGTGTTTTTCATCTCTCGTCCTTGCATAAAACGATGCTTTTCGTACTCTAAATGTGTTACATATCCACCGCTAGGAGAAAGAATGGGAAAATAATTGGATGAAAACTCACCTCGCACCTCGAAGTGTCCAGAATCTCGACCTCGGTCGTGACATTGTCTATCGTGACGCTGTGTCGATAGAGAAAATCTGAAAAAACAGGAAAGAGCGAGTTGTCACATGCGCGTGCGAAGGACGAGTCTTCTTCGTTGGTCATTTCGGGATATCGACGTTTGCAGAGTGGGAAAAATTCGGACGTCGATGATTTTTTTTCTAAAAAGTTCATTCGAAAAATCGCGATTGTTATTCTCGTGCGTGCGTTTGCAGAATCGACCCCACATTTTTCTTTTGAAAGTTTCACGTTTATCAATGGGACGTCGAAAATTCACTGACTGAGCTGGTTGAAATTGGTGATAAATTTGCCGGCTCGCGACGTTCAAGTTTGCCCGAAAATCGCTGTATGTGTATACGTGTAATAAAATAAAATGGCATATGCAGGCATATCCCCATTTTTATTTTTCATAACTCGCATTCTTGACCCAATTTTTTTTTGTCGTCGACTCAAAAAATGGGGGCTTCCATAACGATAATGTCCATCTGCGTGTCATTACAGCGCGTCGGGATGATGACTTTCGTGAAAATCGCGCTCTCGCCCCGTCCCTCTCTCTCTCTCTCTCTCTCTTCCTTGCCCTGTTTGTTCGTTCGCTTTATTTCTCGACGAAAATCGCCTGGTATCTCGCAATCAGTGTTACTGCATATATTTTTCGTTTCTTCTCTCGTACGAGCGTTATTTCGAATTTATTTTTTCCCTCCCTCGACCCCTATATGGCCCCGGAATCCCAGCAAAAAAAAAAACAATTGCTCCCGCTGGGAAAAAGTCGTATTTTAACTCGCGAAATTACCAAGTGCGCTGCCCAGCTATGCTGTATATATCGTACGCACAGCAGCGTGCGTGAATTATCGCATATCGCGAAATGTTCCAAGGACCGTCGAGGTCGCGCTCGCGTGTAAAATCAGCGGCCTCTCGCGCGTCATTTCTGACTGCACGAATCGAACCTTGGAATTTGCGGAACATGGCGGGCTACACCCAGAGAAAAGATCTATTATGATTGAATAGATTCGTCTATTCAATCTTCATTTATTACAATTAAATAAATTTTTGGTGGATTCAATAAATTTTTATTTGATTTGATTTGCCTATGTATTCGCTTCTAACATATATATTTATTTAACATTGAGATATACTTAATCACTAAATTACACGAATATAAATGATACTATAAGAAATATTTTTCGTATAGTGCATGAATGCTGATATCAAGCATCGTTATTAATAACCGAAAGGCTATGGCGGTGGTAGTTACGATGGTGGCTACAATTCCATGTGACGGTCCAGCATTACTGAGGTATAGACGATTCGAGTGAAAAAAATCATAAGTAGCCGTAGCGCAGTGGTTAGCGCTCATCGCTCTCATCGGGATGACCCGGGTTCGAGACCATCCAGCGGCGGGGCCACTATTCCGTTCACTCATCGTCACTGGACCGTCCCCACCACTGCAAGACCGTTCGGGTCATCACATCCTATACAACTACTTCCAATACTAACTCCAGGCTCATTCCAATACTTTTTAAATAACACTAATAACACTAGTTGAATCAAATAAATTTATATGTTGAATTTGAATAAAAGTCTATTCTGCCAGGAGCCAAGCAAAAAATCTATTCAAATTAAATAGGTTTTATTTGAAGATAATAGATTTTTTTCTGGGTGTATTCTCCGTTACGTATTTCGAAAATTCGTCGACGACCGGCGACGGATTTTAGTGTACAGATTCGGTCGCGAGACATTTGCCGAAAACTCCGGAGATTCAAACGGGACACAGGCAATAATATTCTCCTCTCCCTGTATTTCGATAATCGAAGATCCTCATCGATATAATTTTGCTCAGCCAACAACCGTAAAACCCATTCATGTCCCGCGACGTTCGAACGTCCACAGGCGATTCCGACGTCCGAGACATTGACTCGAGAACGTTTTCTTGTTCCACGTTTAATAATTGAATAACTCGTTTCTCTGGTGCATTTATTATACCGCTTTGAACACGCGAAGGACTCGAATAATAATGCGGAATAATAAAGTTAAGAGCAAGTAAGCTCACATATGTATATATGCACATTAGGGTATCCGTTCTTCACCGTGTTGACTCTTTTCACTTGGTTACGCTTCAAATGGCTGGGATATCGCCTGGAAGCAATTTTGAAAAAAAGAAAATAAGTCCCATTTCCCATTTAATCAACACGGAATTTTTTCTCAATATTAATTTCATTCAAAAAAACTCTCGATCCCGCTTCGAACACGATCCATTTGGAAGCAAACATTTTTATATCGACGAGATCAATTTCTTCAATTTCATCGCCGATACAAAAGCGTTAAAACATCTAAGAATCCCATGATGATCGAATGGCATTTGAATTTTCTCAATATTGTCTTTGGGCTGTAAACTAATGTCAACTAGGGAGATTACGAGCACCCTAATGTGTGCACCCTGTGTAGTAGGTCTTTACTGCGGTAATTCCGGAAGTGGAATAACAGGTTCCGCTTTACCCCTCGTTGATCTTCGGTACTGATAATCAGAGAGTTCTCGTTGTCAATTTATCCTGGCGGAAAAATATGTCTTTCGCGCGTTCATCGCGGAACTCGGACCAATTGGGAAGATCGCGCATACGCGGACGAAAATAACTCTACCATAGGCGGCAATTTGGCATCAAAAAGTATTGCTGCGATGAACAAAAGCTGTCGAATTAACCGAGTCGAGAAAAGCATCCCTAGGGATGCTTTTCAACGAAGGCGAGCATATCGGGAGTATATGTATATAATTCAGAACTCAGAATTGTATTCATGGAAATTCCGACCAGGCCATGAGCATTTTCTGACATGGAAATATTGACGATAATAGCCCGATTTTCCCTATTTGCCCCTTACCAGGCCCCTACCTAAAAACTAAGACCAGGCCAAACCAAGGAAATCCAGACCAGGGCCCGGTCTAAAGTCGGGACGTCCAGATCAAATTTCTACACGGGCTCTGGCGGAATACATATGATAAATTCAGTGAATGCTTCTCGCGGCAACACTCGCAAAAATTGAGCTCCCGCGGTCCCTGGAGCCGTGGAGCGTATCATACATTTTTTGCCCTCCGCCGCGAGCCACAAACATTTTCCACGTGCAACGCTCGATTCCACGTTTTTTTTCATGAATAATACAAGCATCGGCAATAACATTTAACGTCCAGAGCGTGTATACGCGCATTCGCCGCGTCAATGCCGGTGAATTTTATTGCCTAGCGCTCGGATCGCCGATCTGCGTTTGCCCTTACATCTCGGTAAGCAGATTGTACGGTGTGCACTGCGGTGCAGCAGCGTGGTACACACGAAGACGAACATAGGCAGGGTTGCTATCCGCGAGGCGCTGAGGATGAGGTGTTAATTTGCCCACGGATGTACAAACGATAGGTGTGGCGCGGTGTTGCTATCCGCGCGCATGCGACACGTACCTCTGCGGTAAGTGCGCAGATTGCGTGAAATATAGTATATATAAAATAATCGCTGGGTTATCGTCGTATATACCAGCGCGCCTCGGTAACGAAGCGAGTTTCCAAAGCGTCGATATTAAGCAAAAGTGTCAATTAAAATTTCGGTTATCGCACAGCGAGCCGATAAATAACGAACGTGCGCAGCATCGGTGGATAAACTTCACGGAGTGCAAGCTTTAATTACCGCGTGAATTCGCTTTTCATCAGCCAATTATGCCCACGAGTCCATTATTCAGACTTCTCGAGTCTGCCATTATCCTCGTTGGGCTCGTGTACATTTTTCGAATTCGAATAGATACAGAAATGACGATATTCAATCGCTATATTTTTTGAGGCCAGCTTTTTTTTGCGGTATCTCGTCGCTCACGCATACTTTTTTTCGATTACTCAAGCATCTACCTGCATACGTCCGTGTCTCTCGGGTATTAATAAAATTGATTTCGTCGCCGGGGGAACCCGAGGACGCTTCTTTTTTTTTTAAATAATTCTCATCGCCACCGCGAGGCCTTCAACGGTGTTTCTATCGCGCGTACGCTTATTTTATTGCTCATACCTCCCTCGAGGCATCTGCAATCAGATCGTTCGTTAACGAACCAACTAACATGACTGCCGTGTATTTTGTACCTTTATAGTGTCCACATGTATATATCACCTTAACAACGCCGAGTCATGGCTGCGTACTCATCTGTTTATCTCGCATAAAGCGACGGATTTTATCCGTCGCGCTGCCGCGGGTATCAACTGAAAACATTGACGGCATCGGAGGGTCGTAAAACTCCAGGTGCGGAGTGACACCTAGACGACACGATCTGTCCCGCGTGTTAAGCTCTCGCGGCCTCTGGCCCGGGAACAAAGCGCTTACCGTTTCGCGTGCGTACATTGTAACGTTTTCGAAAGATTCAACGGCGGAAAGCGCCGAGTTCCCGAGCTTTAGAATCAGTGCCGATTTTTCTCTTTGAAAATAAAATTGACGATATTTTCTGTGTACTCGAGGTGTGGAAATCGCCAAGTTCCGGAGCCTCAAAATCGATGCTGAATTTTTTTCGCGCACCTTCAGACGTCGAGAAAACATTTTTCAAAACGTCCAACGACCGTAAACTTTTGTCCTACGGAAAATATTTAAAAAAAAATAGAAAACTCCGACGTTTACAACGTTGGAGATGAAAAGTCCCATTGATTCCCTTCTCGCGGCGACAACTTGCTGTTTTTTTTTCCGCTTTTCCCTCGATAAGGACGAATGAGCTCGATATCATCGCGGCAAAGGACTTAAATACGGCTGAATCAATACCACACGTCGGACCGATTTATCGCATCGAAGCGAGCGACCGTCACCCGCCGTATATACCCGCATGTATACGCGGTAATTTCATTGATCGAGAATGCGGATGTGCGAAAACTTTGCACATTGGATGTACACGAAAGGCGTTTAATTGTGAGAGCGAATAAGAGCGACGAGGAGGCGAGGACGCGAGGGAAAGCGGGCGATACGATATCCTCGTTATACCACGAGCGTCAAACGCGTATACACGTATACGGTGTATTGAAACAGTATAAGCCCTTGTCAGTCTTTTTAACTCGCATGCTGTTTAACGATGGCTAAAAATATATCGCGTCTGACTCGCCATGCAAGTGGCCGGGTTGTATCTTTCCGCTCGTCTCCTCATTCATCCTTTTTTTTTGTTTGCCGTTGGTTATTTTTTCGCCTCACGATGAGCCCCGCGTGCATGCATCCCCGACATCGCGCCAACTCGTTTTTCGGGAGTAACCGGAGGACGCCGCCGCCCCTCTCGCTTCCTCAGCATGCCGCTGCTGGTATGAATTAATGAAAGGGAATCACGCGAGAAGCATCACGCTTTGACCGTCGCCAATGCAATGGACCGGCGAGATACACACTCGAGATACAACACTCCGGGATGATATCCTCGCGCCGTGTACACATACACTCTCTTCTGAATTTGCTGAAGATTATGAGCGGACTATCGCGAATTTACTTAACGCCAGAGAGAAGAAAATAAATAACGAGCGGCAAGCAGGATCGACAGCCTCTGAATTTATGGCCTCGGCGGAGCCTAGACTTGTATTTATCATCGTTACGAAACGAGAGTGTTTATTATTCCTGAAATACCTGAAACGCGCGTATACCTCTTTGACGCGCGTATATGCCATACACGGGGTCGCGTTTCGCATCGCGCACAAACCTCCGACCGATCCAACCGGAAGTCTTGATGAAATATTTTAAATATTAACCCCCCCTCCCCGGCCGAACTTTGATCGAATTACAATTTTCGGATATTTTCAGCCCTACATGCTTCGTCATCACCGAGAAGTTTAATAAAGACTGAAATATCGAAATTTTCCCCATTGATGAAGTTATTAAAGATTCATTCTCACGGATACAGTCAATGTGCATGTGAGCTTGAAATCTGCATCGTTGGACTTTAACGGAAATCTGAATTTTTATCGATTTTTCACGTTGAAATTTCCTGAATGATCATGAAATTTTTTTTCTTCTCACGAGCGTCATAATTTCGAAAAATGATAAAAGTATTTGCCGAAGGGTATGAATATTGACGATGAAAAGGAAGTTTATCGCACATTTCGTTGGATTCCGACGATGCAAGCTTCAAAATCGTACACGCGTAGTTCGAAATACGTCCACTCACCAGCGCTCCATCATGGAAGATATAAATAATATCGTTTTTATATCACACGAAATACAAATATTTTTTTCTTCCATGGTATATGAACTAACTCTCTATATGTACGAAATTCAGACAAGTTAATTTCCCTGCGTATATTTAACGAGCGTCATAATTTCGAAAAATGATAAAAGTATTTGGCGAAGGGTATGAATATTGACGATGAAAAGGAAGTTTATCGCGCATTTCATTGGATTCCGACGATGCAAGCTTCAAAATCGTACACGCGTAGTTCGAAATACGTCCACTCACCAGCGCCCCATCATGGAAGATATAAATAATATCGTTTTTATATCACACGAAATACAAATATTTTTTTTTCCATGGTATATGAGCTAACTCTCTACGTACGAATTTCAGACAAGTTAATTTCCCTGCGTATATTTAACGAGCGTCATAATTTCAAATATCGTTAAAAGATTTTGGTGAGCGGCAGGATATCGACGATGAAAAGGAAGTTTATCGCACGTTTCGTTGGATTCCAACGATGCGAGCTTCAAACACGAAATACAAATATGTTTTTTTTCCATGCTATATGAACCAACTCTCTATGTACGAATTTCTCTATGTACAAGTTAATTTACCGCGTATATACTTTTATATCGGTAAGAAATCTACGCGCACGTTAATTCCTCTCTCTAAACAACGTGTATTATTTGTACAGTACGGCAACCGACTGATAGCGTGAAAACTTTGGTGCGTCATTTTGCAGGCACTCGTGTTGTACCACATGCATGTATACATTTGTATATGCACCGCCAACGCAATGGCGAATTTTCCAAAGGCCTCATTACGCTACAGACTCTCTTCTTTCCCTGCTCATGTATATGTGTACGGCATACAAATATCTCGTCTATTATCTCCCTTGTCCTCGTAAACATGGAGCTTTCTAAACGATCGCCGGCGAATTATTCTACTCAATCAGTGTGGCTATCTCCACGGCAGTCTCCGCGGCGAGGAGCAGGACGAAGATGAAGAAGAAATCTCCGTTGTTAATCACGATTCGAGTAATGCGCGCGGCGGATCTCACTCGCGTTTCGATTTCGTTCGATTGCACTCGCTCTGTTGTGTGGCTCGAGAGTCGATGAACCGCTATATGTACATGTTCGATCCCGTCGTGTTCTCCATATTATTATCCTCGTTGCTTATACACGGTTGCTCGCGGATGAAAAGTACCGATCCGCGCGCCGATGTGGTCGCGCGGAGAGTTTCCCGCCGGCGGCCATTTTGTTAAATCGTTACACGAGAACAATCAATCGCATATGCCATGTACGTGCATAATACGACGAACGCGTGAAACAACAGAGTAACAAAATATTGAATCAAAACACGGGCAATATTATTATTTTCCCGGGGAATTTTATTCAAACAAACTCGCGGTGGGTTCGCCCCGAGCGCGTCACGTCACTCCGAGACTCTGAGAGTACATCGATCTCACGAAAGCTTGCGGATTTATGGAGATTTATAGACTGTTTTTTTACCGAATTTTTAGGTTAGTCGCGAGTGCTCGTGCGTCGGTACAACAGAGCAGAGTCACGCGCGCGGTCGGTAAGTACAGAGGCGCTGGGAAAGCTGGTAGTGCGCCCTTTTGCCGCTTTCCCGCTTCCGCGGTAATAAAATCGAGCGGGTTCATCTCTCTCGGAAAGCCATCGATTTCACATGGAGATTACCACCCATCTTTGTTCATTGATATATGTAGGTGTATGTAACTGTCTCGTGTAGGAAATCGTGTACATCTGCCTCGGGGCGGATAATCGATGGATAAGGACGAGATAAACATAGAGAACATGCGTGTCCTCGACAATTATCCATGCTGAATTCCGACCAGTGTGCCGGTAAATACATCGCGTCTCCCACCGCTTGTTTATAGCTTTCTTTTCTTTCCTACGATAACCCATCCCTGCGAGAAGCTCAATGTCCTTCAGACGAGGTACGTGCCGACAGAGGTCGCTCTTGCGCCTCCTGCCAGGGATGAGAACAAAGAAAAAGCCTCATCCTTCCCATTTTTTGTCAACGAATCGTCGCAATATTGCGTGGCAATTCTCACAGAGACATCGAGCCCTCTTATCCTTCGTATACACGCATGCGCACGCGCATGCCGGGAGAGTGACTCGCGTGGACTATAAACACTTGTTTCCGCGTATCGTGTATCGTAGAAAAAAATCGGCCGAGCCCGAAAAGTCGCAACGTATCGTGTGCTGTGTTTGCATAAAACATGGCATTGTATACGTACGGCACGGTATGTACAGGCGGATGTACACGTTACCGCGCGTATTCAATGTGTGTAGCAATTATTAGCGAGCGAGCGCGGCGTATCCGCCGGCATGAGTTATGGGAGAGAGATCTGCATTCTGGCTGCCTGCTTCTCTTGCTCCTCTTCCCCGCGGGCTCTATTTCGTATCGAGTCTTTGAATCTCCGCCCTGGCATCTATATAGGCGTATACTCATGTGGGACGTATATATCCGAGGCTCGGTACGCGCGTATGAGAACGAGACCCTCCGGTCATGCGTTCGCACTAACTCGTGTGTTAGAAAGCGATCGGGCACGCGAGTTTCAACCCCGTAACGCATACGCTCTGATGAAAATGTTCGCAACTTCCGGTATATCCATTTGAACCGTATATATACACCTCGGTAATATACAATTGCGCCTCAATCGAGGAATAACTAATCCCTCGTACGATTAATCATCTCTCGAACCACGCGGACTCTATTATCCCAGTTGTTGTTTCCAGGAAACTCGAACGATTCTCCATGGCGAACGAGCGCGCGCTTATCGACGCCGTCAAATTTATGTATACGTCTCCGAGTGTCCGTTATTTTCCCAGCTGTTTTTTTACTCTATAGCCTACGACGATCACCGTTGGAAAAGGACATTTCGAACCCCGTTGACTCGCCTGCCTCAATGACGATACTTTTCTCATTCAACAGACACGTGGGATTTTTTAATTTTTTACATTTTGATACTTTAATAATACATTTTTATGATTCAATATAGTTTCTGACGATACTTTCCCCATTTGAGAGACACGTGGGATTTTTTAATTTTTTACATTTTAATACTTTAATAATACATTTTTATGATTCAATATAGTTTCTGACGATACTTTTCCCATTTAAGAGACACGTGGGATTTTTTAATTTTTTACATTTTGATACTTTAATAATACATTTTTAGGATTCAATACAGTTTCTGACGATACTTTTCCCATTTGAGAGACACGTGGGATTTTTTAATTTTTTACATTTTAATACTTTAATAATACATTTTTATTATTCAATATAGTTTCTGACGATACTTTCCCCATTTGAGAGACTCGTGGGATTTTTTGATTTTTTACATTTTGATACTTTAATAATACATTTTTATTATTCAATATAGTTTCTGACGATACTTTCCCCATTTGAGAGACACGTGGGATTTTTTTATTTTTTACATTTTAATACTTTGATAATACATTTTTATTATTCAATATAGTTTCTGACGATACTTTCCGCATTTAAGAGACACGTGGGATTTTTTAATTTTTTACATTTTAATACTTTAATAATACATTTTTATGATTCAATACAGTTTCTGACGATACTTTCCCCATTTAAGAGACACGTGGGATTTTTTTATTTTTTACATTTTAATACTTTAATAATACATTTTTAGGATTCAATACAGTTTCTAACGATTCTATGATTCAATATAGTTTCTGGTCATTCAAATGCATACAATAAGCAGAAAAAAGATGAAATCTATGAGCGCGATAATCCTCCGTATTAATTAATTGAATAGGGCAAGTAGCGTCATTCGGGCAGGAGCTTATGGCGGTTGAATGTTTTTTTTTCCAACATTTTGTTCCCTACACCTCGGGTATACTATTCATACACATTGTCCAGGCATGTACGACCGATCTGTGTAAAAATCGTGTCCGCGGGGGATGGAATTCATTTCGTCAAGTTTAACGTGCATACAAAATCATTTTTGATTTCCAAAAACATTGGTTTATCATGACTCAACGAATACGCGTGCAGACGTAAGTGTATCTCATCTCCGGTGCATGACCGGAGATGAGAGACTCCGCGAGTAAAAAAGGTGGACGGCTAAGATGTAACGGACGGGTCTCGTATTTCGCTCGTTTAAATCTCGAGTCAGCGGCACGAACGAGTGCGAGATAGAGGCCGAAATTTTTGCCCAATTTCCAACGGTTATACCAGCGTACAATCAAGAGAAGGAGAGAGAGAGAGAACGAGAGAGAGAGAGAACAGAAACTCTCGGAATGGGACAGTAACAATCATTCTTTACGATGCAATTTTCTGCGGGATAGAAACGGCCTTCGGTGAGTTGAGTGCGCTGCGAAGCCACCCATGAACTCTTTTACCACCGATGGTAAAGAAAAATAAATGCAGAAAAAAGCCCCCCCCCCCCGCCCTCCGAAGAAGAAAGAATCAGAGCCTGTACAGGCGAATATAGAAACGACCAATGATTTATATATCTTGATGATGATCAACGTGGCGCATGTTGGATGAAAATCGAGCGATTATCGGAAACGAAATATCAAAAACAACATTTATTTATTTTCTTGCTTTTATATTTATGCATTTTCTTTATATAGGTTATGTACGCTGTTGCATGTTGACGGGACAATTAATTGTTTGAATGAAACGCACTTTGATGAAATATAACCCCAATAATAAAGCCCTGATGTTTATGAATGACCGGAGGCTCGATGGGCTCGACGTAATTAAGGAGAAAATATAAAGATTTTTCGTAATTATACTCACCACTCGTCGAGCTGTATTCGCCGATGTATCGTCTCGTGAGATATCGCACAACCACAGCTGCAACACACAATTTAAACGGAAATCATTGAAAGGAACGGAATATTTGTCAGGCTTAATTGGCTCCGGGAAGGTAAAAAGATTGATTTTCTTCGTGTTAAATTTTAATGATCGCCAACGCGGATTTTGTCTCGCCTGTGAGAAAGACGAAAAATCATGTCGATACCGCGGAGCGCATGCGGTTGAAGCGCTCATTGCAGAGTGGGTACGACTCGCGCGCGCGATGCGGATGATATGAGAAGCTCGAAACAAAATCCTTGACCTTGATTTCGCCACATTTTACATTTTTTTCCCCGATGATTCTGTCAACTTGCCGATCGCGATATCTCCAAGTGAGCTCATATATAAATGAGCTCACAGAGGTGACATTCACTACCTCTGGTAATAATCCGTGAATATACGCTCTGCGTACACGTGCTTGCACTCGGGATAATTAAATATCCGCGGGGATATTGAATGTATATATAATTAACGTCGACACTCGACTTTCCTGTTTCTCACGGGTATACGCGGCATCGCAATTTTTGAAATCATATTCTATATACTTTTATCATTTCCGAATTTTATTATCCTTTTTTTTTTCATTGAAAAGTCTCGCAAATGCTCGAAAGCCCCGATACAGACGCGAAACAAAAAAGAATCAACCGCTGGAAAGCGACGAACTAGACGAGCGTGTATCGCGAGCTAACCTCACTTTTCACGAGGGGCATCGCAATTTTTTAAATCATATTCTATATACTTTTATCATTTCCGAATTTTATTATCCTTTTTTTTCATTGAAAAGTCTCGCAAATGCTCGAAAGCCCCGATTCAGACGCGAAACAAAAAAGAATCAACGGCTGGAAAGCGACGAAGTAGACGAGCGTGTATCGCGAGCTAACCTAACTTTTCACGAGAGGCATCGCAATTTTTTAAATCATATTCTATATACTTTTATCATTTCCGAATTTTATTATCCTTTTTTTTTTCATTGAAAAGTCTCGCAAATGCTCGAAAGCCCCGATACAGACGCGAAACAAAAAAGAATCAACCGCTGAAAAGAGACGAACTAGACGACCGTGTATCGCGAGCTAACCTCACTTTTCACGAGGGGCATCGCAATTTTTTAAATCATATTCTATATACTTTTATCATTTCCGAATTTTATTATCCTTTTTTTTCATTGAAAAGTCTCGCAAATGCTCGAAAGCCCCGATTCAGACGCGAAACAAAAAAGAATCAACGGCTGGAAAGCGACGAAGTAGACGACCGTGTATCGCGAGCTAACCTCACTTTTCACGAGGGGCATCGCAATTTTTTAAATCATATTCTATATACTATATCATTTCCGAATTTTATTATCCTTTTTTTTTCATTGAAAAGTCTCGCAAATGCTCGAAAGCCCCGATACAGACGCGAAACAAAAAAGAATCAACCGCTGGAAAGCGACGAACTAGACGAGCGTGTATCGCGAGCTAACCTCACTTTTCACGAGGGGCATCGCAATTTTTTAAATCATATTCTACATACTTTTTTCATTTCCGAATTTTATTATCCTTTTTTTTCATTGAAAAGTCTCGCAAATGCTCGAAAGCCTCGATACAGACGCGAAACAAAAAAGAATCAACCGCTGGAAAGCGACGAACTAGACGAGCGTGTATCGCGAGCTAACCTCACTTTTCACGAGGGGCATCGCAATTTTTTAAATCATATTCTACATACTTTTTTCATTTCCGAATTTTATTATCCTTTTTTTTCATTGAAAAGTCTCGCAAATGCTCGAAAGCCTCGATACAGACGCGAAACAAAAAAGAATCAACCGCTGAAAAGAGACGAACTAGACGAGCGTGTATCGCGAGCTAACCTCACTTTTCACGACTATAATCTTCGGCCCGAGCGAGTTTGTGTGTTAAGAAGACGGATAAAAAAGAGAATAAAACAGTCTGTCGATCCGCCTTCCCTGTCGGCAAAGTGCCAAATTGTTGGTTCGCTGTCACGATTATCATAGTGTAAGTCTCGCGAGAGACGTTTTTAAATGTTTTCTTCTCCTTCATAGAATTTCAGGGTCCCCGAGGGCTCGTGACGGCGCGAATGAGCTTGGTTCGGCTCGCACCATCGTCGATATAACGCACGTGTATATGTATACATAGGCGTGTGATTTCAACGAGATAAACCGCGCACATTTGCTTCAAAAATCGTGCAAGAGCGTCGCTGAAACGATTCATGAAATAACCCGCAATTTCCCTTCCCGGCCGCTCTCAGCGAGACACAAGCTCGTTCGCACTTTGCGCCGAAATCTCCGCGAACCGTATACGGCAACGAAAATGCCTCTCGTTTCCCTTCATTCGGGGCACATTATTGATGAGTTTTTTTTTCAGTTGTATCGTACGCGTGCACTGTTTTTGAAAAATATTCCCTCTCCGTGGGACAATTCGAGAAATATAATAATGGAATGTCAAACTCGAAGCTTCAATGAGAAAATAGTGATTGATTAATAAAATCCGTATTTCCGCATTTTCAGACCGAGATATTGGGTTTTCGATGAAATACCGCTGTGTTTCGTAATCAGCGGGAAAAAATACATCGACATGGACCGTTAATAATCATCTTTGAGTTGCAAAATTTTTCGCTATTTTTTGCCGGATTGAGTTGCTTCATGGAAATGTTTACAATTTTTTTTCTGTTTGAGATAGACACCCCAACTTGTGCTTATTCTCTTCGCAATTGTTGAAGCTTCAAACTGCCGTTTGGTTCATGTAGATATCTTGATTTTTCAATTTTTGGCAGATTTTCAAAGTCCGACCATCGATTTTCGCCAATTTTCCCATACATACCCCTTTGCGTTTTTTTCGCGAATATTCAACATCGATTTTGAGGGTGAAGGAGTTTAGCTATCGACATTTAACTTGCACCATTTTTTAAGTCTACTCGAGGGCTTTTCAAAACACTCCCGATAAACCTACAGAACGTGATTTGAAACGTAGTTATGGCCTTTTGAAAATCCGGCTTTTCGACGATTCTGGAAAAGTGGCAAAAAATGACGAAATTTTTTCTTCGAATTTTCTATAGCCCAACAGCCTGTTTCATCGCAAATTCTCCGCCGATTACGAAACACATCGAGTTTTTCGCGAAAACTCAATATTTCAATGCGAAAACACACGATATTGACTTTTTTCGTTTCATTTTTCATCCGCTCCGACCGCACTGGCGTCGCCCTTTTGTATATTGCATTCTTGCGCGAGCTTTGTATATTCCCGGTGTGTAAAGATTCAATGTACCACAGCGGAGAATCGGTGAATTTGTGCCCCCGCGATCGCTTGATAAAAAATCCTCGGTTAAAACCTCATTATTTTCGGGTGGATCACTGCCTCCGTTGTTCAGTGCCACACGCGCGAACCTCCGTCCGCACGTGAATGTATGTATACACCAGGGACATTGAAGGTCAATACGACCGCAGCATCTCGCTGATACTTTTCTCACATATTTATAATAACAATGTTTATGCATTTACAACATCGTTTGTCAGCTGCTGTAGCTACGCGCGAGGACAAACGCGTCTCGGTCTTATTCACCAGGAACGCCCCATATATTATTCATGCACGTATAAACGTCGATGCACGTATGCGCAAGAATACTATATAAATCTTGGACCGTGTGTATTCAAGTACACGTCGCTTTTACATCCCGAGGCACGAAAAGTTTGCGCTTTCAATTATCCATGTTTCGTACAGGCTGCTGCCCTGCGATATAACGACTTGGCATGGGTTTTGCTTGCATACCTATATACCGTCTATATACATATATGTCCGTATATACATATACGCATATTATACCCCATAGAGTATATATATATATATATATATATATATGTATAAAAGTACGGTATGTGCGCGCGCGCATGCGGGACTCGGTGGCAACGAGGTTCTCTCGCGCGACGATGCAAATCTTCCGGCGAGGAATCTCGGGACGGATATATCAAACACCACTGCGAGCAGACGGGCAAGACCGCTTTTCAATGTACCCTGCTTTTATGGATACCCTTCGTACATTGCCGCATTTCTGTATTTCGCACGTGATACACGCGAGGACGGGGACGGGATCACAAATGATCGCGGAATAAACACGGCGTGGATCGATAGCGATGCTCAGCATAAATTTGTTTACGTATCGCATATACATATTAGGGTGGGTAAAGGAGAGACGGCATTTTTTGTATACACTGATAAATTGACTGCTCTGCACCTCAAGGTCAGCTCAGCATCTCAATAACGTTGGGAAAATCTGTTTTTACACTTTGGAATCTTACATGTCGTCAACCGTTGAAACCAAATTTTACTTTTTTGCTCACCGTATCCATATATATATATATATATATATATACAGTGGTGTTGCGAAGGAACGAAACGTAACGCGCATATCCATATGAAAGAAACATCCGCGAATGATACATGATTTTCAAGATTAATCAAAGATACGTGGACTTAACGAACTGTGGAATAATTTTGACGAGCGAACCGAATAATTCGAACGTCTTTAGTCGGCAAAGTGTCATTTATATCGAGCGATGGACGTATGTGGTATCTCCGCGATAAGTAGGCAGAAACAGCGCGCCACATGAGACACTCTTTGTTGCAGGTACGTGCAAGCGTGCAAGAAAATTGAGATTGTGGAAACGGGTATGTAAAACGCATAAAAGAAAGGATGCGTCGGTGTAAATGCACTTTTCACGCTTGTTATTGTGCTCTCTCTCTTTCGAATCGTTATCGCGTATATATGTCGCGTTTACGCAAATATAACGCGTGCATAAAAAGAAAAAGATGGGACCGCGGTAGCAATCACGCAGAGTGTCATTGTCATGATTGTGATTACCGGGTAAATACCACGCGATTCCGACTTGTACATCGGTGTCCATCAAACATTAACGACCTTTTTTGCAGAGCATGAAACTTGCTGCAAAAATGTTTCATGGAATTTTTCGTAATTCCAACGATTGGCGACTCGCAAGAAAATTCCAGAGTTTGAAAACGACTTTTCCCATATATTTTTCCAGTGTGGGATGAAAAACTGCGATAAGGGACCCCTTGGTGTTGATACGAACGGTTCCTATTTTGAATTCGTGTTTATCGAGGCGTCGAGCAATCAATTTTTCGGTAAATCGAGGAGAACAAAAATGGACGATTATTTTGAGCCATTTTAACGTATACGTAAATTATGTGCGTATGTGCATGTACATAGATTTAAGCGGAATCGTAATAAAAGCACGCGATGACATCGATGAAAGATGAAACGGAATATGCGGGGATTCAGGCGAGAGATGAATGCAAAAAAAGAGTTAGAGGAGCAAATTTAATCCGCCGTGTCCGCCAGCGTGAAGAAGCCTCCGTTATGTGTGCTTTGTCTCGCGATATACTTGAAAAGTGCTGAACGCGCGCGTGTGCCGTTTAAAAAAATATTTAGTCAGCTGGCTGACAAGACCGCGGTTGACGCAGAGAGAGGCAGCAGCGGCGGATCATTCGACTCGACATTTGCCCGAAACTTAACGGCGTCTCGGTGATCGGCGAATCCACCTCGCGGTTCGAAATGACACCAACGCACATATCTTTTGATTATCGTTTATCGCGCTTGACGTTATATGCTCTTTTTTAACTAAACGACAAGAGGACGATGAGCAATCTGGTCGACAGTTTTCAGCCCCATATCAGAGACGGTACACGAACGGACGCTAATCGTCGAGGGCAAATAGTATGGAAATGATTATAGGCGCGAATAAATCGCGCAAGGTCACACGTTATTGGGTAAGGCCTGCTTCGAATCGCAGCGGAAAATTTTTCGTCCATTCACGGTAGCCTTTCTCAATACACACGTCGGTATGATTTTCGTAATTGCGATGAAATGTATTTCTCAATAGAACGAAACATCTTTTTGTTTTTTTTACTGCAGCAACATGTGTATATGCGCAATGACAATCGTCGATCAGCACGAAATCGGAGCTGACGTTGTAAATATAAATATCAATTTTCGAATCGAATGTAAATTTTTCAGTTCGTTTCATCCGCAACTTCTTTTTTTCATGCATACGTGACATGTGTACTTTATACATATGTTATTGGCATAAATGTATGTTGCACGATGCGCGCAGCAGCGGCGAATGCTCTTCTCTCTTCTCTCGATCGATTTTTGTTCTCGAGAAAAAAAGTTGGACCCCGTTACTCTGATTGATAGATATTCTTTTGGCTTGAAATCCCCAATTGGCCGAAATTGGGCGTGATTGGCAACGAAACGCGCGCGATCTTCGTGTGCTCTCCCGAGATCGGTTATTTCACGATTTTCAACAAAAGTCATGGAAGCACGATTCGATTTTTCAAAGCAAAAACACGAGTGTCCTGGCATGCGGTGTGCGACGTGCCCTTGAGGGCTATATGCACACTCACACACACACACACACATACAATATATAAGAGTGTCTATTATTCCGCAAGAGGATTTTTTCACTTCGGTGTACTTCAAACAATTACTTTACAGCCTAAACACAATTTCCGGTTCAATTATCGATTTTTTGCAAATTCAAAACTGAATTTTTTTTAAATCTCCTGTTACCAACGTTGTTCTCAGTACATAAACTCGTTAATCGGAGCATCCGCAAGTGAAAAAAGTCAACTTTGGAAATAACAGACACCGTGATTCGTACGAGAAGAATAATATAGGCTGAAAGGCGGATTCTCTCCCGCTCATAGAAGCTTTATCACTCCTGCGATCCCGAAGAGTTACACAAAAACGGACAAAATAAGCGCACAAGAGCTCGGACGTAGTGGTGTATATCGCTTAACGAGTTTTATTGCTATCAGAGTCAGAGCGAGAGGAAGGAGGAACGAGAAGTGAAAAAATGAATGCACCATCGTACGTGCGATTAGTCTCGAGAAAGCGCGAGGACACGAAATCAGGTATGTAATATAGTCGCAACGGACGTTGGTATCGAATGTCCACATCTGCCTGTTTGGGCTCTCGCTCGCTCCCTTACACCTGCGTTATACAACAAAAAGGCAAGAGCCGCCGGAATAAAACGTGTGCATACATGCGTATATATACCTGTCGCGCCGAGAGAGCGCACAACGCGAGCCGGCGGAGGGAATTTCGTGGCGGATGCGAGAGCGCGCCGACGCCTGCTCCGCGGCTAGGCCGAGGGACTCGATAGTACCGGGTACCGCCACCGGGCGCCACCACTGATATCCGATAACGTTCCATCCCGAAGATCCTCGTTACAGCGAGGATATAACAACGAGACATCGTGGGTTGACGGGGAGGGGGGTGGGGTGAGGCGGACGGAAACACGAAAGAGGAAGAGGTGAGGACTCGATTTTTACGGGTTCCCTTCGTCCGACATTAGCCGGAATATTGCGGTGCTAGGACACTCGAGAAACACGATATACGTATACAAAATAGGCGCGTGTATCGGCCGAGGGACGACGCGCGAGAACAAATGACGCGCGTTCGTGCGTTATATATAATGTCGATGTTACATCAAAGAAACTGAACGTTCCGGAACCCTGGCTTTTTTCCTCGTTCGTCCCGCCTGTGTGCCGTACTTCTCCCCTGCTGTTGTTTGCGAAACTGTTTCGCCAAATAACGAGGTGCACACGTACTTTCGGCAATTTCTTCGCGCGAGATGTTGAGATAAAACGAAACGGTAGCCGGGGCAACAACGGGGTTTCACGCGTGATGAGATAAGCAAGCCGGTGCCGCGAGTCGCCGGTTGAATTTTTGTGTGTATCGATCGGAATGATAACGACTATGTGGCATTCGCGCGAACAAATGACAAACGCGACGATATATCGCTCAACATGCAGACTGGAAATAACATCGAATAACCTCACTTTTCGTGCGATTTTCTTATTCTCTCTGTACGGGGACAAAGCCGACGAATGAAAAAGGAAAACCTCATCCCGTTGCCGCGAAATCCACCTACGACAAGCAGGCATACCTTCGCAATACGTGCAGGTTGCATTTTCGACGTCATACGCGTTTAAAATACGAAGAAACGAGGTGAAAACAAACACATTGTCGAAATTCCGAAGCATCGAGGCGCGCGGGATCCATAACTCGCGCGATGAATAAACACATAAATATTTGTGGAAATACGTTACGAAGCGAGAAAATACAAATAAACAATCGTCACGAGGGAGAAGTGAGAAAAATAACGCTTACCAGACTTGCCGACTCTGGGGCCGCCGAGGACGACCACCCTGATCCTATTAACGTTTGTCATCATCCAAGAACCAAACGATAATTATAAGCGCGAGATATCAAAAACCTCGTCTTTTTTTTCACCGATTATCGTGTTCGAATCACTCCACATTCTTGTCGCCGTATGCACGAAGATTCCAATGAGCGTTGATGAAGAATGGGAAAAACAAAACGGCAAACCGGAAACAATTATTCTGTCACAAAGATCCGCAGCACCGTGTAACCACAATTAACACTGTATTCGTTGAAAACGTCGATGCGTCTTGCGGGGACACCTCGTTGGACGCCGGCGTTTCCGGATTTCGATGAGACTACGATGTATGAATAAACAAAAGAAACACGGTAAAATGTTGCGATCGTGGAGACGGATCAAAGACGCTTTACATCGATGTTTACCGTACGACGTTCGCGCACGCACTGTTGGCGAAACGAGTCTGCGCGCGACCAACTTTCGTTCGACGCTGGCTGGCGCTGGTGGACGCGCTTGCTCGCGAATCAGTGCAGCCAGATCGCGCGGAATTCTTACCCTCTCTCTAGTCCCTTCCGCGCCTACCACACAACCAGAGAAGCGCGTGTCCGTGAGCAAGCGACGCTCGGACGCCGTCGGAAAGAGCCGAGCGCGGTCGAGAAACTTCGACCGCGCCTTCGGCAGCACACTCATACATGGGGACGCTGAGCACGTTCATGTGGCGCGCAAGAGGACTAGAGAGAGGGTAGACTTTCCGCGCGATCTGGCTGCACTGTCGCGAATCCGCGCTGAGCGCTCAGTCGCCGCTCACCGCGCGGAGCGCCGACACGTTTGGGTGTCAAGCGTCGGACGCCTCGAGCGGATGCGTACGGCCCGGCATGGCTCATACGGGACGGGGGGATGACGCGCGCGCTAAATTACCCGCTTTGTTGTTATTTCGCGCGTTTCCTTCCGGCGAATGAGACACAAAGTCGAGTCGTCGAAACGTCGCTGTATCTCGAGAACAATAAAGATACATATACCCTGCACAATTCGCCACTGATAGCCTTCTCGATTCTTCGCGGCCACTCGTTCCGATATTTTCCGAAGAGCAACGTGGTTTTCCCGTGTCGATTGTGCGGCAATCGTCGCGTCAATACATCCCTCGATTCAAGAACGAGATAATAAGCCTCCGCCGCTGCGGGAAATCAAGAACCGCGCGCTGGTTATTCCACGAGCTGCGCACAGGGTTCGTAGCTTTTGCGGAGCACGATATGCAGAGCGATGGAAGAATACTAGAGGATCGTAAATGTCGAGAGCGCGGAGATGGTCCGTTATCCGAGCAGTCTCCGCGGTGTTTCACCACTCGGCGACAATCGGGATTCCCGCTCTGTCTCTTTCTCTCTTTCAAAGAGAACTCTGTAAGGCACCGCGCGATACAACTACGTGTGTTAAACGCACACGCATACGGGCATAAAGACATTTGCGATTACGCTGTTGAATTTTACTCTCAAAACTCGAGCGTGATTTTCACGCGCGAGCGAGAACACGGTCGTTTACGATCGCGCGATAATTATCTCAATGCGTTAATCGACGCCGAGAGTTTACGAGAATTTCAAGCAAATACAGTACGCATTTACGCACGTCCGTTGATAATACACGTTGAAAGAATGTATGAAATATCGGTGCGATGATAACACGACGAATGAAAACCACGAATGAAAAACGACGGTGGACAGCCGCAAATAAGTAATCCGTGTCGCGGCGCCGCTCATCCGCCTTGGACTTTTTCTACTCCCGATGAGCGATACGCGCGTTGTAAATAACGGCAGCGTCGTACAAGGCGCGGCGCGTCAGTCACCCCGCGCGTCTGTATATATGCGCGCTTATGCGGCGTTCAAAGATTCAAAGTTGTCTCTTGGACGATGTTGGCACGACTGCGGGCTGCTCGACCGGGCCGCCGCGTTGCTTCACTTTCTCCGAGTACGGGAGACTCGGCTTGTCGCTGATGGTGTTGCTGGCGCTGATACTGCCGACGCTGCTCGTGTCTCAACATCACGTTCCCGCGCGAACGTCTCGGCTGCGCGTTTTTTTCTTCCTCCATCCCCCATTCCCGACTCGGGCTCGCGTCGCGGAATTCACCGACGTTCGTACACTCGTATACCTCTGTACGTCACGAGAGCGCGATTCCTTCGCCGTCGGAGAAAAACAAAAATCGATCAAACCATCAAGAGGTAAATCCGCGAAAGCTCCGCGTATCGTCCCAACGAACCGAGCCGCGAGAGCTTCCCGTCTGCGAGCATACGCTCGAGATGGACATTTTTTTCGCGAGACACTCGACACACGCGCATGTAGGAGCAATTTTCCCAGTTGCCATGTCCGTCCTTTCGTCGAACGGAACGATTTCCGGCGATTCGAGAAATCTTCTTTGAAAGCCAGAGCAGCTTACACGGATCTTTTCAAGCGCGCTTTCGGTATAACGCTTTCGCGAGAAACCGTCTCTCCGCGTCTTTTTCGTTGACTCGATAAGAAATGAAACGCGATACCAGCAAGATGAGATAACGGCGCGGCGTGGCTCACTGGCGTGCATAAAGCGCAGCAGATTCTTTGTTCTACTTTTCGTCAGAGTCGACGTTGCGCTTGGAACTGATCGTTTCCTCTGAACTCATCGATGGCAAATTATTCGTTTGAAATAAGCACGTTTGGATCACCTCTGCTTCGCGGTATGCGATAAGGGTAGTTTATGAAAAAGTGCTAAAAAGGTGGTTCATGTGTAACATCCCGAAAAATAGCTCCGATGAACGATTACAGAGATACGCGCACACCCGCGTGATAATCATAAAGTCAACACGGACGATAAAAAAAGATTTCCCTCTAAAAATAATAATCCTGCCGGCGAGAAATCAACTTATCCATGATACACGCGCGAATCGCTCGAGACGCAACGAGATTTTTTTTCCCCTCGACAATTGCGTTGTTCTTCGAAAACATCGAGTCGTTGATATTTACCTGTATACGTATATGTATTTGTACACACTATATATATCATGTATAACGGGAAAACGCGAAACTCGACACTTTTAACCGCAAGCAAATAATTACCAGGAGCAACTCGACGGATGACGGAAACTTCATCGCGCAAACAATTATTATGATGCGGTAAATATATATACGCGTGTATAAGCAACTATCTACATAGGTATACGATACGTAGGCACATACCGTGGATGTGGTGCTCTTCCGACTGTATCGAATAAAAGTTAATCGAACAATCGCTATCGGAAAACCATTTTTCGAGAGAATTTACATCGATGTATACATATTTCAGGAGACGAAGAAATATACGAATAAAACTGGAAATTCCCCTCAACGGCAGACCGCGATCCGAGCTTTTTTTATCGAGTAATTCACACGCGCCGCGCACTGGATTTAGCAATCGCTGGCACGTCAGTCTCGACGGTTATCTCTGGAATTGCCGCTTTCGCACGTTTGATTGATGGGGGAAAAAGCAAGGATACGTACGAAGAGTACAACAAATTGGGTGTCCGTGGTGTGGCTGATTGAGAGTCCCTCCGTTCAAGCTCTCTTCAGCATCGAAAATCGTGCAGCCTCCGTCAATTTGTTTGTCATTCCTTCACTGCGTGTGTATACCCGCGAGAGATCATGAGGTGAATTACGCGCGAATTCCAGTTACTCCCAATAACAGAGTGAACTTGAGAATTCGTCGGAGATCACTCGTTCACAGCTCGATCACCGCAAACGGAAACAGTTCTCGGATGAGTGAGAAGAGAAAAAACTCGCTCGCCGTTCGCGAGTGACGTTCGAAATTTACGACCTTGGCACGTTCGTTATTATACCGTCACCTCTGATCATTATTTTGTTGCATTGAGTTATTTTGTTTTCACTCGATTGTCAGTTTCGCGATGTGCGATCTCGACGAGTCTGGACGCGCGTACATGTGCCTCGACGGTTCGGCGATTTGTTCGTTATACGTGTATAGACGTGAATTATAATTTTCGCAGTATTATGGGGTACGAGAGAAGTTTGAGAGGCTCGGATGTATATATCTCGCTACGAGGTCTCGCGCCGAGCGCCTGCTGGCGAATGCTCGTATTCGTCCCGATGCATCGTCTAATATTCCACTGCGCTCGCTCTAGCGGCAGCATCGGCAAAACAACTGCATCAACGGGACCCCGCGCGCGCCGCCTGGCGCTGCTCTCCCGCCGCAAGGTTACCGCGCGGTGTAAAATGCCCGCTGCTTTGGCAGGAACTCTGTGCGCGTGTAGCTGCCCGCGCCTTACCCATACTCGACCGAGTATATCCCGCGCAGCTTTGCCGGCAGACAGCGGTCGTTTTATATGCACGTAGGTATAGTACGTATATACGCGTCACATGTGCACTAGGGCGTGCGGGAAAAAACGGATAGTTTCCCGTTGCCTACACCAGAATCGGTTGAATATGCGAAAAAATTCATTTTTCGTACTGAATGACAAAAAGTTTTCCAAAAATTTTCGGAAATTTGGTTTCTCAACGAGTCTTAACTTTTTAACGATGTTACTCTTAAAAATGACGATGCTCATTTTTTTCAGATTTTCACATAAAGTAGTGCGTTGAGGGCGCGAATTTCTCATTCTATTTTGCTCTGTACGTGCTGCACATCCTTGAGGGCGCATGTTTTAACGGAATTCTTTTTCTTCGATCCATCCAACGAATTTTCAATGTATGCGAGGTAAAAAAAAATATATCGGTATTTCCCCGCGCACCCTAATATTGCACGTATTATAATATCTTCCTTCTGTACTGTGCAATATCTCGCATGCAGCCCCGGAACTTTCGCCCGAATCGTAAACGCGCACTGAGGGGGTCCGTCGATGGAGCGAGGCGAGAAAAAGCTCGCGCGAGGATATACGACGGAGTTTCACGGAATCATAAAGTGGTTTATCATCGACTCAATTTGTTGCCCAATTATTCAATCGCGTCCACATTTCGAGAGTCCACCCGTGTCCAGTTTAACGTACCGATAACATTGCAGATTAAAAAACATTCTGGTTCGTACAGCGAACAATAATTTGGCTGGGAACAATACAAACTTGAATTATTTCTCCTTCGCTTCTATTGTTTAGCGCGCATCGCCTCAACGCGCTTTGTCGGCATGTTTATCTCATTACGTCATCAATGGCATTCGCACGATTTACATTGTTCCCGCGTGTACGCATTTTGCTGCGCACTGCGATACCGCGCACTCGATCACTTTTCAATCCCTCTGATCATGCTTTATCGCCTCAAGGCGGCGCATGCGACACGATATAAGCTAAATGAGCGCAAACGTCACTGTTTCGCTGTTGAAACTTTATCATGTTTCACGATTCTCGATCGCAAGTAGAGTCTGTATCGTACGAGAGTCGTGCAACGCGACGAACCGACGGATAAATCATATCTAAGCTTGCGTCGCTATCTCAGGTCTCGCGACGATAACGAGTATGGAATACGACTGAGAAATTCAATAATAAATTAAAACTACAAAATACACGTACTGACAAATTGTTATTGACATCTTTCGAGACGATTATCTATACGCATCGAATTTTTTTGCAAAAATAATTTTTTACCTCGTCGTTCAAGAATTTGCGAGGAAGCCACGATTTCCAACTACGAATGAAAAAATCTTTTGAAATACCATGCTCAACTGCACAGGAGCAAAGCCGGTGAAACCTGGTGTCATAAAAATAAAGGACGTACTCTTTGAGTACAGAATTTCTGGAAATATAATGGCGTTCTTTTATACATACCGGAGTCGTGACGCCCGCTTCCTGTCGCGTCACGACATATCTGACACTGAATAATGATGCTGCCATCTAGCGGTTTTCTCATCTTATATCCCTCAATCGATAAGCCCCCCCCCCCCCCCGCGGATAACTGATCAGTTTATGGTTATGTCATGCCTCTTATTCACATATGGCAAAACAGACGCTTATCCCTCAGAGATTTATGTTTATTTTATATAACAGCGCTCCTCTCATTTCGTGTAAACAGTAGAATCCATTTTCCGGTTAAACTATGGAGTGCCAGCTGTATAAATCTTCAGGCATATTCTTGATAAACGTGACGAATGAACAATTTTTCAAACAAATGGCACAAAATAGTTCGATTCTGCGGAGCAAAAACAAAAACCCTCTACTGTTGCGTCACGCACTTCACGAAGAATGAAAGAGAAGGTCAGATTACCGCGCGTACTCGTTCACTTCGAGTTATATTCGATTCACTCCCGTAGATGGCGCTCTCGTCTGATGAGAGGTCGCATTATGCAGCACACAAAAGTGAAACGGAGAAGACAAGTCCATGCGTGAATATCGATAAGACAAGTTGCCTGCCTGTTTTTTCTTGAACCAACAATTACCGATAAACGTTTGTTGAAATTTAGAAAAATCAAGAAAAGTCCAATATCGGCACGCCAACTTCACGTAGATGCTAGCAGCGCCACCAGCGCCACGAGGCTCCGCGGCCGAACGTCAGCAAGAAGAGAGGGGAGGTGTCTCTCGTGTAGAGTCGGCAACTCCGTGATTCTAGCATATTGTTCGTCCCGTACTCTTCCGTTCGCGTAGCTTGTGACATTTTTTTCTGTTGCTACAAGATGTTTACTCGTATCGACTGTGAAAAATTCGCCTTTGCGCCCGAAAAATCAGGATACAAAAGCCCGATGGCATCGGTAACGGGACCCAATTGAACAAAGTTGCGAGGTACGTGGGGGGCTGTGAGAAAAAAAACCAAAGAAAAATCGTTTCGAAAAGGCATCGTTACGGGTATGTGTGTTTATAGCCTACAAAATCCCCTGACACCCAGAGAGTGAGAGAGAAATAGAGAGAGAGAGCAATGGCGTTTCTGTCGTCCCAGAGTCCCCCCCGTGTGCCAACAAAACCCCCAACTCTGCAAGTTCGTTATTTACCGCCAGTTTAGTTTTTATTTACGCGAGTCTTGGAAAATTTTCGTTAATCTCATTGAAACCGCATTGTCGTAAGTACGAAATAGTTTCAGTCTCAAGTTACCAAGTTTTCGTTCTTTTTTTCTGTTCTTTTTTCTTTTTTTTTTTTCCTTTTTTTTCTCATTTCCAAGGAGTGGTGGAGTGGTTTACGTGCGAATAGTGTAGTATCGTGAATCTCTCTGTGCCCTAGTGGGTCGCGAACGGTGGATCTACGAGCGGCACGCCATCCTGCCGCAACCGAGGCACCCAGAGAGTGCCGGAGGAGTTCCCCCCTCTCCTGACCCCCCTGCCGCCCCTTTCCCGCCCTGCCGCTCCCCCGGTTCCGTCGTCCTCGTAACTTTTCGAGCGTTATTATTTCTCGTCGTCTTTTTTCCCCTTTTCTCGTGTTTGTCGTGCATGAAAACTCATCGACGATCAAAAATCGACTTTTGGCATGAAAAAGAAGCGAAAAACACGTTGCCGTTATCTATAACGAGGGACCTCGGCAGGGCGAGGGGGGGGGGGCGATCGCTCGTCGCAGGGCGGGAGGGGACAATAGAGCGTGTAAAAACAATTAATGACAAAATTGCAATTTCATTCTGTGTAGCCGCATTGTATATTTTTCACTCCTTCAGTGAAACGTGGTTAGCACAATTTTCCTAAGCTCTGTTGAGTTGTCAAAGAGTATTCAGGATGATCGGGAGTTGGCGAATAGGAAAGCACCGAGCATCAGACTCTAATGCGAGGACTGCCTCTACAAGAAAGCCCAGAGTTGCTCTTTTTCCTGTGTAAAATTCAAGATAGCTGCCAAATACACTCTTACTGTTTTTGCGAGAGAATAACAAAAGTTATTTTTTATTGCGTGTATGAGAGAGCCGTGAAAGAATCAGCGAGATTCGTACAAAAGTGTCCTCGTGCTCTTCGATCGTGGTAGTTTGCGACTTGAATACACAGACTTGATCCAAAAAATATTGGACACTTGATTTATGACTTTTGAATTGTAGTTTCAAGTGATTTTATTCCAAAAAGAAAACATCTGTAAATAACAAATTTTCTCTTACCCGGCTTACAATCCCTCGGAGTTCGGTCCATCGTGCTGACATTGTCAATAACCTTTGACAAAACAAACTGTTTTTTTAAAGGATATTTTTGCTACGAATAGGCCCGATGATTTTTTCTATGTGAAATTTAGGATGTTGATCACACGTTGTGCAAACTCGTGTAACGATACCATAAATAGTATCAATGGGACAAAAAAAGTATGAAAAAGTGTTTAAAATCGATTGCAAAAAGATCTAAGAAATAAATTGAGAGAAAACAAAAAGGTGTTTCCCCTGACGACAGAGGCAAAAAAAAAGTTTAATTTCGTTTTAAAGTGAAAATGATTACCGAATGATGTTTCAAAATAGAAATATGCGTACTCTCGCAAAAATCATTGGATCGACGTTAACTGGAGATGTTGAAAACAAAATAGGTGCAAAGGCGCGAATTTAGTACAAAAGTATCATGGACGATGAGGAGCGTCTTGAGGGTGATGAGGAAATGGAGCTCGACGATGGTTCGGACGCGGACGACGATGACGACGAGACTTCGGGTATACCAGTGTCACCGGCAAATTCGGATCAACTTATGGGGGCTGCACCGACTCCGGGAAATGGTGATTATCGCGTTTCTACGTTTGTCGAGTGCAAGAAAAATAGAATAGAAGTGCTCAATGTCACGTGTGTTTAGTCACTCCCGACGAGGCTTTCCACGATCCATTGCCGTATCAGAAATTTCCACTTCCCGGTGGTAAGCCTTTGAACATTAGGCGAGGTCCTGGAAGACCGAGAAAGGAGCGACCCCCGGGCTACACTCGAGGAGGTGGCACCCGGCGACCTTTCGGTAGAGGATCGACCAGAGGCAAAGGGTAGGAATTTTACATTATTATTATATACTCACGATTTCCATATCATTCAAACGTTTCATTTCCTGTATGCCATGCTGTTGTTGGCCATCTTTGATACTTCTCCTGTCTATCGTATGACAATGCAACGACCAACAAACTCATTGCCGTCTGCATACGCGAGCATCTTTTTTTCCAAAAAAGTAATAGCTCCTTTAAATACAAATATAAACTTGTACCCGTTCTCCAAGACTGGGGTACGCGAGGGGTATGCCACGTCGTACGAAGAGCAAAGATGACGACACTCATTCCGAGTCCCAGAGTCCCTTGAGACTCGGAGATGATCAGAGCTGCGACGGAGAATCATCCACCGTAGATAGATCAATGCCGGCACCTGAAGAACCACCCTACTTCCCGGAGCAGTGGTAAAAATTGTTTCTTTTATCCATTAAAGCGATGTTTAACGAATCATTCTGCAATGTCTGGTCTTTGCCGAAGAAGCTTGATTAAGTTTTTGAAAATTGAACACAAAAATTGCGCCGCTCGGTGGATAATGAAAAAAAAAACAAAAACCATGTTTCTCTTCTTTTTGTTTTTCGTCGTCATTAGGCCTGGAAAAGTGTGCGCATTTTGCAATTTGGGCGAGAGAAGCCAATTGGGTCAAGGTGAATTGATCAGATTGTCGTGTCCGGATGGCTTCGTCCCGGAAAAAAGTATAAATCGCGATGAGGCCGCCGCCGAAGTGTCTCTGGTCGATGTGTCTTCCACCGGTGATAAGAGTCCGCGTACCGCCGGACCCGGTGCCGTTACGTGCCGCCGGCAAAAGAGTCTGGCTAAATGCAGGTATATCGTAACTTTGAACTTTCATCGTCGATAAAAAAGTTTTACCGTTCGGAAAATAATCGTTCCCCGCGGAATATAATAAAGTCTTGATGGATGGGCAATCGATGCTTTTTTATCGTCCGGCATACATTCCATTTGCGCAAATGAGGATAAAAATATTCGTCTGTTGCATGTGAAAGTGAACGAAGATTCTTTTTTGCTTTAGAAATCCTAGTCTATCGAATTTCACGGAACCGGTGGAAGAGTTAACCATAGTAGGATATTTGGAGGAACCGGAAGTTGGGATATTGTTCGAGTCCGGTGGGCACTATTACGTTCATCAGTCGTGCGCCGTATGGGCTGGCAATAATCAAGAGTTGGTGACCGAGGTATTGTCGCAAGCGACGATTCAAGCCTCATCGCGTCGTTGCGCATACTGCTCTCATTACGGAGCGGGAGTCCCTTGCAAAGTAAGTGTTCCCTACTACGATGATGAATATCTCGCGAATCGAAGTTGAGTAAAAAAAAATGCAAGCGAAAGTAAATTTCTTTTGTTTTCGTCAACATTATCGAAATTCGTCTCCAACGAGTGTCTTTCCTTTTGTCAGCTGGGATCGTGCAATCGTTACTTCCATTTTCCGTGTGCCGCTGCATCGAGCTGTTTTCAAGATACCAAAACTCTGTCGTTGTTCTGCAGTCAACATCTCGGTCAGGTGCCCCTCTTGCGTGAGTAATCTGCCGTTTCTCCTAATCGTTCGGTATGTAAATGGAAAAATCTGCCGTTTCTCGTAATCGTTCGGTATGTAAATGGAAAAAAAGAGGGAAAAAAACGAAACAATTGATCGTTTCAGTGAACGGCGACGTAACATGTATGCACTGCTATGGCATGGGAGACGTATCGAATTTAGTCATGTGTTCATTGTGCGGTCAGCACTATCACGGCAGTTGCGTGGGTCTCGCACTTTTGCCGGGCGTGAGAGCGGGTTGGCAGTGCAACGCGTGTCGGGTATGTCAGGTATGCCGGCAACCCGAGGATCTTTCGAAAGTAATGCTGTGCGAGCAGTGCGACAAGGCATATCATCCGAGTTGCCTTCGTCCCATCGTAACTTCGATACCAAAGTTTGGCTGGAAATGCAAGTGTTGTCGCGTATGCACCGACTGCGGTTCCCGCACACCGGGCGCTGGTCTATCATCGAGATGGCACTCGCACTACACGGTCTGCGATTCGTGTTATCAGCAGAGGAACAAGGGTTTTTCGTGTCCCCTCTGTCGCAAGGCTTACAGAGCGGCGGCTTATCGGGAAATGGTACAATGCAGCTCGTGTAAAAAATTCGTTCACGGCAGCTGCGATCCCGAGGCCGACCCGACGACCCATCAACATCGCAAAGAGGCTAAACCCGATTACGAGTACGTCTGTACAAATTGCAAGAGCATGGCCCTGGTAAAGAGAAAGGACAATGCCGACGTCGATTACGGTGGAGATTCGAGCCTGACGGCGTCGCAGGAGAGCCTCTACGGCGACGGCGATTCCTCGGAATTCGATTATCCAGGTGGGGGACCCGAGGATTTCTCTCTCTTCTCCATAGGTCTTGGCAAGGGGAAGCCCTTTTGCGCATCGAAAATTGCGAAAAAGAGGCTCGGACTCGGCAGCAGCAGTGGCAGCGCGGTCGCCGCTGCCGTCGGACGCGCCAAGGGCATTGGCAAGTTGGGCTATCAGAAAAGACAGAAGATGAATGAATTTGGACGCAAACGAGGCCCAAAAGCAAAAATGAGAGGAATCTTTGGTGTACCCGGAGTTGGACTGCAGGTAATTGTCTTGTGTGCATGTACGTGTGTGCATGCGTGCGTGTGTGTGCGCGCGCGCGCTCGCGAAACGCCAATGAGAATGCTTCTCCGGACGAAGTGACCTCGGTGAACAATGATACCGAGAATGAAAGATTATCGTTGTGTTGCAGCGTCCAATTTCAGATTCATTCTCGAAAGAGGATGAACCCGGCGTGGAGAATCGTTTGGTTCTTTGCTCGGCAAAGGACAAGTTCGTCCTGACGCAAGACATCTGCGTCATGTGCGGCGCTATCGGTACCGATCAGGAGGGTTGCCTGATAGCTTGCGCCCAGTGCGGTCAGTGCTATCATCCGTATTGCGCCAATGTCAAAGTGACAAAGGTCATACTGCAGAAAGGTTGGCGCTGCCTCGATTGCACGGTGTGCGAGGGTTGCGGCGAGCGCAACGACGAGGCCCGTTTGATACTCTGCGACGATTGCGACATAAGCTATCATATCTACTGTATGGATCCACCGTTGGATTACGTGCCGCATGGCACGTGGAAATGCAAATGGTGCGCCCAGTGTCAGACCTGCGGCTCCAATGATCCCGGCTTCAACAGCAGCTGGCAAAAGAATTATACGCAGTGCGGTCCGTGCGCGTCTCACGCGGCATGCACCGCCTGCCAGGAGCCGTACAACGAGGGCGATCTCATAATCCAGTGCATACAGTGCGAAAGATGGCTCCACTGCAGCTGCGATCACATAGAGACCGAGGCCGATGCGGAAAAATGCGCCGAGGAGGGTTACAACTGTGTTCTCTGTCGACCGCGGGACGTGCCGCCTCCACACATGGCGTGCAACGTACCCCCGAAGGCCCTATCGAAATACGGGGTCGTCGTACGATCACCACAGCCTCTGCCACCGTCGATGCTGCAGTCGCATCCACCGACAACGATGGCGACGATGGCGACGACGTCGGCAACCGCGGCGACTACGACGACGGTGGCGAGTCCGGAATTGTACAAACCCACGCCGCAGCGTTATCTCATGGACGGCGTTTATCTCTCCGAGGCTGGCATGTGTCACATAAAGTCATTGACCTTTGAGCAGCAACAGACGCGGAAAAAGAGGAGAAAACTGTTGCCACCGGTTGACAAAGAGGCCGACATCATGGCGACGATAGAGTCCGTCGTCGCGGGTGGTACTCTGTTGGACAACTCGATGGAGGGGGTAAACGGCGGCAAATCCGTCGAAGATCTGACGGACGTCAAGGACGAGATCGGTTGTGAGATACTGAAGGAGGGTATGGTCTGGACGCCGAGGGGTGATCAACCGCCGCCCGAGGGTTTCAGTATTTATACGACGGAAAACGGTGTGCCGGTGTTACGGCGCAAGAGACAGAGGAATCTGCAGAAACTCGGCATTGGCGGATTTCTCGTGAGGCTACGCGGCACGCGAAAGGACAAGGACGAAGAAACGGCGGTCGAGAGCGAATCGAGGCCCGGCGCGGAGGGCGGTGGTGGTCCCTCGTCGTCCTCGTTGACGATCGGCGAGGAGAAACCCCGCAGAAAAGTCCAGAGAAGGAAACCAAAGACCAAGCTCTCGGAGTGCTTCCCGCAGTACATGCAAGAGGCATTCTTCGGCAAGCATCTTATGGATACGACCAAAGACAGGGAGACGAAGAGCAGCAGCGATTCCGAGGATGAGAAAATTGACGCGCCGACGAATGCCGACACGATACAACTGTCGCAGGATGAACTGAGGGCCATGGAGCGTCTGCGAACCAAGAGCGAGCACGACGAAGACGATGGCGGCAGGGACCATCGAGAGGAGGACGAGTTACCAAACGAGACGAGTAGCAGCAGCGGCGTTATCAAGAGAGAGGAGGAGATCGTCGAGGATGAGGGAAGCGATACCGAGGCGCTTGGTGATATATTACCAATGGCTTCCGATTTGCTCGACAACGACCTTGTCAATACGATCATGAACGAGCAGGACGAGGAGGAACTGGCCAAGGCGAGCGAAGCCCTCGAGGAATTGGACGACGCACCGGGTGCTCCCGGCAAGGATGAACTCACCGATATACTGAGTCCTCATTTTAACCTCGAGTCTATGGTTCGAGACACCGGTTTGCCGAATATGGACAGCAAGGACGTTGAAGAAATCTTCAAGGGCGTGCTCACCGACGAATCGCAGGAGTCACAGGAATCGTCGGTGTTTCCCATGCAGTCGCAGGCCCCTCGGCCGTCGCTCGCCACGGCGCCTCTCGTCTCACCGCTGCCGCATTCAGGTAAGCGTCAAAACGAGATTCAAGAAGAGTACCTCGACCGACTCGTTCGTCCGACTTTGCCCCCCTCGCTAATTCGAACAAGTCAAATGGCGAAAATTCAGTTTTATTCAACGTCTCGATGATTTCATCGACTGTTTGCAGGCGTGCAGAGCAATATACCACTCGCGAGACCTCAGCAAGTACTATCGAGCACGTTGCCTTCGGTCGGTCAATCGAATTTGAATTCACCGATGAGCTTCCCACCACCGTCGCCGTATCATTCCGAGTACAGCAAGTAAGTCGAAATGTCTCGCAGTTTTTCTCGATTTCCAGACATGTTCTCGAACCACGATTCGCCACTCACCATCGCCCTTACAGCAGCCCTCAATTTAGTCCCGCATTCTCGGAACCACCGAGTCCGTGGGTCAATCCGGATGAAGAGGGCACCGGGACTTGTGGGGGTACCGCCATATCCTACAATCAGAGGAGCAATCTCAAGATGGAAGCCGACGAGGCTTTGGGCACGAACGCCACGATATCTTCGGTTCTTTACGCGAATATCAATCATCCCGAATGGAAATCGGAATATCCCGGTAAATATTCTTTCGCGCGACGCCAATTTTCTGCTGAAACAATTTTCTTTCTTGTCTCGGTGTTCCAACGACGAAACTTCGTATTATCCTCGCGAGCCCATTATGTCCGTAGACTCACAATTACAGCTACGTGATTTGTGTGAATTATTCTCTTCAGCGTGGTCCGAGAGATGCAAGCAAATATTGAAAAAATGGCGCGCCCTGCCGAACGACAAAAGAGCACCGTATCTGACGCAGGCCCGTGACAATCGAGCTGCCATTCGAATAAAGAAGACTCAGCCGGTAAGCATTCTGTTTTTTCACACGCAAAAACGCATCGTTAACTTTTACCTTGAGATATTATATTTATATACACATGTAGTACGTGTACTACGCCTATATATTTATCAACGTGTAGTTCATCTCTTCACGAAGGTTCTTGTGCTAACACACGAGTCGAACTAACAGACCAACCCCCGTCCCCCTCACTCTGTGTCTCATTGTGCTACCTCTAGCAATTAATTACTCAATGTACGAGGAAAAAGGCTGGTGTTTTTGCGTCGAGACACAGATAGGACGGATTTTACTCGTCAGCCATGCGTAAAAGCAACATTAAACATGATTTTCATTGTACGAATTGACGACATTGAAGCCACCAACCATTTTTTCGATACATACACCCCCCTACAGCCCTCCCCTTCGATGCTCGTTCATGGAAACCCTCTCGCGAGCAACGCGGAAAATCACTCTGTGAAAATATGAACATGGAAATTTGTAAAATGTGTGTTTGCCCCACGTAAAAGAGCCTCGATGCATCTCGATCATTTTGTTTTCCATCCGATACGTTGATATCTGGATTTTTGAAATATTGAAAAAATTGTCACCCTGTTGCCAGTCCCGAGTCATCCGCAGGGTAAACAATGATCGAATTTATTTCCGACAAAAGCCAGTAGCGTCGTAACAAACAAAACCATATATGAAAAGAAAGCGTTGCAAGTGTGAACGTGAGACCCATTGAAACCGACAGATACTCAAGGATATACCAAGCACGACCCAAGTCACTGCAACAAGTTCACCCACCATCACGAGCAAACCCGTCACAGCTGTGACATCGGCTCAGGTTACTACGGTATTATCAATGTCAGTGGGTCAAAAGCAAATTGGACTTTTGGCCTCTGTACAGGGTACCGATAAGTCGATACAGGAGAAGACGGGAATGATGACCGGTGCAGCGTGCCCGAGCGGATTATCATCGACATTAACGACGGGTGTCGCGACGATCGGTGGCCAACTTGCGGAGGTGTGTGCGGTACAGGGACCACCGCCGCCGAGGCAGCTAACATCCAATTCCCCAAGTCCAACGTCGTCCTCGACAACCTCATCCTCCTCTTCGCCGAGGCCAAATTCCGTAAATTCCACCAATAATTACACCGTCAACGGCCTAACGCACCAAGATTACGTAAACGTAACGGCTGTTAATGCTAGACTAACACATTCGCCGGCCTCGAATAATTGCACAATGACCAACGCTTCTACGTCTTCCACCTTGTCCTCCATCTTATCGGCATCCTCTTCTTCCTCTTCCTCATCCTCATCCTCCTCTTCCTCCTCCTCCTCCTCCTCCTCCTCTGTATCGTCCTCGTCATCCTCTTCCTCCTCGTCCTCTTCTTCATCATCGTCTTCTTCTTCCTCTTCTTCTTCTTCTTCTTCTTCTTCTTCTTCCTCCACTTACTGCAATACTATAGTCGTTGTCGATGGTCAGCGCCAAACAACGAATGTAATTCAACGCAACACACAATCATCCTCGCATTTGACGAACGTTGTAAACACGTGCAATGCCGTTGTAAACGGTGCTACGAGCATATCCCAGTCATCTCCGAATTCGATATGCCCGTTAATAACGTCAGCGAACAGTGTACGACAATTTTCCTCGATAGATCATCAGATTAGAGTGCTCACCCCGTCTGAAATAATGCGCACCCTCCCATCCCTCAGCCAGGAGCACTACGATCCGCCACCCACTGCAATTATTCACACTGTACCTGTACAGTCCCCGGCTATGGTGAGCCATCTATCTCTGTGCCTCTAGTGTCTTGCCTTGTGACCACATATCCGAACGACACTTTCTTTTCTTTCTTTCTCATTCGGTTATCCAATTTTCATTTTTTTTCGTTCTCTTTTCAAGCTCCTCGCTCCGATGATGGTTCTTTCCTTTCATCGTCGTTACTCTCGTCGCGTGAATTTTGACACTGATTAATACCCGTCTACTCGACACGAGCGATTAATTCTCATGTAATTCATTGCCTCCAAACCACACTGTTTGCAAATTTTTATGCTCGATCAAACGTTTCGAGCAAAAATTACTCATACAACGCGTAAGAACATTTTATTATTCGCCGAGATACTCGAGGCTGCCGAATTTGCATCTAGAGAATTTCAATTCAGCATTTGAAGCGTCAACGTTTATCGACTTGCTTTTCGAAATTTACAGCGATCTACACGGAGCGAGGGACTCGATCGCTTTTTTTTTATCGTTTATTTGTTCATTTTCGTTTTGCCCGATGGTAGACGATCTCATCTCGTATCTCGATGTTCTTTCACTTCATCCAGTACTTGGAACGAATGGTTTTCTATTTTGTCAAAATTCCAATTTTATTTACGATGCATATTTTTGATTTTGCAATATTTCATTCGGTGACTGTCACACTATTACACTGATCGATTTGATACAACGTCGTTCGGTATACAGACCCAGACACACACACACACACACACACAATATATATTAGGCTGGGTCAAAGTAATCCACGATTTTTCCTTCATATTCTTGATATATGGAAAAATGGATTGGTTGATATCTCTAGAAACACCAATTCGATTATCATCCTTTTTTTCAACATAAAGGGATCTCTTGCAGCAATTTGTACTAACCGTTATCGCTAAGCGTTAAGCTCAGGATGAATCGTAATAACAGTATATTTTCACAGGAAATTTGATGTTCTGCAAATCGATTAAACACTGGAAACATTTTTTGTACAGCACCAAATTTCCTATAAAAATATGTTATACAATTTCCAACGCTCCACGGTTAGCGATTTATAAAATACTAAATTTTTAAAAACAATATAAAGGGCTCTCATTTGAATTAGTGTTTCTTGAGGTACCGAGCAATCAATTTTTCAATATATCAACATGAAAAAAATGATATTTTTTTACCCACCCTAATACATATATATATAATATATACATATATATGCATGTATGTATGTACACTGCGGTCCAAAAGTTCCCAGACAAGGGACAAGGGATTACATCGTATGAAATGCCGAAATCTATTATGTGTTGTTCTAAAAACGAAACGATTCATTTACTAGTCTATTGCGGTCTATCGCGCAAACACTAAACTCTTTGCTTATAAAAAAAACTGCCTTTCACTGCTAACAATTTGCGGAAAACTCTGGGCATTCTTTCGACATGTTCTCCATTACAGATAATGGCATTTAATTTCTTTGTCTCTGTCGATAAAAATCGTCTAACTAAATCTAAAGGTGTCAATTCGGAATAATAACGACTCTTCGGGACTCTTCGGGAGGGCATTGTTTTCTCAACCCGGGCCAAATAAAAACTCGTTTGTACCGGTGTAATATACGTGTGCAGACACTTTTGGATCGAGGTGTATATAGATTACATGTATATCATTAAACATTTCTGTTTCTTTCGGTCACATAAAAATGATCGTCTTGCCATTCTATCGGTAGCCCATGATGTTTCGTTGTTGGCATGCTGAAAACGTCTAGTAGAAATATCTGATTTTATTCGTTCTTTTTCCCCTCCAAACCTTGATTATTTTTCCCAAAATCTATTCGACTTTTTTAAACCGACCTCGAGCCTCGCACATTTCACGAATCCACGCCCCGTCCATTACTAACATTAGTGATTTCTTTACGATTTTTGTTTTGTTCCACTTGAGTTATTCGTATGGGTGATTGTAGATTCGTATCGTACCTTTGCTAGCATATCTGCCATTGTTTTTATAATTAGTACAGTTGTCATCGGTGTTTCTCTCTCCTTTCTCTCTCTCTCTCTCTCTCATTTTTTTCCATTCTGACCTCCTAGACGCTTCTTTGCAATATTCGGGAATTAATATCGAAAAAATTCGACCTCTACTGCGTTGCCTCAAAGATTTCAGGACGAAAAAAAATTTCTTACACAATCAACAAACGGATAAATATTCTCATAAAGTGACCGAAACTGAACCTTTTAGCGAATTTCAGATATAACGAGAGCAACGATTTGTTTGTCAATTTTGTAGATTCGTCATCGTCTTCGACAATGTGCACGAAATTTTTTTGGTGCTACTTCTCATTATAGTGATATTAAAAGGCTGCGCGACGAGCAAACGCACTCGTTGCACCTAGATTGAAATGATTTCTTTTTTTATTATCATTTTTTCATTGTTTTTCTTTTTTGTTATAATTTAAACGGTGGCTGGTTGATTGGCTGTCTCAATTAATGCACAATATCGATAATTTATCGAACCTAAAACGATGTTACATCAAGGATTGTAGTGACGGAAGGAGAAAACTTAGTGCTCTGAATATTTTTTTTCCGTGTGAATGTTTAACATTGGTGTATAATTTTTGGCTGATTGTCTTCGAAGCCTTGTCCGGATTTGTTTGAAATTAAAATGCCAAACGCCGCGGTCGTTACGTCCAAAATTGATACCGAAAGAAAGAATGAGAAAAGATCGCTCGAAATGATGTTTCTCGTGAAGTTTTTTTTCTCCGTAAAAAAAAGGATGTAACGAATCTGTCGGCACGAGAATCGAATATCCAGATGTAATTAATTGATATTCCGATAGGATCAAGATCGTCTGTCGAATCGAGATCGCACGACGAGAGAGGCCGAACAGGAAAGACAATGGAAACAGCTCCAGGCGCAACGCCAACAGCAAGCCCAACATCAGCAACAATCCATTCACGAACAACGAGTACATGGTATGTTTGCAGCGGAATAATTATCATAAGAGCCTAAATTTCTCAAACTACGAAATTTCCTTTTCTCACCGTGATTATCGATCATTTTTGTGTAAAAAACGTTTTTCTAAGCACAATAACGTTGACGAAAAAAGGAATACCAGTTTCGAACAGTTTATACTCGCGTCGTAATTACGAGACTATTTTTTTTTTTCAAGTTCTTGGAACTTGGGTGAATACATGCATGAAATTACGCATGGGCGCCGTTTTTCTTTACAGAGATAATTAAAAATCGCCCATTTATCGTCGCGATATAACGGCCGTTGTTGCAATTAGGCGTAACAATCGGGTGCAACGAGTTGTTCGTTGATAGATGATAGATAGAAAAGTCACGTATAAACTCGCCCATTTCGTTAAAATTTCAGCGATAGCGAGAGTCCACAGACAAATCAGCGACGACGGAAATCCGCTGTTAAACTCGGATAATCAAACCGGTCCGACAACCCAGTTACAAGTATCAACCTCACAGGTACGTCATATTACAAAACGCCGAAGAATGCTCGATCCCGTTGTAACGGCGAGTATACACACATTTTGAACCATGAAATTCAGAAAATTATCCGGGTTAAAATTTCGTCGCGAATTGCAAATGCTGAAATATTCTCAAAAAATGACACTCCGTCCCTCCCAACAAGCTCCCGTGTTGAGAAAATAATAAAGTTGGGAAAAAGTGCGCGTAACGAACGTGGAGAAAAGTTATAAAACTAAGCATGTGGCTTATGCACGCAGGACGGAAATACGGTGATGGTACCGTTGGCTTCGCCATCGCCCGGTTCGCGCGCCACATTCGCCGCTCCCCCGATGAAGGTTACACGCGGCGTCACACCGCAGAGCGCCGCGCTTCAGGGAATCGCACGCTTGCCGAATCAGCAGCAATGCGGAATGGTTCAGCGAGCAGTTGGCGCTGCAGTGAGACCATCGGCGATTTTGAACACTTTCGCCCAACCACCGTCGCCTTTTTCGCCTCAAGCGCCCCAGTCGCCCCACGATTTCCCACAATCTCCCGCCTCGTCGCAATCACAGCAGGAACACTTTCAACGTTTTGACACCGGCAATAACGGCAACAATACCAACAACAGCGAGGTTTACCCGCCGGCTGGCTCTCAAACACCGAGATCAATGTTATCCGGTACGACGACGTATTCGACGTCACCGCGTAACGATGTTTTTTCTCAGCCACCTGGCACACCGAGACCCGTATTCAATCCTCCAACTCCGCGTTCTTCCACTCACGTCTATGCTCCATCGCGTACTCCTGATCCTTATAGCAACCAACCCTCCACACCGTCGCCCGCACCGAGTTACACCTCGCCGAGACCCGAATCGCGACAAGATACGCCACCTCAAGTTGCACCTGCGCCTCCACCACCGCCGCCGCCACCACCGCCACCGGCTTCGTCATCATCGCAACCGCAGAACGAAATTTTTAACCAACAACCTGAGGTCAATCTTCAATTGCGCGATCTCCTTCAGCGTCAACAACTTAGCAAAAAGATGGAGCCCCTGGTTCAAAACTGGAATACAGGTAAACACCGATAACAGTATCTCCTTCCCTCTTATCGTTCGATCCATTAGAATTGCATGTATGTTGTAAATGTACTCGTGTTTTTCTTTATACTCGATGTTTCAATCGTTGAATATAATGTGGACGATGATTTTTGACTGAAAGTTAACACGCCGCGTTCGAATTAATACGATAAATCTCGTATCAGCGGAAAAGCTTTTTGCAGCTTCCAAAAGCTACGAGGGACGTGTCATTGTCGTAATTCTTCACACGACTACTTGAATATTATTTTACTGCAGTTTTCCCAAAAATACAGGGATAACCGTGGAATAACGTTCAGTCTTCACTTTATCGCAATTCAGTCAAAAGATCTAGAAAATCATTGTTTTATGGTTTATACGAGTAAAAATATGATTTCAAGATGGACAAAATGCAGGCGAAATGGGACAGCAACAATTCGAGACCGGTCACGGCCAACATGTTCAGCTAACGGGTAATCCCGTCGAGGGTACATTCCGGCATCCTCTTCCACCGGGAATCGGTAGACCGCGGATGCCGATACCCGGAATCCAGCCCAACACTCACACCCGCGCCGCACTAGGTAAATTATTTGAAACAAATTTTCAGAAATTCTATCGTAAAGATCACGCGATTGGGTTGTTTTATATATATATACACATATATATTAGTGCGTGCCAAAAAAAACAGTTTTTCTTCCGAAGAGGTTCTAAAGTTGCGGAGTTACAGCTGATCAAAGTTTTTGACGATCGAATGATAACCGAAAAGTGCTGTCAGCTTGGACTCAATGTCAATATTGAGAGCTACAATTGGCATCTTCCTTTATGTTTAAGAGAAACATGAAAAAAAAAATTCTTTTGCACATGATGCATTTATATCTTCGTGTTGATAACCATGGCGAATGTACTCAGGCTTGAATTCGAGACATCCTGCCGCAGGCAACATGGATCCACGACTCCAAGGAATGGATCCGCGAACTCGAATGCTGTATCAGAGAGCACCTGTATCAGTCGGTATGCAGCAGCAGCCGCAACAACCGCAACACTTTCAGAACCAACAAGTCATGCAACAACGCATAGTGAATCCTAGAAACCCACTGACGGAACAATACGAAATTTTGCACCAGCAGAGATTTCCAGGTGAATGCATCTGCGTTTTCTTTGCTCGTCATTTGTTTGTTAGCTTTTTTTCGATTTTCCGAGATCCAGCGGAAGAAAAATCCACGACAATAACAAGAGGTTTTGAATGTTTTATCTTTAGATGCGAATCAAGGATCGAGCATCGCTCAGAGAATAGTGAGAGGCGGAACGGAAATGACGAATCAAAATGTAAGAATGATGACCTCCCAGGGAATGGTTCGACCACCGCTGATACCCGCGCCGACCGTCAGCGACAACAATCCGGCATCGTCCGAGGCGTCGGAAATTCCCGACAACGTGACAGCGGAACTGGAGAAACTCGAGCAAGAAGGCGCACCGATGGTAGAGGTCGAGCAGGACGGTGCGCCAATGGTCGAGGTCGAGGGCGTTAGTGCAATATTAGGAGATTTGGGCGACGACGACGATGAATTACTTGGTAATTCTTGACGTTTATAACTCTCCATCTTTCGTACTTGTACGAATCAATCGGAAAAACATTGTAATGCGTTGTTCTTGATGGAAACAGCCGAGATGGGTGCCGATTTCAATATTCTCGAGTACGCTGACCCCGAATTGGACAACATATCCGGTGGCGAGAAAACGAATATTCTCGATCTGGACCTGGAACAGGTCGAGGTCGAGACGAAAGATGACAGCAGCAAGCAAAAGAAGGAGACAAAGGACGAGCGGTCCAAGCGCCCGGAGCTTGGTACCTCGACAACGAGTCACAATGACATGAGCGAGGCAAATTCTCAGAGTAACGCTCCTCCCCCTCCGGAAACGTCAAACTTACCGGGACCTCAAGCGCAAGCGATGACACCCGTGCAACAGGTGACGACTTCGCAGCCTCAACAGACCCAGCAGGCTTCCTTGCTCGCGCAGAATCACCCTCAAGCTGTCGCCGTACAGCAGCAGATGCATCAGCACGTTCAGCAGGCGGCTGCTATGGGTCGTCCGATGCCACCCGGAACTCGATTATTGTCGCCGGATGGAGCGGTCGGTGTCGTTACTTCCACAAACACAGTGACCGTCAGTTATCTCCCGACATTTCCGGCGCATCCTCAACGAATACCACCACCGCACATGCAGGGTAACAAATGTCACGGTTATCTCGTCTCTGAAAATTGCTCGAATAAGTCGCTTACATCCAAACCGAATATATGACCATGTGAGAAATAATCGCGTCGTGTTTTGATTGAATGGGTACTTCTTGAAATATTATTGACAGTAAAATTGCAGTTTTCCGTTTAAAACTTTGCTCATAATGTTTTTTTTGTTCACAGTACCGCAACAGCAAAGAATGGGCATGCGAGTTGCCGGTATTCAAGGCGTCGCCGGCAGAGTCGTCTCGGTCAATCATATGATCGGACCGAGAATGCCACTTGCACCGCCACCACCTCCGCCTCCTTATCCGGGACCACCACCGCCTTATCCAGGACCAATACAGGTTAGTCATTGTTGTACTCCACGTCAATGTCCATGTCGATTGACGACTCGACGAAATCCATGCATCGCTTTGAGACCACGTATTTATTCCTTGACCAATTTGTTCGATATGTCAACAACGACGGTCGTTCAGACTCTACGATTGTGCCGCGGGAGAAACTTCTTTTCCTTGCAATTTTCATCGCTCGGTGTTGGTTTTATCATCGGAACTAACAAAACTGTTTTTTTTTCTGCGTTGCGCAAGAGGCATGTATGGCTATTAAATGACAATTCGTCGATTAACACGTTCTCTGTTACGCGCTGGCTCCCACGACGCATTCGAGATTCGAATTTGAGTCTGCGCTGCGTAACGAAAGAAGCTTCCGTTACCTTCGTATATTCTGCATTTTAGACCGAAAATGTATACACGTACGGGTTTATTCTTCAGTTCGTGTCGTCAAAGAGAAGGAAAAAAGGCATCGCTACTGTTATGAAAATGTAAAATTCCCCTCGAGTCCTCTGCATACATTTTTTGCGTTCCTCCTGGGTACCAAAAAGAGAATGTAAGAGAGGAACGTGTTGAATCAACGGGATTCTCATTTTTGTCGCATCTTATTACGTGACACGTGACTCATTAGGATCGAAGTGATTCGAAATATGGATTTTATTCACGGAAAAGAAGTAACATAGGGAGTAAAAAAAAGCGTAAAGAGAAAAGAATTTTCTTCGTTTTACAGTAAGAAAAATAAGCGTAGTTGAGTAACCAAAGTTTATAAGGCGTATTGGCTGTTCAAAGTGGTGTTTTTCTTTTTTTTTTGACATTTTTTATTTGGCCTGGGTGTTTGCAATGCATTTGGTGTTGGTGCATGTCTAGATGGGGATGTGCCCAGGTGGGCGGGGTATGCCGCGAGCCCCGGTCCACGTAGGCCACCCCGTACCGGTGGCTGTTCCACCAATGGCCCCTGTCGTTCATGGCGGTGGTGCCTCTTCGATCTCGCAGCATCCTCACCGGAGACCCTTGCTTCTGCAGGTGAGCAAGTCTTTGGGGCAATTGCGGCACTTTGAAAAAAAGGTTTGAACGACACTTGTGGTAATATCGCACAGGCGAGAAATCGAGGCTTTTCGTTTATATTCTTTTTCTATTTCTTTTCAATTAACATTTTTATCGGCACAAGATCATTCTGCGCGATAACATGTGAACAACTCAACAACAGAATCTCGACGTTTCTGGCTGCATCGGAATACACTTATATATCAATGACTGTGTTTCGGGTGTTGTCGGATCGAGCGCGCAGGATCGCTGAATCAAATTGGACGATGATCATTTTCGTCCGGTATTATACCCAATTGATTGAGGAAAGAACCATACAACGATATGTTTTAAACTCTGAGAAAGCTCGTGGTTATTCGACCGATCCGACGATTACCTCCAAACGCTAGTTTATCAGTTGCATGCTCCAATTTTCATTTGTTACAAATGGTGTCACAAGCGTGTAGGATATTTACGTTGAAAAATAAAACGTTTCGTATGAGTAACACGTTGCCACGCCGGAGAGGTTTCCCGGCAACACCATCGGGTGTACGTATTCATGTGTACAGACGTGTACGCGCGTGTGTGTGCGTGTGTTTCCGTGTGCACTTTTTCGTATATATAATCATAGCGGCGATCGCTCGATTCAGTTTAAAATGACTTTAACTGTCAGCAGTCGTGTTCACAGGAGCAACCTCTGCTGCTCGAGGATCTGCTGGAGCAAGAAAAACGTGAACAGGAGAAGCAACAGCAGCAGCAACAACAGCAACACCATCAGCACGTTGACGCGAGCGCGCCGAGCGGTGCCTTGTTGAGTGACAGCGAATTCGAAAGGCTTCGCGCCGATGTACTGGGCTCGACGCCGTTGGCTTCACCTCCTCAGGGTATACCCGGTGGCGTACCGGTCATAAGACCACCGTGCGCTCCGAGACCACCGTCAGCACCGGGCTCGAATTGGAATCAGGCAGTTCCGGATGCCGCTAAACTCGGTGGGGTACAATCACCGCGACAGCCAATCGCTACGCAAACACCGCCCGAGGGTAAATAGTTGTTGATAAAATTATCACTATTTTTATGGAAATGCGACGAAATATCGGCACAAACTTGCGGATTTTTGGTTGATTCAAATTCCAAGATTGTTAATATTTACGCAGCATCAATATCGCAGCATCTGATGCAAATTAAGGCTCGTTATTTGTCGTCCCTGTCACGCTGCTAAAGCTTCTCACTGACCAAACAAGCCAATTGGTGGTACAAGTTTTCACGCGAATGTTGCTTATTTCAGCGAGAATCGCGACCTTCAACATTCCTCAGTTACCGGTACCTCCGATTCCTCCCGAGACGATTGTCACGGAGCAGGATCGCCAGATGCAGCTACAATATGAGCAATGGTTGAATCATCAGCACCAAATACTTTCACAACAATTGAAATATTACGAGACGGAGGTTCAGAAGCTGCGGAAGGTCAGGAAGGTGAGCGCGTCCCGTTTGCTTTCGTACGATCACTACCGACGGAAATTACGAAAACATCTCCAATGTTCCTAACTTTTGGTCCTTTGAAATTCTGCAACACCGTGAAAAATTATTCCAAAAAACTTTGTAAAAAAGCTGTATGAACCTTAAACCTCTTGGTCAATGGTTAACTTTTATTCGTTACCTACGATTCGCGCGTCATTCAACATGAATGATGTTTCGAGCGTAGCGTTACAACAATAGTTCGCAGAGATGGACCATTTAAAAGAATATTCAAAAATGTCAATACCAAAGGTGTTTTCTTCGTTTATGCCGGTGGTGTACGCGCAACTATCTAACTTCCTCTTTCTCGTGTGGCAACAGTCGCTGAACAGTAAGCAACGCCAGCTTCGTAAATCCGGCAACGAGTTGACGGATAATGACGCGGCCGAGTTGCAGCGCATATCGACCGAGCAGGCAATACTGCAGAAGCAATTGGACGCGAGTAGAAAACAGACGCGTCAGCACGGTATGCTGATACAGGAATATCGCAGCAAACAACAGCAGAGGCAGCCGCAGTCGCAATCGAACGAGCCCTGTTCGCCTTTGATGTCACCGTCGCAGCATTCATCCCCGATGCACAGCCCGGCCGGTCTGGTGTCGCACAGTCCAGGACCTGGGAGCGTCCCACCGAGCATGATACAACATTCGCCAGCCGCGTCGTCCATGATACAACTCAGTCCAAATCCGCCGCTGCTGCAGCACAGTCCGGGGAACGCGCAGTCATCGAATCCGGGCACGATGTCGCCGCACAGTATGCAAGCTTCGCCGCGAATCGGTACCCCGCACTCCCAGGGTGACGAGAGTCCTTTTAGCCCCGGTGCAATGCCATCTCCGGGTATCTGCGGGCCTACGGTAACGCGCATGGCATCGCCGCAACATCGTGCTATGATCGGTAACCGCCATGCCACCAGTCCGGGCTCGTTTCCTCCCGAGGTAAGATCGTCACAGCAGATAATTGGCGATCAGACAGTCAGAATTCACAATCTTCAGCAGCGATTCGCGCGTCCACCGGCTCTGATTGACTCTTCCGGACAACGCCCGCGAATCCAGCTACAGCAGAGCGGTGGAATTGTTTACGGCCAACGTTCGCCTCTCGGTAGTCCGCAGACGGTTCAGCAATCGCCGATACTGACGCAACAGCAGCATCAGGCGATGTTGCAACGTCAGCAGATGATACAGCAACAGCACGAGGTCGGTACGGCCGATAACCAGGCGGTTATGAATCAACGGACTCTGCAAATGGTGCATCAAGCGAGGCAGCAATTGCTCGCGCAGCAACAGCAGGCTCAGCAGCAACTCGTCCAGCAGCAGCAGCAGCAACAGCAGCAACAACAGCAACAACAACAACAGCAACAGCAACAGAGACAACAGCAGTTTTTGCAGATGCAACAGCAACAACAGCAATTGATGATGCAAAAACCGCCGAGTTCACCGATGGTGGCGCAACCGGCCAGCTCGCCGAGTCCCCAGCTGCATCAACAACAGCAAATTCAACAGACGAATTATGGGCAACCCCCGAGCTCACCGATGCCACGTAGTCCAATGGTCCAACAGCAGACGATGGGCTCACCGATGCTTCAGCAACAGCTCAGTCAGAACTCACAACCACCGAGCCCGATGAGCGGGAGAATGCACCATCCACCGAACTCGCCGATGGTCACGTCGCAGTACCAACCGCCTCTGAGCCCAATGTCCCGAAGTCATCCATCCACGTCACCCATGCTCCAACACCAATTGAGCAACATCAGTCATCCGCCACAGTCGCAAACTCCGAATTCGCCGATGCCGAGAAGTCCAATGGTCGCTGGCTCGCCACTGCAGATACAGAGGCGCGCCTCGAGCGGGAATAGTCCCGCGATGCCCGATCGTCCGCAGAGCGTCGAAAATCCTGGAACGCCGAGGACACCGCATCCGTCTCCTCATTCCGGACCTTCTTACGGTCCTCAAAGCGCCGGTAGCTTGATCAACGAGCAACAAGAGCAGCAACAGCAGCAGAACGGTGGTTGTTCATCATCGGCGAGCGGGGTGTCCACCCCAAGCAGCCTTGATCATGCCAACAGGGGCGGTGGCAATCCGCACAATCCGCTCAACACAATGCCGATGATACCGAATTTCGGCAGATTTGGATTTATAAAACTCGGTCTTCGGGGTGGCTCGCCGATGTGGTCCACCAAACCGGAATCGAGCAAAGGAAAAAGTGCGGAATGTCATGCCAACAGTAGCGGCGAACAGCAGCAGGACAAGCCAAACACGTCGGCGGTCGTTCATCGTAAAACCGGTATATCACAGTCTAAAATAAATTCTCTAGTGTGCGCCGACTACAATGATTTCGATGATGATTCTCACACACCGCCGCAAACTCCACCGACGACGCTCGATCCGAAAATCGTTCCCAACACATCGTCGCTGGCCGAAGCACCAACTTTAACGATCGACAACTCTATGGAGAAAATTGAGCCGATACCCGATACAACCGATTACGATGACGACAAAACTATCGTCAATGAGGAGGTTACGCTGAGCTCAACCGCGCAGAGGGACAATGACGATATAACCGTCATCGAGGAATTCGCCGATTCCGAGTTGGCCGATGTCATATCGGGTACGCTCGAGGGTGATATGCAAGAGGAATATGTGCTCTTTGAATCTGACATGGTGGTTGATTTGTCTGTCGACAGCAACGATTCATTGAGCAACGCGCTTGTCAATAATACGAACGAAGCCCACGATTTAGTTCGGATATTGGAGATTCAACACTCGGATGGTGGCCCGATCATTGGCGATCGTACCTCGAGCGACGACGAGTCACCGCAATCGAGAAACAAAAAATCTCTCAGACTGGACATCGTAACGAGTTTGCCGAGCGGCAAGCGACTCGTTGCCGTAACGGACAGCCCCGATTCTCCGGATCAGGAGGAATTACTAGGTAGCAGTTCACCACCGAGCTTCCTGGACCATTCTCCCGATCACCGTCTCATTGCCGTGTCTCTCGTCGCCGACTCCGAGCTCGTCATCATCGATCCGCGAGACAAGTCACCGGACGACGATCCTACCAAGGAATCCTGCGCCGAGCAGGACAATCAAGAATCCCAAGTTCGAGATCGTTGGAACGCCGCGAAAAAAAATCAGCGTCTTGCCTCACCGGGACAAAGCCACGATGACGGAGACGGACCAACGACCAACGAGGAAGATCACGACGAGAACAGAGAGAGCAAGACGTCCGATGACGCCTTTTGTAAGGAAAAATCGCGTCGCAATGAAAATCCAACGGCGTGTTTACATCCAGCTCCGTCGGTAACTCAGATGTCTACGAAATCCGTGACCTCCGACGATGATCAGTCCGCGTTGCAAACAACGACGACCGTAACATCGAGCTCCGATATGCCGATCGATAAACAGGCCGAGACAACCTCGTCGACGATCACCATCAACGCATCTAGACCGATCGTGTCCTCGCCGAGCGCGGAAGCTACCGGACAGAATGTTCCATCATCGCGGAGTACAACGGGCGTCCCGCCCGATGCTAGAGTCACGCCAAAGACGATTCTTCCGGATGATACATCGGTAAACATCGGAACTGCCAATTCGTCAAGCCACGCTTCGACAAAAATGGGAACAACCTCACCCGGTGATACTTGTGATTCAGCGGTACCTGTTCCAACGGTTTCAATCGCGAACAATGACGAGCATCGAAAAACATTTACGACCAAGACGGAATTACCCGAGCCGTCGTCCAACTGTCAAACGAAACTCTCGATGGCCGTACAACCGACACCGGTCACCTCAATGAAACCGATAATGTCGATCGCCGAATTACCTGCGAAGAAGAAGGAAGAGGAGGAAGCGACGAAAGATGAAAAGAAGACGTTGAAAATGAACAAAATCAATTGCATCGATAAAACGAAAGAATTGACGAACGAAAAGGTGAGAGATACGAACAACAAGGAGAGAGCGACGAGTATCAAAGAGATTCGTAGGCATATGCCACTGACGAATCATGTCTCGGATCGAGAGAAAGAACGGCCCCGTACCCGGGACGATCGGAAATCCGATTCGGCGAGCGCAGCGGACGAACTCGAGAGTATGCTCGAGGCGATGCACAATCCAGCGGAGAATGCGATAAACGGCGAAAATTCTAGAGAGGGAGAGAGTAAATCCGAGATCACTGGTATCAAAAGAATGTCACCGGTATCCGATGATTTGTCTTTGGTGAATATCCTCGAGAATGATGCCGAACCGTCGGTCATGATGAATGACAAGAGTCCGCAACAGAGCGTAGAGTCAGTCAAGACGAGAGAGGACGATTCAACGATGATGGAAACGAACCAGGCCACGGTCCCGTCAACAAAGGATAATTGCGATGGCAAGAAAGAATCGCACGTGGAAATGTCTTTTGTCAAAATAGACCGCGGTGAAAACAACGGCGACGATGATGATGACGAGGACGATGATGACGAAGATGATGACGGCAACGACGATGATGAAGACGACGATGATAATAACAACAACAGTAACAATAACAACAACAACGACGATGCGGAGGAAGAAGATGACGATGTAGACGGGGTCGGTGGCAACGAAGATAACAACGACGACAAGAATCTCATGGAAGAATCGTCCGAGGATATACTCGACATGTTGCATAACATAATATCGTCAAAACCGGAAATGGCAAACAGCGAAATGATGCAGGAAGACAGAACGCGAAAATCCAGCATGATTTACGATCTAGCTGCACCACTCGATACCCTTCCCTTGAACATACTGCAAGATTCCTTGATGGATCTCGAGCAAGGCGGCACAGAGAGCGAACAACGCGCGATCAACGACAAGGAGGCCAAGTGTCCAAAAGCTGATAAATCGCTAGCGCCGGACTTCAACCGAAAGAGTCCATCGTTGTGTCAGCAGTTGTCGATGCAGCAGAACATCGGAGCCACGGTACAATTGCAAAAAACAAGCGCAACAACGACTGTGCCGCATCTCTCGCCCATATCGAAACCCACGGAATTAACGTCGAATGTGGCAAATGTCTCGCATCAGTTGCGAACGCTTTTGTCATCACTGCAGGGGAATAATTCTCAGAATTATACGACCTGTTCGCAAAATTCGCTGTCGATGACGATGGTTTCGACGGCGTTTACAGGTTCAAAAATCGCTTCAGTAACGGCGATTTCCGGTGACGCTGCTTCCGGCGCATCGAGCAATAACTCTCAAACGAATTTTCGCGGTCAAGCTCCGATACCGACGACGTTTAACGCGGTAACAACCGCGACCAGCGCCAACAGACCGACGATGGAAATGCCGGGAGTAACTTACGGTCTTGAAACATCGAACGAGGCGGCGTCGTTCAGCGCCGTCTCAACGCTGAAGGCGAAATCAACGAGCTTGGAACATTATCCAATAATGGCGAATCTCGAAGAAAAAAACGCGGCCACAACCGCGCCGATATCTTCTTCATCAACACAGATTTCAAGGGCTCCTGGGAACTGCGGAGTTTCTATAACGTCAAACGCGATGCTCAACGCCATGCTGGCCGGAACGAATTCAGCGAAGCCATCGATCGCCGGGCATCGTGGAAATACAGTGCTGACGCAAACGAGCAACCTCCTCAGTTCGGTCATGCCAACATCGTCGTCGATACAGCGGGTGCAAAATTTACAGTCCATCTTGCAAATTGGCACGAACGCCCCCTCGTCGCTACCACCACGAATTATGGGAAATTCAACGTCATGCTCTTCACCGTCGCCGGCGCCATCGCCGACGCCTGCGATTGCGACAACAACAACAACGACGACGACGACTATTACGACGGCGACAACAACGATAGTAGCGGCGGGAGCAGATACAACACCGACAGCTACAACGGCAATGACGACAAACGCCACAACGGTAACAACAATGACAACATTGACATCATCGCCAACGGCAATAACGACAACGTCGTGCTCCTCATCGTCGTCCTGTCTGCAATCGTCGCCGAGTTCCGTGACTCCGATAACTAGCGGCAATAACATCACGAGCGCGATAGGTGTCACGACGAGTATACTGCAATCGACGCTCTCTCAGACGACGACGCTCTTGCACAGTCAACTTACGTCCGGCTCGACGCAATACAAGTCGACGGTTCCATTGCCGATCGACGGCAACAAACACGTCGAGTCCGAAACCCGTGTCGTCACTGCACAGAGAGACGATAACAGCACCGTTAAGAATGCAACTAGCACGGAAAAGCAATTGTTGGCCGCGTCAAGAGCCGCCGACAGCAACACGGAAATTGGGAAAATTCCATTGGGAAATTCTCACAGAATTGAAGAGTCGCAAAATGTCTTGTTGAAGCAATTGTTGCAGAATACCGCTTGCGCGACAACGAGTATGTCGTCGTGCGCGAATCATCAGAGCGGACCCAGCTTGCCACTGGTACCCTCGCTCGAGGCACAACTAGCTCGTCCTGTACCACCGACACCCTCGGCGCTCCTGCCGCCGATATTGAACGAAACCACAACGACCAAAGCCGTCGCAACCACTAAGCAGCAAATAATGACCCACGAAACATCCTTCGTTTCGCAATCGGTCGTGTCATCCAAAACTCAGAGTCCGCCTATCAAGGACGAAACGACCATGAGATCACCGTTGGAGAGCTCGGTGACAACGGCGGTGACCATGACGACAACGACGACACCGTTAAACGAAACGTCATCGCTGAACCAACGAAAGCTCGATACCGCGGGAAAGACACAAAGTTGGATGCAACAGGATAGATCGACGATAGCGACGACCGTTACGTGCCAATCGTCGATCGCGAGCGCAAAGCCGATAGCGACGACGTCGTCACCTGTAACGAGTAAAATTGGCGAAACAGCCACGGCGCTTTCGGACACAGCTTGCTCCAAGCCTCAAGCGAGGGTCGCGTGCGATAATTTGATGGGTAATACGAGTCTGGGCCGTGGACAAACACTGCAGCAAAGGACTTCGACGGCGGTGACGACAAGTTATCCCAGATTGAGTATACCACAGGGTAAACCAACCGCAGCTCCGATCGTTGCGACGAAAATCGTGTCGCAACCTACGAATAACCTTCAATTATCGGCTATGAACATTCCCGCCTCGAGTGGTACAACTGCGATCACCGCCCAGACTCCCCTGTCGCACAACTCCCAGATATCCCATATTCAGCAGCAGCAGCAGCAACAACAACAACAACAACAACAACAACAAATACAGACACAAAAATCAAACATTTCACAGCAATCGCAGCAACAACAAATTCAACAGCAGCATCAAATTGCAAACACAGTACAACCGTCAGTGCCTCACACGATGGCCCAGAGCATGGGTCATCAAGTTCACCTATCACAGGGTGCAATTTCGCAAAACACAGTGCCTTTAGTGCAGGTTAAAAAGGAAATTCTCGACCAAGTTCTGTCAGTTAACAATCCTACCCAGTTACAATCCGATACCAAAGACTTTCTTACTGCCAAAGAAGAGCTCATCGACGGCTCTATTGACGACAAAACTGGTGAGTATTTTTTATCACTTCTTTTTTCGACCCCTTGTGAATTTATCATGAATCCCGTCGGTCACGGTCACGTTTGTTTCGTTTTCTCCCCCGCAGATCTAAAGAAATTGAAGAGACGCCAGTATCAGCAAAAGCGTCGACAAAGCCAGGGAAAGGATGCGACGACGCCGACCCAGAAGAAACGTTCGAGGAAGGTATCGCGCATGGACGAGGATTACGACACGTTTATTGACAATTTCATGACGCAATTACGGCAGCTACCACCGATGACGGTATTGGAGCCTCTGTTGGGCAGAAATTATGGGGTTTGCCCGATTTTCGGCTCGGGGGATCTTGCTAAAATCGGTATGCAAAAGGATTACAACACGAGAACCGGAGATTTGTGCGGTGTTTACGGTGCAGCGACGCTTCTCGGTATTTCCGATCATTACAACACACAGCCGTTCGGCGAGCTTGAACCATCGACGCCTCGACAGCCTGCTTCCACCCAAAGGGGCTTTTACGATCAAGAATTTCCGCCCCTGAAACTCGACGACTGTACGTAACCGACTTCCGGTTTGCTAATCGATTTTTTTTCGACTCTCGTCGTCGTGGAATCGGCGACAATAATAATAATAACATCCGTCCAACGATTATAAACTCGACAGATGATAAGAAGGAAAATTCGCTGTCGATGAGTCGAGACGCTGACACACCGGACACCATAATCAGTTCATCGTCGCCGGAATGCGTTATTCCCGAATGCGTCAGTAAATTTCCCGGTTTGAAATTGATCGACGAAGAATCGGACGAGGAGACGGACTGGTTGAGGAGAGTCTCGCCGGTTATACCGATCGTTTCACCGATACCGATAAGACTCAAACCGGGATACACGAAAGAGGCGGCCAAACGGGACAAGGAAAATTTAGGCGCATCGAGGTCGGTCTTTGAGAGACATCGAAAAATAATCGAAAGTACCGCGAGGATGATATAAATAGTATTTTGTGTACGGTTAAAATTTGTAGATTGGGAAAATCACCGCCGTTGCCGTTACGCGAGGCCGGAAACGTCACTGTCACGCTTACCCTCAACAGCCAGGCTGCGGACGACATAATGGGCGTACTGAAGGACTTGGCTAACATACTGAACATAGCTCCACCTCCTGGATATCAAATTGTCGAGCGCACAACTACCCCACCTAGTCAGAAATTAGGTCTCTACAGGACCAAGGGGAAGGATGGAAAGGAGGGCGGTAAGTTTTCATGCAGATCGCGTCCCGACGATTTTTCTCTAATGACAAAATCTCGCGAGCTTTACAATCGTATTACACTTGTATTTACAGCACCAATCGACATTCAGAGTATCTTGAACGGTGCGGCGAAATTCTGTCGTCACTGCGACGTCGTCATACTGAGCAGCCTTATTCGGAAGAAAGTATCGGATTTGCCGTTTCTCAGCAAAGAGGAAGCCGCCGAACCCGGCGACGAATTGTGCTTCTGTTCGGCAGCTTGTTACATGCAGTTCGCTCTTATGCACAGAACGCCTGCGAGCACTCAAGGAATGATGGTGAGACGGGCAAGAATAAGATACAACTTAAAATATGAAAATTAACTCGGAGATAATGGACACCATTTCACGATAAAATTGAATTTTGCGGACACTAAAAAAATTCGATGTATTTGAATCATTTTTATTCCGTCATTAGTGACATACGACTAGTGACAGTAATTTTCTGATTAGAGAACAAAAAAAGTGATTTGCAGTCAATTTATATATATTTGTTTATCGTAGATACGGTGTTTTTCAAAATTAATATTTAAATATGAGACAGTACTTTAATAATAAAAATGAAAAACCCTGTAGCACCATGTTACTTTGTTGTTCAATTTCCGGTACAGGCTGCAACGATCGTGGATCATTTGTGTCAAAAGACCGAGGCAAAATTGCTCGACGAGGCGTTGAAGAAAAAAATGCTAGCTGGGAAAAACCGAGCCGAGGAAAATGTCGAAAATACGGAGGGTAGTACGAAGATGGATATCGACACGAGTGTGGAGATGAAAATCAAGACCGAAACGGAAGACGTTGACATAAGCGAGATAAAGGAGGAGATAATCGCCGACGAAAAAAGACCGAAGAAACATGCGGCTTCGGAAGAAAACGACATCGACGCGAGCGAGCTGCCACCGCCACCGACCAAAGTTTGGCGCGGTCTTAGATACAAAAGTTGGTCCCTCGGTGCGATACAGCCGCTGAACAAATACAAAAAACCTACCGATCGCGAGGTCACCGAGGTGAGTAGGTCCCCAAACAGCCTTACGAGTTTCAAAGATTCGTCGCAGTCTCATCCCTCTGTTTTTTCTCAGATGCTGTTTCGCATGGGAGTTACCGTAGTCCCGGCTAAAACGGACGACAGTCGTCGCTGCATGTTCTGCCATGGTCAGGGCGACGGGGCGGCCGATGGTCCAGCGAGGCTCTTGAATTTCGACGTTGACAAATGGGTCCACCTGAACTGCGCGCTCTGGTCCGAGGATGTTTACGAGACGGTCAACGGCGCCCTTATGAACCTGGACACGGCACTCCAGCACAGCCTCGTTCTAAATTGCATCGTTTGCGATAAACCCGGGGCCACAGTGAAATGCTTCAAGATACGCTGCACGAACGTTTATCATCTCGGTTGTGCTGTCAAGGACGGCTGCGTCTTTTACAAGAACAAGGTGAGCAACGACATCCTCCCCCCCCCTTTCCGTGAGAGGAAGTATGTCCACCGTCTCTTGGTGGTCATGTGCAATAAAACGAAATGCTTTCAGAGTACCTACTGCTCTCAGCATGTTCAGAAGAACGAAAAGGACAACGAGCTTACGACGCTCTCGGTCTACCGTCGGGTGTACGTTAATCGCGACGAGAATCGACAAGTCGCCGCGGTCATGCATCACTCCGAGCACAATCATCTGTTGCGCGTCGGCAGCCTGATATTTCTGAGCGTCGGTCAGCTGCTTCCGCATCAATTGGTGAATTTTCACACGCCGAATTACATCTATCCGGTGGGCTACAAGATCGTAAGATTCTATTGGAGCATGAGAAGGCCGAACAAGCGATGTCGTTACGTGTGCTCGATACACGACGTTTCGGGACGCCCGGAGTTTCGCGTGCTGGTTCAAGAGCCACTGCAGGAGGACGTCGAGCTGCGCGACGCGACACCGCGCGCAGTTTGGAGCCGAATTCTCGAGCCTCTCGCTGAATTGCGACGCACGACTCACACCGTGCAGCTCTTCCCCCGTTACGTTTCCGGCGAGGACCTCTTCGGGCTGACGGAACCGGCGGTAGTTCGCGTACTCGAGAGTCTTCCGGGCATCGAGACCCTCACCGACTATCGCTTCAAGTACGGGCGCAATCCGTTGCTGGAATTACCACTGGCGATAAATCCAACGGGGAGCGCGAGAACCGAGGCCCGTCTCAGGCACCAGTTGCCCTGGAAGAGGCCGCACACGCAGAGAACGGCCTCGTCGGCCCGCGCGACTTTCGTACCAACCGCGACGGTCGCCGGTGAGGTCGCCTGCCCGTACTCGAAGCAATTCGTTCATTCCAAGAGTTCCCAGTACAAAAAAATGAAGCAGGAATGGCGGAACAACGTTTACCTCGCGAGATCGAAGATTCAAGGCTTGGGTCTCTACGCGGCCCGTGATCTCGAGAAGCACACGATGGTGATCGAGTATATAGGCGAAATAATACGAACCGAGCTCGCCGAGACCAGGGAAAAGCAGTACGAAGCTAGAGTGAGTCGCTCGTTGATTTCCATCGATCTTGATTGATTCTTCGATCACTCTAATCGATGAAATTTCGATCATTACAGAACCGCGGTATATACATGTTCCGTCTGGACGAAGAGAGGGTGGTCGACGCTACTTTGAGCGGTGGACTAGCGCGTTATATCAATCACTCCTGCAACCCAAATTGCGTCGCAGAAATCGTCGAGGTCGAACGAGATCTCAGAATAATTATCTTTGCCAAGCGAAGAATCTCACGCGGCGAAGAGGTGAGTATTGATGTTGCGGGGCGCGGGAGGGGCAGACAGGCAGGAGGCATAACCTTTCATCGTCATACTTTATCGGATTTTTCTCTCCGCAGCTGGCATATGATTACAAGTTTGATATCGAGGACGATCAGCACAAGATTGCGTGCGCGTGTGCCGCGCCCAACTGCCGCAAGTGGATGAATTAAAGAGTCTCGGATCCGCTTGATCCGCTCGTTGTTGTTATTGTTGCTACGTTATTTGGTAGGTTTTACATTGGAAAAAAGAAAACAAAAAATCGTCTATATTATATATATATACATATATCATCTATATATTATATATATATGATGGACATATTATTTAATTTGTAAAGTGCCATTGCAGTTTGACTAATCGATTAATAGTGAAGTTGGTGCTACGCCATCGCAACATTCCTCCAAAGTTGTACAATATTAGTTTTACTCTACGAACCAGGAAACATGGGAAAAAAAAAATGATAACTTTTATCACGTTGTATAATATTATGACAGTCGCACCGAGAAGCGACGAGAAAACGCGACGACGGGGGAAGGGAGAAAAAAAAGGGACGGTGGGAGGAGAGCGGAGGGGGTTGGGGAACCCTAGCAAATGAGTGGATGCTCCGCGCGTGTACACGACAAGTTTGTATCTTTGTATGTTGGGAGTGGTAATGAGCCGGAATCGAAAAGGCGTCATTAACCACGTTGTATTATAGAACATTTATTATTATTATTATTATTATTATATTATTGCATATACATTGCACTGTGTCTGTACATAGGTAGAAAAGTCCAATATTATTTTGAACCACCGGATGAAAGAAAAGATTGTGTAAAATAACAGTATCTAATGTAGAATTGTATACAATTATAACTATTTCATTACACAATAATAAATCGATATAAAATCTTAGGAAGCTCGTGTTGTTATATTACGACAGGATTGAATAAAAGAGAGCAATGAAATCGACGTTTCTCATTGAAAAACGTACGGTCCCTTCGGCCGAAGCTCCAAAGTCGCGTGTTGGACGTCACACGCGACGAAGCCGGTTGTCAGACTCGTGCGACTCTTATTCCACACTGTAATTACAATGAATACAAATTTCTGCGGTGAGCGCAAGTCTCTCCGCCAAAAAAAAAAACTTCTTCCATTCTCGACGGTTGCGTATAATGATAGATGCATGGTTGAGAAGAAAGGGGAATAAAAAATACATTCTGAAAGCGGAGAATTTGGAAATAGCCGAATTGTAGAAAGTTTACGCGTGCTCAACGCGGATTCGACATCCGGACGAAGTTTTCTCGGTGATGCATTTTCGGAAAGCCTCTATCGAACGTTTCTCTCTGCCACGCGCTGCATTTTCGTTTATGAATGACGTACGATTTTCAGTGTCATTACGTATCGATATTTACAACACGAGTAACAATGTTACGTTGCGTATGCGGCGGAAGAGGTGTGTACGCGTGAAAGAACGCGGATAACGGTAATGCGCGGTGGGCGGGCTCTTCAAAGCCCGAGATGCTCGCGACTCGACCACGTCGCGCAACCAATAAAGAAAGTTTTCGGAAGGCGCGTGCGAAACCCGAGCAAAAGGGATGACAAAATCAGGATATGTACGCGTTTAAATATACACACATACACACACAGACAGAAAAGAAGAGAGGGAACCTGGCGGGATATTCCAATAATTGTCTCACCGCAGAATATGCGACATCCCGTGTATGGACGATGATACACGAACTTGGAGGGGCGCGCTACCACGGTAGGGCCTCCCTCGTTTCGCGATCTTCACCCGAAACGTGTCATCGACTCGCGTTCTCCGCAATAGTTGTTTCCAATCGCGCGCACGACGCATCGTTCATCGTTGAAACGCAACGGTCAAAAGTTGTACGAACTTTCGAGAAACTCGTATATCGCGTCGGTAACGACGATATAATAATCCCGCGACGAGAATAAAAGTTGAAAGTTCGTCCCTTCGGAAGCAACATGGTTTTATCGTGTACGACGATGCAATTTGGTGCAACGAGGATACGGATTTGTTCCGACATTTTCGGTTGAAAACGTGCCCTCCGTTAAAACTATCCGGATAAGGTGACGTCATAACTCGCGATAACGCGAAATCCTGGAATCAAATTGAGTGGAGAAAGTAACAAGCATTTGCGGAGATGAAACAGCAGCAGGAAACGGAAGAAAACAAGTGCTCCACCGGCGTCGAGAGATCGGCTCGACCGTCTTCTCCGCGGCATTTTTTCGCACGCATTTACGGTCACCTCGAAACATCGAGCAGGGACAATCGTCATCGTCATCTCCACGCTGTTGCTTCGTCTTCCGTAAATTCAGCATGGGCGATTCAACGAATCGTCGATGAAACCGATGGTAACGATTCATCGGATTCGAAACGGATTTGCAACGGGGGCGAGCTGACGAGAGAAAAAATGACGATCGAGGGTGAGAGGGTGGGGCGAGAATCACGAAGCCTAGAAAGATCGGGGCCCGAATCCGGCAATCACGGAAGCTCGATAATCTCGCCCGTTTCGACTCGAGGGCGTCGAGCACCCTACTTCTCGCCCATGTTGACTGCTGTCGCCGAATCTACTTCCGCTTTGTCCCCAGTCCGCTCCAGCCTGACGTATCATCGAGGTGCCGCTGGAAGACTTCCGCTTCGGACGTTCGACACTCAACGTCACCTGCACTCTAACGGTTTCTCCGCTTTTCGTAAGTCACCCTGTCGCGCGTCGCATGCTAAAGTATACAATATATATACACAAATCGACACGTTTGATTTTTCGAGGCTCTTATATTTGCCCATGAATCCTACGCCGATTAATAATCGGTGCAAACTCCCGTAACGGGACAGAACCTGCTGATAGAAACCGCTTACGAGATAACGAGTTTAAAATGGGATACCGGGCCGAAATCGCCGATAAAGCATGTCGAATATAATAAACGTTCGACGGAAAGAATATACCGTCGTGCGCGCATTCGGCATGAAATATCTGCTGTCGCGACGCGGTTTATAATACACGCGATATACGTGTTTGCGCGTATTTAGGTTTGAAACGCGATCCAGCTTCGTCGCGAGAGGAAACCATGTGCGAATGCGTATTCGCTCGACCGCGGAATATTTGCGACAACTTGCCCACGCGCGAGGAAGCATTCTATCTCCGGTGTTTCGCGTCTCGCCCACCCCGCGCCACGCGCTATACACACACCGTATTGTTATGAGATTACGAGCGATGTATATAGAGGCGCAGTTGTCCGCGTCTCGATATAACCGGCACAAGCCCGCGCGTTAGAATTTAAGCCCCGTGAGGAGCAATCCATTATGTATCCCATACCCTGCTCGCTCGTATTTTACTCACTGCGGTGTATAGTGACGATCCATCCATCCGTAATATATTCCAAAGCTTTGAAATAAATCTCTTACGCTTATTTGCTCCCTTTCCCCAAGCTTCCTCTCGATCTCTTATTCCGTCGTCTTATACTCGTCGCGTTATGGACGTGTTTATCACGTGTTGTATACTGTGCAATCCTACTTGTTTCGCAAATACTTTTCCTTCTATTCAATGAGCATTACACGCACAATCGCGTCAGTTATACTGTATCATCGATAAGTAAACACACAAAGGGGGGGGGGGGGGGGGGCAACTTCCCGACGATTCAATCGGAACGACTTTGAAAGAGCATTGTGCCTCATACATAGGTTATGTATATCGCGTTGGCATCTTGATTTGCAATAAATCGCGCACACTCGACGACAGGTGTATTTCTGCACAATCGCTCCGCGTATTTGTTGGATTTCCAGTCGATGCAAGCCAATAACCCCGATATGTCAAGTATGATGTGAAAAAATGAGATTAAAGTTTGACTTGCACGCGCGCCGCCGACACAAGTGGCGCGTCGCCGAAGCTGCCGAAAGGAAAACAAACCCCGGAAACAAAGAACGACCTTCAGCGTTCAGCAGACGGCCCGTCTCGAGTCCGAATACAACAGAGGTGAATACATATCGCGCGGGCCAAGATTTGAACTCGCCGCGTCGCTCGCTCTCACCGAGACACAAATCAAAATTTGGTTCCAAAATCGCCGTGCTAAAGACAAGAGAATCGAAAAAGCCCGAATGGATCAACGTTACAGGTGAGCAAATTTATCCCCGCGTCACTGCGCACGCCCGGTTATACCTCTCGAACTTATGTACAGAGGATTCGAAAAGTGCGGGAGCGGGGGAATTGTTGAGGTCGTCTACCTTGCGACGGTAACTTTCGATGTGACCTTACGGGCTATTTAGAGGTCAACTAGCGTTTTTTCAAAATGAATACTCGTATTTTTATCTCAAATGCATGATGAACCGGGATTGTTGGATTATTACGAGTCAAAGCCACAGAATACCCCGTTCGAGATGACATTGCGTAAAACGACAAGAATCGTCGTTGGTATTTCCTGGAGAACATGGGGTCCATTTTTAGAACGGATCCAGCCACCAATAAAGATTATAGATGCGCCGGCGAACAAAGACACGCTGGGGTTTAACCCGGCTAGTCAAGGCTGGACACCCAGTCAGAGATAAAATCCCATCGCGGCAAACGTAAGGTCCCGCACTTTTCAAATACCCTGTATACCGCCTACTTGTACAATCTCACGTATGATATCTCGTCTCTTTCCGCTGTTATACGCGAGGTATAATACACTATACTCCGCGCCACCACAGTCTCGAATCGGTGTAATACTCGTGGGAAAATTTGCAAAACATATAATGCGCGTTACACCCGGTTGCGTGATATCATTATACCTACTTACCACTGATGTGTAATTCCACAAATCAAAATGCGGATGACGTTTAATCGAGCGTGTGCGCAACAATCAGATTATACGGCGAAATTATAATCCAGCAGCGCTCGGACGATGTAGTAGGTTTCCCCATTGCGCCATATACACGTTTATTCACTATACGGTGTTACAAAATAATCGACAATATTCTTTTTAATATACTGAAAAATGTATCGCTTCCCATCTCAGACATCACAATTTCTGAAATGGAAAATTTTCTTTTGAACTTTGGAGTGCCATAAGTCGCTAACGGGAGAGCTCATGAAGCATTCTAAAACACATTTTTATATGAAATTTGATCTCTACAAAAAAGGTTTACTGCGTCTTATCGACAAAAGTAACCATTCAACAGATACTTGATGTTAATTCTCGAGTCATATCGATTTTAATATTCAAAGAATTATTATTGCGCCAAAAAAATTAGTTGTATTTTCAAAGTGCTCGGTCATTTACATCGAATGTTCATCTATCCGTAATGCGCCCGCTAAAATTAAACATCTCGACATCATGTCTTTCCCGTACGATGAAAAATTTCTAAACTCTAATCCGTCCGCGGATAGAGATTGAGGCCCTTCGCGAATGATCACCGCAATTTACGAGTTACTAGTTTGGACTTTGGACGATGATCGTCGATGATTTTATGCACCTGTGTTACACGCGATATTTTGTTTTTCTACAAAATGTTCAAGTCTTCGTTTTTGCATTTCAGAAACCTCATTGTCGCATCCAACGGATTAACGAACCTTTCGGCGCTATATACCGCCGCGGCAGGTGCTGCAACGACTGCTGCAGTGATAACAGCTGAAACTGACGTATGTCGATTTTGCTTGGGGAAAAATAACGTGGTCGGGTATTACCGATTGTGCCACAATTGTCTAGCGTCAGGAAGATTCGAAGGTGCCGCCGACGTAGCGAGAAACTTTGAATGGCCGGCAGCAGCAGCAGCAGCAGCAGGGGAGGCGTATCGCGATAACAAGCAGCAAAATTGCTCTCTGAATATTAATAATAATGCCAGCAACAATGAAAACGACAATTGCGATAATACCAATTGCAGTCTCAGCAGCAATAACAGTAGTCACGGTGGTTACAATAGTTTATTCGTCAATGACGAAACCAACACGGCAAACACCGATGATTTCAGGCAACAACGCGCCGCCTCGTAGATTCGTACGCTACAAAATGTACCGTATCCACTTTGTATACGCGCCTCCCATTCATCTTGATCGTAGCATCGTTACTCATCTCTCATTTGTGCATAGGATATTTTCACCTTTTTACCAGACAAAATTGATAACACCTTATATACAATTTGACGAAATTCCGTAGAGCGGATTATTAGGATTTTTCAACGGGAGTAGGAAGAATAGTCTCGAGTGTTGCAAATAGCGAGGTATTGAAGAATTTGCACATTTTTTTTGAAACTGAAAATAAACTTTATTATTACAGACGACAAATTGAGCTATTATTCAGAGAAAATAATCAGGGAAATGTTCTTGACAGTGAAGGCGCAATGATTTTTCTCGCGCGCCTCTCGTGCTCGGACATTTCACGTAAGCGGATCTTTCGTTCTTTCCGCTTTCTTTCGATCGCAAAAAATGATTTAATGATCAACTCGGGCGCGTATAATCTGCAACTTACCTCGCATAATCTCTCTCAGGGAGCAGAGTCGTTGAAGAACGCGACTCGTCGTGTCTCTCGATATAACTTTTCTCGTCGTACCGGCCCACAGAAACGGTAAACCAGAAATTAATGAAAAACGAAAAACATCTGTTAATATCGGTTTCGAAAGGAAACAAATAAGCAAATAAATAGATACAGTCGCTTTAATCGGGGTCTCTCGTTAACGAGATGGTGCTTATGTCCGTCGATGCTCTAGCATCGAATGATCCGATGGCTCTAGACGCGAGCAATTCGCATCAATGAAAAGTGTCATTCGATCGAGTTTTGCAACGACTCGCGTGTGTACTGCAGGTATGTACTTGTGTGAGACAAAAAATCATCCGATGAGAAACGCGCACGCGATAAAGGTGCTTGGAAACAAAAAAAAAGAACCCACGTCCTTTTTACGTAACACGTGTTTATCCTTGGCTGGGATAAAAAAATCAGCTTGCCTACCTGCTTGTTTTTTTTTTTCACTGTTCGTACTATAGGCAGACAGGGGGCTTTAGCGATGTGTCTAGGATGATGCGTTTCTCTAGTCGTTTCGCTACCTGCCTGTAAGCGCCACACTCCCCGGCAGAGCCCTTATTTGCAGATGATTACGTGTTATTCCGCCTGCTCGGTAAGACGGCGTTACATATATCAGCGATACACGCATGTACGTACGGATTACATGGAATTGACGATATTGCTAAACAAGCACGAGAGTCTGGATTAAGTGCGATCGTTCGTCGACGCGACGCCTACGAGGGTACTATCGCGAAACTTGACTTTCATAAATGAGACTGCGGGCCCAACGATGAGAATCAGAGTCTTTGACGGCAAACATTTATGATATCGTTGTTACACCCGTGAAATATTGATCTCGCGTTTCGAGCTTCGACATTTTCGTACGAATTACGCGCGAAATTTACGAGCGATAATCTTACGAATTTTTGACCGATTGAACGAATCGAACGAATTGAACAACACCGAGTACCGCGATCCGTTAGAGTCAAGTTCGATGTTGATGACGTGGGAACGATCGTTTGGTGAAAAGACAGTTTGAAATGTTCTATCGCTGCGGCAACATCGTGAATCTCTGTGAATTATCATACACTATATTGTACAGAGAATGGGAAAGAAAAAACCACGTGATAATATTTCTGGCCGTTTGTTCTGCCAGTGTCATCTATCTAATACGCGGCATAAAAAAACAGTTCGTTCGAGACTATACGATATCTCCTGAGTATTCGATATTTCGCCATTTTTTCTCGTTCTTTCGCTCTGGAATGACCTCCCTCTTGAACGGAATAAGTACGGTCTCTTAAAACGGAGTAAAAAATCGAAAAAATGTCATGCGGTCTCGAGCAACTACTCCTCAACAATCGAGATTACACTTTCGTTATGTACAAATTGTTTAATGCTGAGCTTACACGTATATCGAGATAACAGCTAATAACGAGTTTCCGGATGTTGGCCTCGTACCTTCGCTGGCGACAAAACACTCCTCTTGACAGACATTACATTCTCACTACATTATATGCTATGCTATATACCTAATTTGGTGAAATAACAATAGTCGGTTCGATCGTGTATGCAACGGTGATATTATCCATTGTCAATACGAATAAATACATGAAAAATTACCAACGTGTGACCCTAGTATAGAAATTCGCGTCTTGATTTGTACCCGCGTTTTATTCATTGCGCGAATTTCGATGTTTTTCTTATAACCTAAGCTCCCTTTCTCTTTCTCTCTCTCTCTCGCTCATGCTCAGTTTTTATAACATAATGATGAAAAAGTGACATGGAGAAGGTTCTGCTGGTCATTCTTTTATTAGCTATCTTAAAACATTACAGCTTATAAATTAATTTGGTTATCCTACGTAACCTACGAAATGCTGCTGTCAACGTTTGTCTGCCCGACTGTTTTGTCACTTTTGTTATTACTATTTCGTTTCTTTCGTATTTTATTTCAGCTTTTTCAACAATGATACAAGATGTATCGTCGTACGTTCGATCGGCCTCCGAGGCCCGCCGCCGCCCCGTCGCATCTCCCTCATCTTTCGGTCATATCAACGAGAGAAATTCCGGGGGTTTTCAAAGAGGAGGGGGAAACAAAAAATATTTCGCCTAATTTCTATCGATGGAAAAGAACGTTCGGTACTGTGTTGTTAATATGCTGCAACGTAAAACCTACACACTTTACACGGTACAATGATGAACGAAAATTGAAACTCAAAGTATGAACTAATCGAGAGACATTACGATGCTTGCGTTTAGCGCGAGACGCGAGCACCTTGCCTAACGCTTAATGATATTCATACATACGTTTATATAAAACTTGAATATTTTATGGCCGTCGGTGGTATGACGTACAAGAAAGATTGTCTCCTTTGTTTTCCGTATCTTTCACACGCACGCACACTCTCGCTCTCCCTCTTACACACACACACACACACACACACACACACGCGCTCTCTCTCTCTCTCTTTCCCCCCTGTTTCTCGATGGGCGCGCAGAAGCATGTTGTACGGATGTGGCATAGTGGTTGAACACGACGTCAAAGGTATTAACAGACACTCAAGCCTCCCTTACTGCGAGCTAACACGAGAGAGGGGGTGTGAAGCGCTTCTCTGTTCTTTCTCCTGTATCCTGTACGATTGTCCTGCCTTGTCCTGCCTCTCTAGCCTTTTAGCCCTGCCTGCTCCAAACTAAACGGTACAACGTACGTACCGACGACTAGAAGACAAGTAGTAGGGGGGGTTGACCTGAGATTTAAAATTTACAAATCCGTTAGATTTCATTAGTACACGGATACACAATTGTTTCAATCGAGATCGTATTTCTTTTTTTTCTCTCTAGTCTCGACCGAGCTCTGCCCATACCGACCCCGGGCCCTTCAACAATTTCGTTTCGATTTCGTGCACGAGAGGTGGAAAAACAAGACAAACATCAGGTATCCATGAATGTATCAGCGAATCAAAGTGCGTTATCAGATTCTCGCCACTTTCTCGTAACATCTCTTTATCCCATGAACCTAAATTTATATCTTTCTCCCTCGGTCGTAATAAACGAGCCTCTGACTGCATCTATATAGACAGATGTATTGTTTATACTTTACTAAATTTGATAATTACGTATGAGGGCGTACGGTGACTTGACGGTAGATGTGCGTATCGAATGAGTGAAAGACGAGGTTGCTCTCTCGGTTTTAAAGAATATCAAACAAACGAGTGAAACAAAAAAGCATTTCAACACCGTTCGGTGTCAATGATCCGAGTGCGAATAACGAAACGCAATACTCACCGTTAACGAGAGAGAGAGGAAGACTCCGTCGCTGGATGGATCCACTTTGATTCTAGTACCTCCTGCCAATGCCGCTGCCACCGCCGCCACCACCCCCTCCACCCATATTACCACCGCCCATGTTGTTGCCGCCGTATCCACCTTGGTTTCCACCGCCGTATCCACCGCCGCCGCCACCGCCTCCGCCGCCACCCGAATTTCCACCACCCATTGGACCTGCGGTCGGCGAAAAACAGAGAGAAAAATATCGTCAGCCGGACATTTTGAAAAATCTTTTTTTTTATATCCAACGTTGGTTCCCCTCTCCACACCTCTTCAAATCATCGACTATTTTCGTCTATTGCGATAGAAATTTTAACAACGACCGAAATTCCTCGGATTTGATCTTAATTGTGAATTGGATGGTTCAAGAAAAAGAGCAATAATTTCATCAAACTTTTCGCCAAAATTCGGCAAGTTTCGGGGGCAAGAATCGAGATTTAGCATCGGCAAAAGCGCGCTCGTATGTTACTGGGTTTTTTTTCTCTCTAAATTGAGGGGGAAGGAGCTTTTTCGGAAGGAGGTAAGCAACCTTGTCCACCGAAGGGCGGTAGCCATCTCGAGTCTCCGGATTGGCGGCCACTAGGACCCATATTACTACCGTAGGGTGCTGCTCGTCCGCCCGAGTTGAAGTTATTTCGTACGGGACCTCCGCCGTATCCCTGCTGATAGCCACCTCCAAAGTTGTCGTTGCTCCAATTACCACCGCTATTGTAGCCACCCTGACCCTGTCCCTGACCCTGGTTACCACCCCAGCCACCGCCTACAAAAAACATTTACGACTGTGTTCTTAATCCTTCGATTTATTCCACATTTCTCTTTCTGCCTTTATACTCAAAGGTACAGGCTGTTCCCATCTCGCCTATGATATCTCAGCAAAAAAATCTTCGACAAAAATACTTTAGATGAAAATGTCTCTGATAATAATATCTTATTCCAAAAATATCCATCATAAGTCTATGTAAACAAGGTGTACTTGTACATAATGTAAAATAAAGAAACTCGCGCTCACACAGGCGGCTACGTATATGCCCATACTATTCTACTTTTGAAAAAAAGAAAGAAGAATCAAGCAAATAAAATATGCGCGTAAATCCCGATATACACGAGAAAACAATTTTTTCTCCATTTTTTCACCTGAGATGTTATCGTAATAAAGAGGCGTCACCATTGTCAAATAATTTAGGTTTTTGGTAAATCTATCGCGCTGCCGCGACAAACAATATGTCGAGGTGATGACGAAGGAATAGATGCCGAGTGACGTTCAGGAGTAGACGTACCTTGATTCTGATTCTCCCACGGACCGTTGCCTCCCCAACCGCCGCCCTGATTTCCTCCGCCGTAACTACCCTGATTTCCACCGCCGCCGCCACCGCCGCCAGTACCTACACCGCCGCCACCGCCTCCGTTGTTCCAGTCACCGCCACCACCACCACCTCCTCCTCCGATATTTCGTCCACCCCAATTACCACCACCTCCACTTCCGCCACCTTGATTTCCACCGCGTGGCCCACGCCCACCGCCGATACCCTGTCCTCCGCGTCCACCTCCTCCTCCCGCGTTGTTACCGCCGCCACCACCACCGCCTCCGCCGCCGCCGCCGCCACCGCCACTCGCCGACGCCATTTCAGCACGGCTGAGTGCTTTTTTGACATCTACGTGCTTTCCTCGAATTTGATGATTGCGCTGGAGGCAAATTTTGTCAACCGGGTCGTAATCGTCGAACTCGACGAATCCAAAGCCTCTCTTTTTCCCGGTTTCCTTGTCGGTCACGATACTTATCGAATTTATGCTGCCATAGCCCTGGAAGTACTGTCGCAGATCTTCCTCCTCGTGGTCGTCCTTCAGACCACCGACGAACAATTTTTTTACCGTTGCACCAGCTTCCGGTCGGCCAATTTCTTGCCTCGGCACTGCTCGCTTTGGTTCGACGATTCGTCCGTCGACGCGATGAGGTCTGAAAAAATGCCAAAGTTGAGAATAGCTCGAGCAGACGAGGGAGCATGATCTGTGAGTTCTCCTTTCCATATTAAGCGCGCGTACCTGGCATTTTGAGCGTCGTCAACCATATGAGCTCGGGAATAAGTGATGAAGCCAAATCCTCTGGATCTTTTGGTCTTTGGATCCTTCATCACTACGACGTCGACAATTTCGCCCCATTGCTCAAAATGTTTTTTCAACGAGTCGTCCGTTGTTCTGTAGTCCAATCCACCGATAAACAGCTTGCGCACATGCTCTGGCTCGTTCTTGTTATCCTGTTAAATACAATGTTCCGGCTTATCGGCTGAGCTTTGTACTAAATGATAATATACCTTACAAGAGTATACAACTTTTACAAATCTGTTGACTATTATTGAAATGTATATATAGATATACATATAGATTCACAGACAATCGAAAAGTACAGTTTTTATAATTATTGCAAACATTATTGTTTCTTGGACATTTCAATACTGCCAGGAGCCGCAAATGCGTTAAAACTGTGATAATACATGATTTTTTACTCTAATTTATTGTTACATAAAATTCTTTCATATATTGAATCTGACAAGAACTCTGTTTAAAATAGATTCAAACGGTGTACATCAAAAGTAGACGAAATAGTTCTGTATTTTGTTATGTATATATTGTCACTATAAACAGAATGGCGGCTGAATATCGCGATTGATGGAGTTTTGTTTCTTTTTTTTTTCTCTCTATCCACTGATATCGCGGAATTTCAAATTGAGCAATTGAGACGTGTGTAGATCAGCGCTACTATGTGATATATTAGCGACACGTAAAACTCGCTAGTCCTCAAGGTTATAAATGATTATAACTATTAATTGAAAAATTCAAAAATTGCGAGACGAAAAAACGTTCAAGTTTCGTAATGATCATTCGGCAGATGATGATGATGATGATGAAACGAGTACGACGCCGCGACCATTTGCAAATTCCGAGATAAATAGCGCGCGCGTCATGTCGGATCGCGTCGCGTCGCGTCGCCATCACCCGCCTTCAAAGTAAACGCAACATACAACCCCGCTCAATCGACGCCATGTTTTTTCCCTTTTTTTTTACGACATATCACGCTTTGCCTAATATTTTCATGTGTTGAGAGCACGCTTCACCGCGTCTGGTCTGCCAGTGTAGAGACTCGGACATTTTTTTAGAAAAATTCAAATATTCGTTCGTTTGGTTTGTTTTGTAGAAAAAAAGAAATAAGAAAGACTCGCAAAATCACTCCCGCGCATGAACTGTCTCATCCGCCTTCGACGCTCTTTGCAAATGTTTTCGGAAAAGAATTTTACGGTAAGGCATTTGGCTCTTTGGAAGACTGCTTGGCAGAGAGTATACGCAACGAAAAAAGCAGTGTTTAAATCGTAATAATGCTCCGAGATACAAACTTACCTCATGCTCCATTTTCACCATTTCCGATGGTTAGCGCGGGCCTCAAGGTCCACAAGGTATATTCACGAAATTCTAGAGAAAACAGGGCAGGTTTTGGCCCTGATATTAATCGGTGGAGGACGCGGGGATACCACAACGCGGAAAAACTAAATAAAGTCGTCAACGACCAATGATCCAGACAACGCGGAGACTCTGTTAAACCGAGTGTGTTCACGAATGCCGATTGATGCCGAATATGCCGATCGATTAAAATTACAACGTCTCTCTCGCCGCTCCGCTTAGCTGCGTGTCCCCCTCTTGCTCTAAGCTCTCGCTTCTCGGTCGATCGTCCTTATTGGTCCTACGCGCTGTGCGTCACTGTACGAGTCCTTTCGTTGACTACGGTAAACCCCTCATTCCGGAAGTTCACGTCAAACAAGCTACTGTACGCGCATGCGCTGATAAATAATGAAGCGCATATAATTCCTTCTACATAACGTTTGTTGATGAATGTTCCTAATAAAACTATTGGATACGTTTCTGTATCTAATTTGTTGCCAAACCTTAGTAATGTGCCTTGAAAAAAACGACCGTTTTTAACTCAACTAACAGAATTCTTGACAATTGGCGTATGCGACACTAGCGCTTAGACGCTCAGACTTTGAAAGCGGCAGCTAGTCGAGACTAATGAGCGAGCATGAGGTAGTACGCATGCGTATGTGCATAGGGAAATCGACAGGCGGTAAGTTCAAAACGGATCTACGGGAAATAGACATATGTATCGTTATTAATGATGCGTGATGTACGACAAATGCCATTATCGTCGATCCAACTTCGTTCATAAAAATGTATTCGTATCTGAAAATAAGATTGAATCATTATGACATTCGATAAAGGATGTGGAACCACGGTTCCAAGAGGGTGCAGGAAATGTGATCCGAGTATAGGGAAAATCCTGTTTTTTTGTTATGAGCGAGCAGCAGTGCGCAAAGAGCGTATGTTGGTGGCATCGTCTATCGTCTGGTGTGTTCCGGCGGTCAACACACGCTCATACAGAACTCGCGTTGATGCGACAATTGCGATGCCGTCGGGAACTTGAATCATTTCACGACGAAACTGATATAACCTATATTTTATATGTGATTCCGCTGGAATAATTGTCGACCTAGTGATGGTTATCGCGACTTAAAATTGGGAAAAACGCTCGTGTGCCTCTCTTAAATTTCCTAAATTCACAGCTCGTTGTAGACTCACGAGCCAATAACAACACCGACACAATAACGAATAATGATGATGACGAATCTGCCGTACGACTCGGACGAGCAATTTATACATAAACTTTGAATGCCCCTACCTGGTATGTATCGTTCCATCGTCACATACATAATTTCGAGACACGTAGCTCATGCACTCTACGTACGACGATTTTATTTCTCGTAATTATTTAAACAGACGTGGAATTATTCCGAGAGTCGAGCGCGAAACCACCATGGAGACCGATGATAAGACAATGAGTCCCATTTCGCGAGATAAAAAACCGCACGGATTCAACAGAGAACTGCAGCCCGAAAAAATCATCGGAGCTACAGATTCTAGTGGCGAACTTATGTTCCTCATGAAATGGTGAGTTACGAGAAAGAAAAAATCAAACGTTTTTATTGTCGTAATCTTTAAAAACTCAAAAGCAATATCGACCATTTGATGATTTTACCGTAGGTCTTTGTCCAGATAACAATAAAACTGTTACTAAATTTCCTCTGTAATCGGCACGATGCAGGCTGAAATTGATGAAATAATGTTGACGCGACAAAACGCAGAACTCGCAGAGACGAGTGACGTCGATGACGTTTGACTCTGTTAATTTTTTTTTGCAGGAAAGGCACAGAAGCGTCTGATTTAGTAGCGGCCAAGGAAGCTAATATCCTCTGTCCTCAGGTGGTTATTCAATTTTACGAAGACAGGCTGACTTGGTACATAACAAAATCGCAACGACAATGAATTCCCGGAGAGTCCGACATCTTCCGCAAGGTATTTTTCGCAAACTTTATCACTGTCGTCTAAAAGTTTTCATACCACGCATCCTTGATCCGACGAATGGAGCATTCACCGATAATTTCTACTTGGAATAATACATAACGCCATATGTGTACAAACAAATTTACGCACATGTGCACGATCCAGTGACAAGAGGTTCGAGCGATAATTTATTTTTTGCCAACTAATATAGATGGAGTTGGCAATGTGGGTGGCAACTGGCTCGATCGAAAGGTGAATTTCACACCAAGAATCAGCCTAATTCGTCATTGAACGCGACGATCTGTACGATTCGGCCGTCCTTCGTCTCCAGTGATGAATACTGATGGTTTCGGGAAAATGCTGCTGCGGGCTCTCATTGATTCTAATCGCGGGAACAAAATTATCGTTATCGCGAGAAACAATCGGTCGATCGTCCTCGTCAAACTGACGCGTTGCGTCGACGATGCGGCTACCGCTCGGTACGGTGGAGAACTTTCCCGCTGCGTTTGCCAAGCTTTCTTGCTTGCCACTCACTTCCGTCATATTTGTATTTTTTCGAAAGAAATAATAATTGCTCGCAAGACTGGAATTTTGTGTATACAATTTTTCTTCGATCCGCCGATTTATGGTGACCGCTTCGGCGAGAGGTATGGGTTCCATGTAGGTATAAGTCTTTTTTTTCGTCCTCACGTCATCCGTCGAATCTCGCTCCGTGGACGCTCCTGATAAAAGCGGCATCTTTGGACCGATCATCGGACCATTTATAACGGGCACGGCGTTACTGAACTCGCAGGGCCCTCGAATTATCGGAGTTATATTGCCGAGTGAATCCATTCGAGAGTTTATCTGATCGTGAGAATTGCCGCGTGTGAATTCCTCCGCTACCGATCCTCCACATTTCACATGATTTTTCGCGGCTCTTGGCACTCCCCTGGAAGCTTTTTTAGTCCTACTGTCGCTCGTCCTCGATCTCGATGATACCGACGCAGACTCTGCTGGCGTCCGTTTCTCAGACACGACGGATGTCGATTCCACACCGTTTTCCGCCTGGTGATGATGTCTGATGTGTCGATCGAGATTATCTTTTCTTCGAAAAATAGTCTTACAATACGTGCAACAAAACGGCTTGACATCTGAAACAACGCAATGATGAGAATTATTTTGTTGTGAAAACACGAGGGTTTAAAAGGAATATACAAGTCACTCGGACTCGTGTAGGTTCTCGAATATTGTATGTTTCTAATTTATTGTAGAGTTCAATTTCGGAAATCTGAAATTCGCAGAGGTAGCTCACCCGAGTGTACAACAAGATGTCTGGTAAGTTCGCTCTTGGTCAAAAAAAGACGATTGCAGTGAGCACATCCGAAAGGTCTCTCTCGACCATGTATCTTTTTGTGACGAATCAACAGCGAATTGTCTTTGAAACTCTTGCTGCACAATTCACACGTATAGGGTCTTTCGTCTGTCGGTGAAAACACAGTCTTTAAATATAGATTATTGGGAGCTGTTTTCTATAATTTGAAACCCAGAGATTCCATAGAAATATCAATGGGAATTGCGTTTCGTGTGTATCAATGTTGAAATAAGAAAAAATTCTAAGAAAAGTTCTGAAAAAAACGCTGTATTATTAATAATGGGAACTCAAGTTAAAACAGGCAGACATAAAATGTTGCAACTTACTTGAGTGCGTACGTGTATGCCGGTTTAGATTCGTCAGAGTTCCAAACGATTTGCCGCAATGTGTACAAGTATGAGGTCTTTGGCCTGTGTGAAGTGTCGTATGATTTTTCAAATCTTCCTTCTTGCTGTAACATTTGCCACATGTCTCGCAGCGGAATTCCTTCTCGTCTGCAGCACCCTCTCTATTATTGTTTGCTCGTCTAGTTAATTATCATTAAATACACATTGTGCGTATGCATGAAAAAATCGTTTCTAGTGACTCACGTTTGTGCGATCTCATATGTCTGTTCAATTTGTTTCTCTGGGGGAAAGCCTTGCCGCAGAGAGAACACTCAAAGGGTCTGTAACCCCTGTGAACACGCTCGTGATACTCAAAGTGAGATCGTTTGACAAAAGTCTTTTCGCAGATGCTACACCTGTATGGCTTTATCCCAGTTATGCACGAGTCGTGATAACATTTTCCCTTTTTGTCGCGAAATACCTTCCCGCAAGCCTCGCACCTATATGTCTCTGGAACGACATCTGGAATAACGACTATGTGGCTCCTATCCTTTTTCCCTCTGTATCCGTTTCTGGACAAACCATCCCCAGCGGTGTCTTTTCCGATGTCTCTCGACTCGCTCATCATTGTCGTGTTCAGAACGTACTGTCGCTGTCAAGCGTTTGGAAAGTACATTTTATTAACAAACCGTGTTTATCTTTTTATCTGTGATTATTCAATACCACAGAGTACATTCTTACGAACTAATTGCTACCAATGTTGCTCCAGTATTCGCATTATTCTTCGAGACGAGATATAATATTCCAACAATGTTGCTGTAGCTGCGTTTTTTATTTTGATTACTTTATATTGTTGCATTATCTCATAAGTCGTATCCGATACAAAATGGTTATGGGGTGATGTCTGCTGCTGTCTGCTGCGATAATGTGTCACACAGCGCCACCTGGCGCCTGGCGATGCTACCGCCCCCCCGAGCACGCGAGAGATGTGCACATGTCGAACAGGAGTAACCTAACCTGCTACGATAGCATAAACGTGCATTATCGCAGTGAACGTAAAGGATTTTATCAATTACTCATCATATTACAGGTAAAACCAGTATCAATCTATCGGTCCTCAAAATTTCAAATTCGCATACGAAGTATTCATATACTTTTCGTCTCATTGCAGTTATTTGTATATGAAATTTCCTTCGAGTTCGGGACCTTGAGTTCTGGCGTCTCGGGTGGAGCAAAGGAAACAGGAGTATTCCTGTTTATTCCTTTTTTCATTTCATCAGATGGCATCTTTCCAGAGAACTTCGCTCAAGATTGCACGCAAAAACCAATATTCTTCGAGCAAATATGTCATTTCCTTGTTACAAAGAGTCATAAATGTGATAATATTATTGTTTTCATGACCCAGTAGCAAACTTACAGCGATATTTTATCCCGGTCATGTCTGCCAAAGCAGTGGGATGGCAGACGGTTGAAAACCGCTCTAAAAGATCCATCACAAATGACTTACCTCAAACCGACGCAAGACCGGTGTCAAACATCAGGAGAAGAACAAAACTTGTAAATAGAGAATTGAAAAAGTATTCCAGAGTGATAAGTTACGCTCGATACGTTGAGATCAAAACAAAAATTTTGAGATGCGTTTCCGAGGATGAAAGTACCGAGGACAGTGAGTCGGACAGAGAGCTCAGCTATAAAAAAAAAACAGATCAAAATGATGTAGATACAGAATGTACAGATTCTTCGGAGGAAGAAATAACGTCCGAGATGTGTTCTCGTGACAAGAGAAATTCGACATCTGTACTGGATCAAACGGAAAGGGTGAACGTTGAAACCGAAGTTGCTGCAAAAGCGGCGTCAAGTGAATCCATCCCAGAATCTGCAGGTATTCCCACTGGAGATTCAGGAATCGACCAAAGCAGCCCTGAACAATCTGATGATGCAACTGTTGATGGCTGTCTTACAAGTGCCCCATCACACGTATTTACAACGTCAAATCCAATGGTTATTGAGAAAGAAGCTGAGGAACGCGAGGAAATGCAAGAGCAGATTATCCAGGAAAAAATAGACAATGCCCAACCAAAAAAATCCTACCCGATAATAACGCATACGGAAATCGTAGGATCCAAGTACACGATAATTCGAGATAAAAATGCATGTACGGCCGACGAATCGATGAATCTCGAAGAGAAAATGTCGTCAGAGAGCCAGCAAGTTGCTCAATTGGAACCTAAAAGTTCCGTGTGCGAAGAAAACGAGAGCATTCTTAGCGATTCCAGTCGGGATGAATTCGCGTCGAACCATGATGATAATTCCCCAACTGCCGAGGTACCTGAGCAATGCAATGGAAAAACGCGCTGGACGTCGAAGGAAAACCTGCAACGTGAGTCATCCGCGATAAATTCGATCAAGGATCAGATGGAAAAACAAGATATTCGTCACTCGTCACAAGCTCAGCAAGTAAAACAGCGAGCTTCCACTAGAATTCCTTTCGAAGCAGAATCCTTGAGGCACGTTCTGACGAAGCTTTCCAAAGAGCAATGTAGAAATGAGGGGGCTGAACGAGTCTTATGCGCCGATGAGGCAGAACCATGCGATACTCCAAAAATTGCATCGCGAGAGGAATATCTTCCGAGACCCTCCGAGGTTTGTTAAAAAATATTTTCGCAAATCTTTGTGCCTCGATCGGTCGTGCACGGCGGTGGCTAACGGGGCAAATAAAATCTCTCGCTATTGCGACGTAACAGACGAGAAATCTAACATGACGTTGTTGCATTTCGTACAGCTTCGAGAGTTTGTTGCCAGCCGAGGATTAATACCAGAGTGCGAATTATCGACCATCACGATGAAGGACATCTCAACGAACAGCCAGGACGATGAAAAAGACGACATGGACATTTGGCTGATGGAAATTCCCCGATCGGTAAAAATTGAATGACTACGAAAATGCTTTTCTCTCTTTGTTTCATCGCTGAAGTTCACTCAATTTCCGACAGGTAATAACGGATCCGGAACTCTGTGGGAAAAGAATGGTGATCGATAGATGGAACTTGACGATCGGAGATACTACCTACGATACTATTCCGAGACACGACCAATCTTTGACTTGCGTATTACGAAGTAAGAAGAAGGAAGCTCGATATAAAACTGGTGAGTAGAATAATTGTACAGGGACATACACACCTGTGCGTGTATCTTTGTTGGCTCTTTTCATTCTAGATTCGTGCAATGAAAATAATCGTTACCTGTTCCGCTTGATCGTTTTTACCGACCGAATAATACCGAAACATATGTGGTTTCTTTAAAGTGAACATCAGGCCGGTCTGTTCGATCAAAGTCGGGCACCAACCTGCGCCAGAGCCAACGTCGCTCGCGATCGCGGAATCACCCGTATCACCGAAATCCGTGCCTTTCCCCAAAAACGTGAGACCGCGGAATCCATTAATGGACGAAGACGAAGCTGAGATACCGCCGTTGAAAAAAATTCGAACAACGGTCGAAGAACGGGACAGGAAACAACGGAAAAAAACGAGTAGCCGACGAAAGTCGGGACTCTGGACCATAAATCGTTTTATTATGAAATCGAAGGAAAAAAGTTGATTGCTCTTTGGTAATGAAGGTGGCGTCCATTTCACAAACGAGCGCTCTCACCGCATGGTGGCTCGGACAAATCGCCATTGATGAACATCCAGAGACATTCCGCTGTTTCTCGCTTCATTATGTCCAAGTACGTATGACAGGAGATGCCGCATTCGTTGCCGAAAATGCTCATCGAGCGGGCGTTAGGTTCAAGCGCGAGATCGAGTCCGGTCATCGAGTGCCTGAGGACAACTCTGCGTGGTAATCGACCCGAGGCGAGGGCCAACACCAGCATCAAGAAAAATTCCAGTGGCATTGACTTATAAATGACGCGAAAAAACGTGAAAATTGCCGTGAAAAATCAAGCAATAAATATTAACTTTGTAAACGGCGTGATCGGTGTACCCTCCGATTCCAATCTCATTTCTTTGCTCCAGTGGAGAGCTTTCCAAGTCGTATTATAATCTTTCTGGCTGCTTAAACTCACAAGATTGTGTTCCATGGGGCCGCGGGGTCCATCTATCAATGGAGTTTCCGATCGCACGTACAATTCCTCGTCCGACGAACCTACCATCTTTCAACGGATTATTCAAACTTGATTTTTTTCTAATTCGCAAATAATCGCGATAATGCTCTATGTATATTTTTTTTCTTCCTTAAACATTCGGTGTTCGAAGGAATACCTGCAACGTAAACTCTCGCCCATAAAGGAGATTCTCGTCATTTCTGACGGTATCATCCGCCGATTTGATGATAAAACTGTTCCGAGGACAGGGCACGAGTAACGGCGAGGCGACGACTTTGCAATCGTTCGCCAAACTTGAAATTTCGTCGATCTGTTCGGTATCTACGGTTCCCGCCATTACCACATTAGCAGCACCGTCGATGAAATTACCATACACGAATAGTGAGCACAACTGATCATTCGCCTGCGTAAGGGATGCTCCGAGTTGAACATATTGGCCGAATTTGACGAAACCGTCGTTGCTTCTCGATAAGTGGGTTTCCGGCAACAAATTAGCGAACAAGCGTCTTGTACGTTGCACGAGCAATTTTTCTTGTTCCCTTTGTTTTACAAACACCGCAATCCTCTCCTGTGCATTGTAATTTTTTTTCGTCGTGTATACGTACGTCTACTTTGCACTCATTTTGTATTTTTCGTTAAAAAATAAACAATCATTCGATTGGCCACAGACTGGTCCGAAAAAAATATATGCGTTACCGAACGGTAAGATGATGATTAATCAAAATAATGTCGCGCGAATGTTGTTTATATTCGTTCCGCGATTCGTCGGGAGACGAGAAGAATGAGTTCCATGTGGAAATTTCGTTCGCGTGTTAAAGCGCGCGTGCGTTTCATTGCGAGAGCTTGACAGTTATTGACATTTGACAAATTATCCATCATGTTTTGCAAACATTTTTTATGAACTCAAACATTGTTTGCCCCGCGCGGCCGTTTGTGCGCGTGAGCGCGAATATTCGATCTCTGGTATGTCGTTATGTTGAATATGCAGTGGTCGGTGATATAACAATAATCCGTGAATTCCATGTCTATAATATATCTTTATTATCATTATTACATTCATCGGACACTCGAAATGTTAATTTTTCGCTTTGCGGATCTTATCATGGTATGCAACAATGATAATGAATCATCTCGGTTGCAAGGAAAATTTCGTCTTACCTTTTCCAATGCAATATCCTCGATCCAATTGCCAATTCTGACAGATGCGTTATACATAATTGTTATTATTGTCGCACATCACCGCATGAATTATTGTGAAATTTACGTGAAAACGCGATGAATGCACATTTGTAGTAATAATGGTCTTGACGCGGGAGATGGGCGCGTGCGTCAGGTACGAAAAGATACATAAATGACAGTGCTATGGCAACAACCGCCAGGGGGGGGGAGTCGTGTCTTGCCGCTGCGTGAAACAAGTGGAATGGCGTGCAAGAACGAAACGCGAGATTGATTTCTCCGGGGCTCTTGGGTAGAAAATCGAACTCCGCATACACAGATGCAGATACACACATAACATACATCTCCATAATCCATACATAGAGATAAACACGACAAGACGACCAACGACGTCACGTGAGCCACGTCCGTCAGCCGTCAGCAGTATAGCAGGTTGCTTCTGTTTGTGTTTCGCACAAGGAAGATTCTCTCGATAAATACTGACGAACGAAAGATTGCCAAAATTAATGAAACAACGTAACGCGTGCTGGTGAAAACTCGTTAGTGCCCGTCGATAGAATAATGGCTGGAATACCATTATTGCTGGCCGAGGAGGATGTCGAAGGCGGAGGAAAAGAGGATATGACCAGTGCTGGTGGAATACAAAATGATTTTGCATACAACAATAATGTCAACGGCGCCAACATCAAAATTCGAATGGGTACGATATTTGATAAATTATTTTTCATTCTAACCTCACTAAAACGAACGTGAATTCTGTATTGCGTATATTTCACCGCGCTAATTCCGACCCTCTCGATCGCAGCCTTCTTACGGAAGGTCTATGGATTGCTGAGTATTCAGCTGCTGATGACGGTCGTTGTTGCGAGTGTCTTCATCAATTGTGCATCCGTCAAGCAATTCGTCCAAGACAAGTACGAGCAACGATAATAGGAGAACGTATTTTCGTCCCAAAAACACTGACAAACGTTAATTTACGTGTCATTTATACTTTCAGCAATTGGACAGTCGGCGTATCGTTTTTCATGACTATGGGAATACTCATCGCTCTTCACGTGAAGAGACGAGAACATCCGATCAATTTGATTCTCCTCTGTGCATTTGTAAGTTTATAGTTTGGCCCAAGGTCGCGTGATGTTTCATTCAATTCGATTTTTTGCTCTCAATCTTTGAAAAATTTTGTGTTTAATGCCGTTTCTACTATATTTTCAGACTGTCATTCAATCTTACACCGTTGGAATAATAGTTTCCATGTATGACACTACCATAGTCTTGGAGGCACTGTTCATAACTCTGACTGTGGTTTTTGGACTGACCGCTTTCACCTTTCAGACAAAGCGAGACTTCTCATTTCTTGGATTTGGGTGAGACGATAATAATCGTCAGTATTTTCTTTGCATTTATGAACCTACTTGTACATGAGTATTTATTTTTCTCTCGGACAGGTTATTCGCCGGATTGTGCGCGCTGCTGGTTGGTGGTCTGATACAGCTATTCGTGCAGAGCACCGTTTTGGAACTCTTTATCGGCATCGGAGGAGCACTGTTATTTTCCATTTTCATAATCTTCGATACGCAAATGCTGATGCACACTTTGTCCCCGGAGGAATATATCCTTGCGACCATCAACATATATCTCGATATAATTAATCTATTTTTATACATTTTAAGAGCACTCGCCGCTTCGAGGCAATAAATTGTTTATTTAATCAGCCTTTGCAGGCGATTTTTTTTCCCAATAATAAGTATATACAAAGGTGACGAGGGTGAATAATAATTCATTTGATTGTATGTTTTTTTGTAAATTTTTTCGCTTTTATTCACACACACGTGACAAAAACAAGGTATTTAAGAGCTCTCCATCGCAGCTGTGGTTTCCTCTGTGTATTTGCCCTTATCTTTGCCCAATGCCGCCAGACGACCTTTGCTGCGTCTGTCTATGATCTTTTTGCGGTCCTTGTCCATTTTGAGCTTTACAATGACGGTCTGTGGATGAGGAAAAAACAGGAGTCTGTAAACATTTGTTCGAGAGAATCGGTCATTGACCGAAGGATGGGCAATTTTTCTAACTTTGGAGGATCAGAGCCATTTTTCTGCAGTAATCAGCCAGAGCTCGAGCATTCTCGCCAGTATCGAGAAAACCTCGACACCGGTTTGGCACTCTTGCTCTTTGTGCCGATTCTTCGCGAATGGTTTGTGTTCATCATGTCAGGCCAGAGATTCAATTTTAATATTTCGAGTTGGATTTATAGAAATAACTGGCTTTACCTTGGAAGGATCAATGCCCACGTAGACACTGGCGCTGTTGGCTTTTTCTCTTTGAATCCTCTCTATATAGATGACGAATTTTTTCCTGTACACCTGGATGACCTTGCCAACTTGCTGTCCCTTGTAGTGTCCTCTCACCACCTGTCCGTCATTGGATCATCGAAACTGTATGAATTTAGTGCACCCACATATTTGACTTGACAAATGTGCATTCACATATTTGACTAGATTTTGACAATAAGTTAACCCTGGAACCATACGCAATTTGAGGTTACGGGGTTAACCTTGGAGGTTTCTAACAACGCTAATTTTTGTGGGAATAGATCGGAAAGTATTGGATTTTTTGCAAACTGCATGCTGGAGTTGATTTTTATTTTAAATGTAGAAATCTGATTGAAGCGCCTATCACATTAACAGGGATAATATTTTTCACTTCGACCGATGGGTCGTAGTGATTCTATCAGAGGCGAGCAAATTTTAACACAAAAGAGTATTTTACCTGCACTTCGTCGTCTTTTCGAATGGGCATCGAACGCACGTTGTATTTTTGGCGGAGCTCCTTCGACAGTGGAGCGGACATCAAACGACGTCTTATGTGGGAAGGAGCGGTAAAATGCCTCTTGCGATTTTTCCTCCTCGAGAAAGACACAAGTCTGTTGAACTTCATTCTGCTGTTTCGTAGTCTCCTGTGAAACACATTGACTCGTGGATCATCGACGATACAATGACGTGTTTAACAATGCGCGGGTTTCATCGCCGATTCCATGAAAATGCAGCGGATTTAAGACCAATAAATGTCGATATGACAAAAATATCATCGAGCACGGATGGATTAATTCCCAACGTTGCACTTTCATTATGCGATTTAACTTTATCAACGAGCTGAAGTAACAGATTACAACGATTATCGCGAGAACAACTCACCGATGATGGGAGATGCGGCCGCAAGAGAAACCGGAAGAAATTCTCCGATACGAGAAACAAACAACTCGTGTGTCGTCGCTCCGCGGAAAATTGAGTTTGCAGTGAGCGCCACTTTAGGAAAAGCGTCGTTTGCCGCACACTACATCCTTGTCTTGATGCTGAGTAGATACAGTAGAATTTGATAACGAAATATCATTAGCGCCAGCTTCTGCCGCATCGCGACGGGCCCGATGGCGCTGTATGGCACATGTAAAAAAAATCTCCTTTATTTTCCGTTTTCCTTCTATGATATTAATAATCAATGACAATGAAAAAAATCGACAATCGATTATCGAGCTCTGTCAAAATAACAGCTGATGGCGCAAAACGCGCAACACCACGACGATGATGGTGTTAATAATAAAAATAAAGACGAAGGAGTACAAAAATTAATAACTGAAGCATGCACGTAAATAAGCGAGAAGAGTAGATATGCGCGGTGGGGCCTGGTAGAATTCCGATACAACAAAAACGCGTACTTGATTCTCGTTCACCAACATAACGATCCAATGCAAGTAATCGCATGCGTCGTTCCATGTTCATTCGATAATTTCAAGAACAAAACGTCTATAGTGCGCATTATGCAGAGCCAATAACTGCATTAACATACTTTGTAGAATAAAATAAACACGCGACATATGACGAGGCGCGTTTTTGCGCAGTACTAGAGAACTCATTCGATTGAGAGCAACGACCAGCATCGACGAGGGCTTGACTCGTGGGAGGCGCGCAATATTTTCATGTTCGTGCGTATATCGTATGTGCAATGAAATGATGCGAAAAATGTCTCGTGCACCCTCCGAGCTATTTGTCATCGCGTCCTCGGCAACAACGACCATTAATTCCTAACCTCGTACAATTGAATTTGTACAGTCAAAACATCATCAATTACGTTTAAACGAGAGAAGGAAGGATGGAAAAAGTCAAGAATCGACAGGTGAGATGATGAAGTTTTTGATCACGACCCCGACCCCGCTTTTCAAAATATCATAACTTGCCGATCAATTTAAAGAAACGGAAGAAGGACCGCGTCCGAGCGTACAATCTCGAGCGACAGATACCAGATGCACCGACACTCGAAGAATTTGAATGCTTGTTGGGAGAGTCACCCACGAATTATCCAAGAGTGGAGGGTGTGGAAGACATGGAGAGCGAGCTGCATTCCGCAGCAATCGATATGAATAATGATGCGTATGACCAAGAGATGGAACCTCAGACGGTTCTGGACAGTGTGGATGAGGTACAGTGATATTTATTTATTTTGCACTGTTGGTATTATAAATTTTGATAGCGAGGAGAAGCCAATAATTGCGCATGGAAAATCAGCCATGCATAGGTTTTTTAAACATTGTAAAAAGTCTGCTGGAGACTAAACAACCAACATTTTTTGTCATTTATTACCAAATTCACATTTGGCGATGGGTGCATAGGTGGATATTCAGCAAGGTTGCATTATCACGGATGGAGCGCAAGACGAAGCAGAACCAGTTGTGGCATCAGCTCCAATTGTAGAAGAAGCAGCGCAGTTGGAATCAGAAATGGAGAATATTGTCTCGGAGGTATCTGCCTTACAATTCCAAACAGCTGTTCCGAGTGCTCCGGTTCTTCATGTGGCGACACGAGAGACAAGAGACATTATCCAGGTGGAACGATCCGAAAAGACGTCGCCTGCGGAGGTGGTAAAAGGCTGCTCGAACGATTCAGAATCGAGAGAGCGATCGGTGGTGCCGTTTACCGATCAACAATTGGCTTCTCTGTATAGCAACGACGAGTTATCGCGGATAGATAGTCTCGTGACGGAATTCGTCGAGACGGAGATGCGCGCCGGGTCTTTGCGACAGCAGCATCGTCTCCACGAACTTCTAGTGAGTTATCTCAGAGTGCGAAACAACCTCACGGTCAATCGCGATGAATTGGAAAGCGCCAAAAAGAATTGCCGTGAGATACAGAAAAAACTCTGGTGTCTGGACAGAGCATCGGTGAACGAGTCCGGCGAGTGTCAGGACGGCAATCCCGTGAGCGCCACTCACGAGTATTCCATAGCTCGTTTTAACCGTCAAGCGCTGGCGGGACTGGCCAAGAGTCTCGCCGGCATAAAAGATCTCTTGCACAATTGCCACGCCCTCTACTCGTACGAGGCCGAACTCGCTCGATCGCAGATCGATCACTTCGTTCGTAGAGTCTGCGCGTCGTGCAAAGAATTGGCGACGATCGCTCAAAATTCACCCGTCAGTCTGGCCGACCGCTCGAGAACGAGCCCGGAGATACAGCAGTTGAGAACCTGCGTCTCGATACTGTTTGGCTTTCAGAGACGCCAAATTCGCGATGGCAAATTCGTTATAGATTCCAGAGAATGGCTCTCGAGGCTCGTGGCCGTCTTATTGCGCGTTGCCGACTGGCAGGATCATGCCTTCATCCTCAATCACGTGCTGCGATGTCCCGGTGGCGTAACCAATTGGGCGATTGGTTTCGTACAGGCGCCTCTGCCACCGAGAAACGGTCAGGACATCGGCGCCGCTTCCCCTCTCGATGATCCGCATCTCGATCACATGGTCGCCATGCTCGCCCTCATTCTCTCGCCCGTTAGCGAGAGAGAAAAGTTTCTTCTCGAGCGTGTACGAGTGACGGCATCCGAGAGGCCTGCAGGAGATGATGATGATGGAAACGCGCAGGACCGGGACAATCCGAGCGACACTGTTTGGCTGATTCTCGACCAGGAAGGCGAGGAAGAGGAGGATATCGCCGAGGATATCGGCGGCTTAGGTCTCACCGAGAGCGATCTCATGGCTCTCCTGCGTCAGATACCTCTCGAGAGGCTGTATCGAGGCGTACTTGCGCGTGACGATAACGCTTCGACGCACTGCGACAAACTTGCGGCTCCTCCTCGTCATCATCAGATTCTCCGGCTCTTTGCTTTCTCCACGATTCTCGTTGATCTGACGAAGCGAGGCCTCAAAACGTACGATTCACCGAGATATCGGCAGTTGGCAAAATTTCTCAGCGGCCTCATCAGAGACATCGTGCAATACGCGAGCGACGAGTGGGAGGTGTTCGATAAAAGCAAGGCGACAAATGTATTTTATTTTCCCTATTTGCGCAGACATTTCCATAAACGCTTTTCTCAGAGGTTGCAGGATAAGAGCAACGAGCCTACCCCTCGCACTTTTCATTTCTTGGCGTTCACTAATCAATGTATTTTTGAAAAAAAAACACTTTTGCACAGTTTTTACCTTCCCTCACAGTCTTTCCCATATAGCCATGCTAAAAAATGGCCCTTTCTCTGTAATGTCATTACTTCTCTTTTTTCCCGGGTTGAACTGAATTTTCGTAATTGAATTCCATTTTCCGGACTCGAAGAACGATAATTAATTTTTTCGAAAGAAGCACGAACCTAGCGACATGGGGGGAGGGTTTGCTATCTTATCCCGTTACCTCTTTGGCCGCATGTAGCAATGATAGTATCAATATCTCATGGTTTTTCGTCCCCAGGATCCTCAGATACGTGCGAGACTGGCGGCGGAGTACGACAGTATTTTCCTCCGTGCGACGATGGGCATTTTCGCGTCCCGTCGTCTCGGAGCTTGGCAATATCTCGCTGCGATACCGTATCATCTGATTTCGAGCTCAACGCTTTGGCACATTTTTTACATTCTTCACACGGACGGAACAAGCGTCGTTTGTCCACGATTGGACGTATCTCCCATGGGTGAGGATGGTGTTTGTTTCTTTTTTCGCTGCAAAGTCGATGGGAGGATTGCGACAGCGATGACTGACGATCGATGATGATTTTTTGTCGATCTAGAATGGGAGAAGGAATTGAATAAAGTCCAGCTTCGCGATAAGTTCGAGGAGAATTTGAGCCAAATGCCCGGAGACGAGTCTTACTTTCTCCTGACTACATTCACCAATATGGCAATGGCAAGATCGAATCGGGACTACGATTTTATTCGAGCTGTGACAATCGACCTTTTTCAAGCAAGTATACGACGTCGTTTTCCCGCCGGCAACGATGCGAAAAGTCGTTGACGCTATTCTTTTCCTCCGGCAGATTGGATTTCTCAGCGAAAAAACCAGAGACATGTGCTCCAAGGACGCCAGATCTCTTTTAAGGAATTTAACCAGCGAGCATCCCGCGCTCGTTTCGGACATGATCGTTAAGCTCGGAGGCAATTTCGAGTCCGTAGGAAAGGTAGGATTTCTCGTGCGCTTCCTTCGTATTTTTTCAATATACGCTTCTCACGAGCATCTTGAGACGTCATATTTATTACGTTTCAATATTTTTTTTTGCAATTATCGGATTCCATTGAATTTTCATTCATTTTATAACGGATACATTTTATATGAAAAAAATCCCCCAGCTGAGTCTCTATCTATTCACGGAATTGAGAGTCGACAAGTGGAGTCCTCGAGAGGAAGATGTACTCGTCTTGTCGAACTGGTTGCACAATCATCCGTTGTCGTCGATGGAAAATCATTTGGCGCGTCTCATCCTGAGTCATCTCAATTGGGGATTGGCCCTCGACAAGCCGTGAGTCGTTTCAGTAGATTGAAATCATTAAAGCGTTCTCTCTCTCTCTCTCTTTCTCTCTTTCTCTTTCTTTCAACGTTACCGACGTTGTTGCTCCTGCAGAAGATACGACCATCTCTACTTACCCGCCCATTTTCACTGCCAAATAGCCATATTGATCGTCGAACTGGCCATGAAGTACATGGCCGACAATAATCTGGCTCAAACAGCCTCTCTTATCTCGGAGAGCGTCAGACAGGTAGGAATCGCGCTTTGCCGGTACGTACAATAGCAATACAAAGAGAAAAGAAGCATCAACGGCAACTAGTTTTCTTCCTCGAGGTATCCTCGATGGTGCGAGCGCAAAGCAACGAGCAAGCTTTTGCCATCTGGGCCTGGGAAATGATGTCAAAGTTGCGCCTTCATCGACTCGATCGATCGGAATCGGACTGTCGCAGGGGAATCACGTCGCCCGCAGAAACTTTCCGTAACGTGCCCGATTTGGATTCCGATGCTTCGCTGGAAACGGTGGCGAATGGCGTACGAAAGAGGCAACCGGTGGCCTGTTACGTGGCCGCAACGATGACCCTCTGGGGACACTCGATACCGCTGATATGCACCAAGGGATTTGAGCAACTTTACATCCTGGTATCCTCGTACAAATACGATCACGCTCTAATGGCCTTGCACGATATCGTACCGTTGTTCCTCGATTGCCCAGAGTCTTTGCTCAAGAACGAAAAATTCGTCGCAATCGTCATTTCCATTATCGCGGCCGATCGTACTTACGTCAAAATGGCCAAGAATTTCATCGCTCCGAACTTTCCCGGCCCCGTGCTGCGAAGCTTTTCCAATATGCTCGAATCTCACATCACAGGTTACGACAGGTAATTTTATCGGAATTAATGAAATAAGAGACGGTTTATTCTCTTCTTCTTTGAAAAAGAAGGTACTACGAAAATGTTCGATCGTCAGGTATGCTCTGGCCAGTCCCGCGGCGTTGGTGCGTCTGTGGGTGGATGTGTTTCTTCTCGTGCCGGACTGGAATCGCGATGCCAACGTTCTCCATCTGATGGACGTGTTAATACGCGGTTCCTTCTTTCATCTCGATGCGAGAACGGCCATGGAGGATGTGTTTCAAAGTCTCTTTGCGGTAAGTTTGCATTTTCCTCTCCTTTTTTTTCGGCTCATGTCCAATCTTGTATCGAACGAGATTGGACATTACATTTAATCAATGTAATGGATCGCGTTCTGAAATCCTAGCTAGCGAAGGAAGGCAATAACGAGGTACGTCCGAATTATTCCTACTTTGCGAACAACGTACATTATCACGTCTTGTACTTGAAGCAACTCGCTGTCCGGAATGTACGAATATTTTTTTTGTTCATCTTCAGAATTTGGGCACGAGTCGCGGTACGGGATCACTGGGATCGTTTCTAAGTTGGGCAACAGGCACCGCAAGTACCGCGAGTCTTCTGGGTGGGCCAGTTCGGTCGATCTGGGTGGCGTATCGGGTTCTCCGCACTGAACAGATCGAGCGAGAACTCAAGACCGGACTCTGGCGACAATTGCTACGAGAATTATCAACGCAGACAAAAACTTGTCTCGATATTGCCTTCAAGGTCGGTAATTCCGAGAAGCGTGTAAGAAGAAAATGATTTTAAAAAAGTGTGATAACGGAAATAAAACAACGGCATAATTATTCACAGAGAGCTTGCGCGAGCGTAAAGGTTGTACCTACGTTCGGAACCAACGGATTGGCCATCTACAGATGGTCGCAGCAGGCTCTCGACACCCCTATGGATCATCCCTTGCTGCCCCTACTTTGGCAACATTTTTTTAGCCTTTTTTTGGCAAGAGTCCCGACGGTGCCCGGGTAAGTACATTCTCAGTAATTACACCAACTTTTGTATTCTTACACACATTAGGGTCCATAGAAAAGGACTACTTTTTCTTCTTGATGTACAAAAAAATTGATTTCTTTGAGTGAAGGAGAAAAAAAACGTCCATCATTTTTATCCAGCGAATTATACAACAATAGTCAATTCCTCGCTCTCTCTTATCGTTGCTAGACTCGCCGATGGTGGTGGCCTTGGAGATAAATTCTTCGATGGCATGCTCAATCTGAGTTATCTGAAGAAAGTGAAGAAGCGCCTGCACGATACAACAGCGTATTTTCAAGCAAAGGGAGAAAAAGACGTGGACATCGACGGCAAGCCCATTACCGACGAGAGACGAGTCTTTTATCTAAACACCGCCAAGTACGTCTCCAGCTATCAACGCGTAATACACAATAATAATAATAATAGTAATCACTTATTTTTGTGGTTGATCCTCAGGCTGTACAAGACTCTGAGTCTGTGGCTGGAGGAGCCGAGATTGCAAGAATCCGGCCTCTATCTTCCAGCATTGCCACCTCAGTACATGTCGCGAAAATTGTTGATGCTGATGCAGGGCGATGAGGTGAGTCAAGTTTTCCGGCGAGCACATGCCACAATTTTGGCCTCTCTTTTTACATCTGTCACCTTTGCAGAGTCCGTGGCTCGAGTACGTCGATTATCAGGCCGTCCAGCAATCGCAGGCACGATGCGTTCGCGGGTGGGAAAGTCTTCGTTGTCGCGAGTCAGTGGCGAAAGTGCCAATGATGGAGAGAAGAGAAGACGAGACGAGGGATGAGGTGGAGGTCAAGGACGAGAGTGAAGATGACGGCGACGACGAAGTTTCGCACCGGGAACGAAAGATCAACGAAACTAACGATAGAACGATACGTCGACGTTTTGGCGCGTACGAGGGGCCGAAGGTGGCGCCGGCGCTGACGCGCGACACGCCGACGCTCGACGCTATACCCAGAGAATGTCTCTACGAGCCCGAAAAAGTCATCGGTCTCGTTGGGCCACACTTGAAATTAATTATGGACTACGCACGGACGTACAACCTTCTCGTGTCCGAGCACACTGCTGTTGATTGTCAGTTTTTGGAACTAGTGCCGACCCTCTATCGGGAAGCGGAGAATTGCGTGACTCTGCATGCCTTGTGCGATCCGGCACCGTCATCCTCGAGCGGAATCCGCCGTCGATCGCGATCCGGCACTCCGCCTACGGTACACTGCGCCGGTCCGGCGGTTATTCGAATTAAGGTATTTGTTATTCTGCAAACTTTGCGATACGCCACTCGAACATTTGATCCGTAAATAACTTTCTTTTGTTTCTGCAAACCAAGAAAATTTGTTCTTTCAACAATCTTTACAAACTGCGAAAATGTCTGCTGATAATAATGATTTTTAACCGTATTCATTGACCTTGTTCGACCAAATGTATCTTCCGGTCGACCAGATAACCGAGGCACGGGTCAGCGAAGCCGTCGATCACATGATCAGTGAGAACCGAGGCGTTTATGAAAATCTGCTGGTAAAAGCAACACAACCACCGCCCTCGAGAGTCACTCAGGGATGCGTCTTTGTCGATCATCTCATGGCGTAATTATTTCTCATCGATCTCTCCTTTTCCTACTTCTTGTTTTGCCTGTAGCAGGGTTTTTGCGAATGGGAAAAAAAGTAGAATATGCCGTTGTACGCGTTTTGTCCTACAAAATTGCAGGTTGCTCGATTACGAATTGAATTTGCATCGAACGTGCGAGAGCAGTATGATGCTGCGAAAGATCCAGGAGAGCGGTGTCCGATTGTTTCATCATTTTGTGGAATTTTACTCGGAAGATGCGTCCCTCTGTCCGCCCACGAAACAGCTCATTACTACGTGCATAGAAAAGTTGGGTCAGGTATGCCGGTTTCACTCAGAAAATGGGGGAAATTTTTCGTATTTATTTAACGCAATTTTCAATGGACACGCGATGATAATCGTATTTTGCAGGTATTCATCAGTGGGGAAGAGGGCCAGGGACCTCCTCTCTTGAACACCATCATCCAACGGCCGAATCTCGGTGGCCTTCTCGGTCCGCACTTTACACCGGTTGCAGGGGGAGCTGCGACCTTCCTGCAGATGTATCAGACAGTGGTGCAACTTTCGAGCGGATCCAACGCCGATCTGTGCTTCGTACTACTCTCCAAGGTTATATGCGTTCGAGGGAATTTAATTCGGCTCTCTCTGTAATTTCTCGAGCACTTGACAGATGAAATAACGTGTCACTGGTCGTTCGACAGTTCGACGTTGGAAGTTGGCTGAATTACAGACGTCCGAGGCTGAGCGAACGTTCGACGTTCATCGACCTCGTATCTCGGGCTCTCTGCGACATTGGCCTAAATCCCGAAGACAGCAAGCTTATTCTGCACGAGGTATTCACGAACGATGAGAAAAATAATAATAATAATAATTTTTATCGGTAATTAGTGCTCTGCAAGAAAGGTCCCTTGTTTTGTGAAATTATGCTGTACCATTTTTCGTAAGACGAAATGGGAAATAAAAACCACGATGCGGTACCGGTTAATCTTAAAATGAGCTCGTAATGTAACTGGTGTTTCTTGAGTCGCCAAGTAATCATTTTGTCAGTATATCAAGACGAACAATGAATAGATGATTATTCCGTCCTACCCTACGTGCACGAACTAACGACAATATCCGTTGTGTCGCCCGTTGCGCAGCTTTTTAGGAATCATCTGCGTCTCGTGCTCCTGCACGAATTCCCGGAGCACTATGGCGAAGTACTCAGCGCGGTCCTGCGTGGCAGCGAGGGCCAGAGCCTCTCGCTCGAGGTGTGGCGCGATTTATTGGGCGCTCTCAGCGGCCGATGGAAATCCGCGATTCCGGTACAGCCAAACAAGGTCAGAGAGGAGATACGGCGATACGCGACCGAGCAGAGACTGTTGTCTCGACAGGAGGTATACACCACTCGGGCTCTTTAATCTCACGTCAAACAGAAGTTTTATTCGTCAAATTCCCCGAGACAATATTATTTTTGTGAATAATCGGAAAATCTACCTTTGTCGCGATCGCAAGATGCACGACACCGCGGTAATGTTGAGCCAACACTTCACCAAGGAACGCCTGCAGTACGGACTCTACGGTCTGTATCCCAAATATCGAATATACAACGAGCCACTCGTCATGTTTTTGGGGATGGTCGGCCACGCGCTCGTCGTTCTCACCCTACAGTGCGATCGAGGTTCACTCGCCGATCAACGTAAATATAATGAGCAATTTTATGCCGATAACGAGAGCGACGAAATAAAGGAGATCTTTTCCTCACGCGCTCTTGTTTTCTCCCCCCTTTTTCTCCAGTCTGCGAGCAGATTTGGCCAGTACTGAGTGAAATGTTTTCACCATGGATGACGCCGTACTGGACGAGAAATTTGCGGGAACCGACCGCCGCCTGGATACAACAGTTGACGGACGACCGATCGGTCCTTTTGCCATGGATAATAACGGACGGCCCGTGCGCCAACAGGATGGTCGCCATGTTCGCCGAATGCGTGCGCTTTGTTCTCGATACGCTACCGGCATCCAGCAAGATACTTTGCTCTCTGTGGCAATTTTACGTGACGAATTTCGCTCACGCATCCGTCAAGGATCACATATTGAACGTCGTCCACGGGAACCTCATGTCCTTGCCGTGGGACAAATTTTTTCCGGGAATCGCCGATGTCGAGCTCATGATGAAAGTCGCCGATCAGTATCTGCCCGACTGTCATCTGTTTCTCGGAAGTGTGTTCATCTCGGTCGATTGGGCCACGTGGATCGATAAATTCGTTTCGCGTCAACCACCGATGGTGGCGGCGAGAATTCACGTTTGTCTCTTGAATCTCATCGTCAAGCTCTCCAACGAGCCCAACGTCAGGCAGGTGCGTATCGCGCTGCTCCGGTAGCCGAGTTTACCGCCTGTCGTCGATCGATATTTTGATCTCTGTCGCATTTAGAACGATCGAGCGCTCGAGTTGATCCACGAGGCGGAGAAATTCGCATGGCATCTCGTGGACGCCGCGGCCTACGATCAAGTCGTCAATTGGCACGTCATGAGCTGCGATCCGAGGGTCGTAGTGTCGTCCCACTCCTCCGAGCAAGTACATCCCATCGATACGGCCGTCAACGAGTGAGTGACGTTCGACCATTGCGAAAATTCGTTTTTGCCCCGTCGTGAAAATGAAATTTTGCTCCTCGTTCCCAGTCTGTTGAAGGTAGTTGCCGCTTACGAGCCCAGCGTCACCCGGTATCATCCGACGACACCGAAAAAGCGTCAATTATACGTTAGATCGTGGGTCAAGCTTCTCATCAACTGTACGACTCGCCACAAGTCTTTGCTCTCGGGGAACGCAAGGGCCTTTTCGAGCGCTCTTTCGCGGATTTTGGACGACATGGAACTCGTATTGACCAGCAGTTAGTCGCTTTCGTCAACTTGTCTTTATCTCGAATTCTTGAGTTCATTTTCGTCGATATGGATTATAGTATACTTTGTCAAATTTTCCACTAGCCGTATCGGAGAGCCAGCGAGCTGCGGAGGCGGGTTCATTGATAAACGAATTGCTGCACGCTATTAATGCCAGCAGCCCGCTGATCGAGCATCTACGAACAAGCTGGGCCGCCTGGCTCTCGGAGAAAACGTCATGCTCGAGTCCCGTTCTCTTGGGTGTACTCGGAGTCGTCGGAACAGCGACGATATCGCCGGGGACTCTCGGTCAACTCCTCGAGGCGGCCCTCGATGCGTACTTCAAGCACAGCTGTGAGTATCGTCGTGCGATCCGTTTTTGTTCTTTGCGATTATTTCTGGGGGAAATAAAATTAATTTATTGATCGACATCGTCGCCAGTAACCGATGAGTACGAGCCAACATGGACGAGCGTACTCGGGATGATTCAACCGTTGATTCCTCGTCAACCACCTGTTGAGGGAATCCTCGTTGCCGAGGGACGAATTCTCTCCCTCTACGCTATTCTTCTCAAGCGCCTGCCGTCATGCAGAGATATAAGAGAGGAGGGAATGCTCCTGGTAAACTTGGTCGATTGGATAGCCGCGATAAAACCAATGTGAGTGCGAAAATTGCACTTTCCTGAAAACACTACGCGGTATACCGTGCGGAAGAAATATGCACATTGGCGTTTGTGTGTTTGCCTTTTTTTTATAGGAACGCAATTGAGGAGAAATTGCCACTTTTGTGGGCGAAAACATTCGAGCTCGTATACAGACAATGTCGATACAGCGAGAGCACCGTCATTGCCGCTCGTTCACTCAAGAAATTCGCTCGCGCCCTTCTGACCATAGCCGACGAGGCGGAGCAGGGTTGGGGTATTCTCGGTGCCATAGGTCTCAGAAGAACCTCTCCTTTCACCACAAAGTACGTCGTTTTTATCATGGCGATTTTTTTCTCCGTGAATCAACATGCAAATGCAGAATTAAAAACGCAGCGAATCGATCGTTTGAAAAAATCTCGGCGTTGCATCGTGCTTTTTTTTCAGGTGTAGATTTCTGTGCCGTGCCCTTGGAGTTTATTCCCTCGCTCAGTTGCCCGAATCGAAATCGGAACGCCAAATAATACGTTCGACACCGCACTCGGCAGGTGTCGCTCCAACGAGAACCAACGATTCCGACCTAATGGAAGTGCGGCCTAGTCTCGAGGCGATAAAGGCGATGCAGAGTCTCGAGGCGTTACTCGCCAACAAGCAATACGCCGAACTAAAGACGGACGTTGAGCAGGCAATTAGAATTATCAAGGATTCGGGAAATTCCCTTCACAACGCTATCGCCATTACCGGATCGCTCGCTACCGAGCTTTACACTCAGAGATATCTGCACGTATTGGTCGATCAGTGAGCCCCCGATGGAATTGAACCTGCTCTGGTAGCGTGCTTTAATTTGGAGAAAAATCCAACAGTGTCGTTGGATCCAAGCGATCTAGCCCGCGCGTTCGTTAGCCAATGCAGTAGGAATTCTTTCGATGCTGCAATAACGACGATTGTTCGCAGCAATGTCGCGAGAGATGAAATCTATCGAATACGCATCAATGGAATTACGATTCAATTGCGCGCAGATTTTCACACGGTCCTACACGCATCAACGAATTATCTATACAACAATGTGCAAGTGAAAAAACGCAATTGCCGTGAGGACAACGTGGTCGTTGATCGATCGTTGATTGGCCGTTTTTCTAGTTAAAAAGAGCTTCTTACTCTCTCAGATGATAGAATTAGGTGAATTTTTTGAGCTGGAATAAGTTCCTGCTGAAAATAGGAAAATCGTTTCAAGGGATGGAGGTTGATGGTTTGTTAAAATTTCATTCAAGCAATTATAGTATATCATGGACATGTTTCCTCTCGCGAATACACTCTTGCAGCCGAAGCTTGGTACGCACGATTGAAACGGCCGACTTTTGCAACTCGATTGACATTTCTAATCGAAATAATTGAGCAATAAAAATAATATTCATTTATTATCGATGAAAATTACTTTTCAAGTGATATGCGCAATTAGAAATGTCATTCGTCTCAATTTCCGGTTGATCAACGATATAATGTACATTTTGTTTCGAAAAATAAAAAACTGTAGTGTGGATTTTTTTCGCTCTAAAACCTTTTCCACTCTATAATTCTGTTCACGATTCGGCGCATCTCGTATTAACTACAAACGTGAATGCGCAAAAGTAGGCTCGATATGACCTGAACGATTATTCCGCATATTATAAACATATTTACATGTGTGATATATAAAAATTACTGTATAGAACACTTTTCGTATTGTCGAGAGACACGATGGGGAACAGGGTGATCAACGTTACGAACCCTCGATGTGAGATTCTGATAAGGGTGCGCTCGAGTTCCGCAACAGTTCTGAAGCTTCGCCCAATGGGAAGTCAACGAGTTCGCATTGAAATTCATTCTGGAAGGCGTTTTGGAAAGTCGGCAGGACGTCTTGGAGGGTCACCCGTGTGCCGAGGACCTCGCTCATACTCGTCACACCCTTGCCGATAATTCCGCACGGCACGATGTGGCGGTACCAACTTAGATCGGAGTCGCAGTTGAGAGCTAGTCCGTGGGTGGTGACGTAACGACTGGCGCGTATACCGATCGCGCAGATCTTCCGCTGACCTACCCAAACACCCGTGTCCGAGGTAGTCCCCGCGTCTATTCCAAACTCGGCGCACACTCTCACGATCATTCGCTCGATCCGCTGGACGTAATGACGCACGCTCATTTCGAACAATTTGAGATTGATTATCGGGTAAGCGACCAACTGTCCGGGTCCGTGAAACGTTATCAAGCCGCCTCGATCGGTTCTGTAATACTCGGCTCCGAGTCCGCGCAGCTTCCTTTCCGTCTCCAAGTCGTGAGCCTCGTCCCTGCGAATTCCCACGGTATAAACAGGCTCATGTTCAACGATGATCAAACTGTTGGCTCCGTCGTTGCTTCTCTCAATGGCTGACTTTCCATCTCTGCTGTGTCTCTGCGCGAGGGATCTCTGCAGTCGCAGAGCCGTACCGTAATCGAGACGGCCAGCTCGGAGAACTCGCACCAGCCTCATTTTTGACCTTGACAATTCATACGGATATCCTGCTTCTGCAGCACGGCGGAAGACGTTTGAGAACCTCGCTCTGCGAGTTTTGTTCGTACATCCAGGTATATCAACAGCGAGACCTGAAAACATAATGATATGGCACGATAATCATTTTTTAATGTGAAAAAAGTACATAACGTGCGACTCACATAGGCGTCAGTGGCGGCATAAATTCGTTGCTCCTGATTAAGAGGCAATTTGTGCCACTTGCTCTTTCTCACGATGTCTGATTTGTTCAAACGTCTTTTCAGCTGCAAACAGACATTTTTTTCATTCGTTCACATCGCCAGACACAAGGGGACGATATGCGCACATGCAGGATGAAAAAATACGACTACCAACCAGGTAAGCCGTCAAGTTGGATAAGCTCCAGCGCTCTTTGGTATCGCAAAGTTGATTGGCCAATTTCCCACACTCTATGCAATTGTTTTCCACTATTCCGTCACTCGGAAAACCGGGAAAGTCTCTGCCAAGCTTCCTGATATCTCTGAGCGATGGAAAAAAAATGAGAGAGACAGAATTTGAGAGATTGAATTTGCATGAAAGAAAAATCAGTGTCTGTAGCAAGATCGTTTTTCAGCATACGTGCACTCGCAGGTTGGAGAATTATGGCGAGTAATTGAAATTTTCTCAAAAAAGATGCATCGGCAAAAGTACATCTCTGTGTAGCTTTGCATAACTTGCTTAACAGAAAAGAATGTTGCTATCGCTACTTACTGTGTTACATTGACGCCGACGAGCTTGACTTTCGGATGAGACAGAAGAAGAGTGAAAGCGGCTGGCAGTTTGTCGACGTTGTAAATATGGAAGAGGTGACAAGTTCGAGGTGATAGACAAAGTTGCGCCAGAGCAGTTTTGTTGGTGATTTTAGAGGTGTTGTTGCGACGAGAATAAAAAACCGGCCATTCGAGATCAAATCCTATCGGCACGATGTTTTCGTTGGAATTGTCAATTCTTCGACTGGGCAAATAGCGAGAAAAAGTCGTGTTAGAATGAAAGACGTTATCGTTATTTCTGCGAGAGCGCTCTCGACTCCCTCGCTGTAATTGATACGAAAGACTGCTCATCAAGTTTTCGTCGATGCGCATTCATTACGGTACATTATAATGATAAATGTGTCGAAATTATTACATAATTTCATCGCAGATCATGGCGCAACCGGCAAAGTCACTCTGGAAGTATAATCTACCCTCAAATTGTATGACGGGCAAAGACCCGAGCGAATTTTCGCTATCCACCAATGAAAGACATTTCGACTTATGCCGCAATTGTGCACCAGCCTTTTGCTTTTGCATCTTTATTACGCTTTTTGCGAGGTGGATTATTTTTCAAACACGACGATAATGTCAATCATTCCATTATTTGAGATAAAAACATTGAAAAAAAACAAAACGGATACACGCGATCGAGAAGAATGAAAACAACCCCAACAATGATTAAACTTGCATATATATATGATATATTATTATTATTATGAGTAAATGTAACTTTTCATGGTTGGGGTCGCCCGCGTTTTGAGCTTATCCGACTAAACGAGCCCTAAGCTCCATGCCATTTAATTTCAGCTTAGCACGGGATATCACTTGGCCGTCTGTCACCAATGTTTTATATTTTTTAAGGGACCAAATAACGCCGATATCGATTTAACTAGTGACCCATAAACGACCATTTTGCATTAACGCGTACGCGAAGAAACGAAATTTGCGCGGGAATAATCAATTGACGATCGAATAACGATTGGCGCTAGTGTCGCCATACTTCTGTCCATGTGATGACATGCGCCTGAACCGCGGAGTAGTTTGTGTTTGTACCTCCGTGGATAGCAGACAGTGTACATTCTAAGTTTAGCTCGATTACCAGTTTTCGTTATACTTTTTCGTCAAAAACCGTATTCTTGCGCAGGGAAAGAAAGGGATGTCGCTGGTACTTCGTTGTGTGTGCGATCTTATTAAATAAAAAATGACGAGCTTTTTAAACACGAGTTACGAAACTGGATCACCCTCAATGTCAAGAACCGAGGACAATTTGTCAAACAGCGAAGGACCTTTGCTCAAACGAAGTTTTGGGAAAAATAACACCACTGTTAGGTGAGGGAAGATGAATTATAAAGATCAATTACACAATACGATTAGAAACAATCACCCGGAAATAAATATCATTTGCTCGACAAAGCTCATTTCCCTAATCAATATCAGAAAAAAAAACATTTCACTCTTTTTCGATTTCACACTTCAAATTCAATTTCAAAATTCCATTTTGTTCCATTCAGGGATACACATATTATTGAATTATCTTACAGAGTTTTTAAAAACCCAAATTTTCTTGGACACAAATCAGAAATGTCTGGATTTAGTGCATCGGATAATTCAGCGTTCCTAATCGTCAAATAATAACAATAATAATATAATTTTGATTCAGTCAAATCTATGATTTATTTAAGAGTTGTTTTAATTTCATTATTGTTACAAAATCATGTTTTCCTCCATTTCCTTTTAAAAATTTGGATATGTTATTTGTTTCTAAATGTCTTTTAGCTCCAAAAATGTATTTGGCGTGAAAACTGTTCTGTCAAAACCCTCGTCCGGCATGTCATGCCATGATAAGCCCGAATCGCATCCTCAACCAACAACAAAACGATACTGTTTATGGGCCATTACTTTCATTCTGGGACTAGTCGGCGTTTGCAATCTGCTCCTCAGTATTACGATCATCGCAGTTTTAAGAGTCAGTAATGGCATGGAGGCGATGGAAGTCATACCGGAAGAGCGCCTGGTCAAATTCTACGGAAGAACAGATCTGGATCAAGTAAGCAATTGAATTTGAAAGAGGATTCATTTGTTGATGCAGTAAAACATCTATTTTAAGATTACACAAATCATACAATGCTTTTTTGAATTTCGCAATTTTCTTTCGTTTCTCATCTGCTGGTGTAAATGAAACATAGGCACATTCAACATTTTTTTGAATTTGTCGGAAAAACACATGTGATTGAAAAGAAAAGAAGTATGATGATCAGAATTTGAAAAACCCGGTTTCTACATAATACAGCCTCTTACAGTAATATGTATCTAAAAATTATGCGCATTACTAAAATATTCGTTACAATGCTTTGAAAATTTCTATCATTATTATGCAGTTTTTGAAACAGTCGTGGTGTTATTTTGCAATTTTCTAACGTGTATTTTGTTACATGTCTCAAATTGTTTATGATTCGATAAAAATACATGATGTAGATTCAGCAGAGAGTAGAAAGCAACAACAGCTGACTTTGCATCATCTTAGATAGTTAATTGTAGTGTAAAGAATGTGTTTACAGGTCTGTATTCAAGAGGGTGTCTGTCAGGGCTATGGTGATGAGCCGATTGAATTCAGTGGCCACAATTCAGGCGTACTATTGACAGTGAAGAATCGTCGCCACGACACGAGAAAAGCAAAGATAGATGTATTGGAAAACGGCACAACATTCTCGTTTATCGATTCCTTTGAGGTCAAAGACTCACGCACGGGGAACTCATTTTTTTCCTCGAGCTTTCCGAACTTCGGTTTGCCCAGTGGCGTTGAAAAACTCGCTGTTAATCTCGCCGAAGCTCATAGAATCGTGTCACCGGTAAATTCGAGCCTGACTTTCCAGTCGAATAAACAGATAAATATTCATGGCGCAGAGAGTACGGTAATGGAAAGCAAGACAATTGTGTGGATGGCAGATAACAATGTTCATGTAAAAAGTAACAACAGCATTGTTCTCAACGCGAAGGAAGGAATATTTCTCGATGTTATGGGAATTCCTCTAGCCCCGGTGTATCAACCGAGCGCCAAGGCAGAATACGCACAATTCAAAGTTTGCATTTGCATGCCACAGGGAAAACTTTTTCGCGTACCGGTACCTCCGGACGGAAACGTCAAAGTTAATTGCGCAGGAATAAGTACTTCGTTGAAACACGATCCGTGCCAATAAGATTTTAGGAATTTCAACTTTCTAGAAATACATGCGCACAATAATCTACGTATTTATCGTATACACGTAATATTCGTTCGTGAGCTAGCAATGCCAAAGAATAAAGAGGGCCACGAGTATGCCATTCATTGTGTAGGGATGAAATAATAACTTTGGAAAAATAAGAAAATATTATGTTCATTAGATGAATTCTTACGTTATTCGGTAAGTTTTTTTATTATGTAACTTTGATATATTTAGTATCATCAAAATATGGACGGTCAATAATAAGCGGAATCTCATATTTTTGTTGATTTTTTATCATGGTTTTATAAAGATATTTACATCGATTGTGTATTTACTGTAGAGTTATGGATGTGGTATTTAAAGCAAACTGAACTCGCATTTAAGCCTTATTCCAATTGGGAATCTTGTACTCGACCATTTTCAAACCTGCATTTGTATTCAATATTAGTTTATTAATATTTATTATTTATTTACTTGTTTTTGCAGATGTATAAGTTTATATGTCACATGCTGTTGCAATAAAGATTTTTTAATCATTGACATTGATCAATAAATATGTGTGATGCTCTCGATTGTACGTCACAATCTTTTTGACATGAGTATTCGTGCTAAAAATGATTTCGTTTTCGTGGATTACTCATTGTATTTTGGAAAGAATGCATATGCGATTGATTTCGTTCGACATTTTTTCAACATAATCTTCATCAAACGCGATCATGTTTAGTAACAATGATTTTTACGTCAATTAATCGCTCGAAACAGAATAGTGAATATCTAAGTTATTACTCATACGTGTGTTATTGTCAAAACCTCGAATTATATACTTGTTTTTACATTTTTTCTCTTCAATTTGACGGATTGCAAAATACGTCAAATTATTTTTCAAATGGCGCGCGCTTTTTATCGACAGAGTAATTATTTTTTTTACCGTCAGAACATGTGCGCGCACATGCCTCCGCGCCACCCCGCGTAGAGATAGCGCATTGAGAGAGCTAACTTGATACACGCGTGTATAAAACATCCCTACTCTGGCCACTCACTGTACTGTAGACCCACGGGTACGTTTTATCTCAGAGAGGCTTCCCGACATCGTCGAAGGTCGTCATTCTCTTGTCTTTTGGTGCACTATTATTAATTCGTTCAATCTCTGAGAAGAGCGTAATTTGTCATTGTTCAGGAGAGAGTATTCTACATGGGGAAATCGACAGTTCGAAAAACACATTTATTTTGTTAAATTCAATGTTGAAATGAAGCTTAGACGAGTTATATATGGCACCCCTTGTAAACTACGCGGTAGAGAAAGAGAGGACGAGGAAGACGACGAGGACTCGAAGCCCGCCCATCACGGGCTCTCCTTTATCTTGGATTAATAATCAATGGCTCTATTTGAGAGAAGATATACGAATAAAGTGCTTCTTGATGATACAGAACGGCTCACGAGCGTAATTGAGAATGCCAGGACGATTGACGGACACACGGTACTTTTTTTTTCCTTCCATACATTCTTTTGTTTATCGAAGATATATGCATCTACAGTTTTTGTTTTCGAATCGTGTTATGAAAAAATTTCATGAAACATTTTTATTGAAAAGATACGATAGAAGTAAAATCAATCTACACTTACATCGAACGTGCAATAACATGCATGAAATAATTCTAGCTATTTGCAGACAATAGCACAGCGCATCGCAATGTCTTTTTCCTCTTGAAAATTATACCAAAGAAGTATACACTTTTGATATTTCTTATCTGTGGAAAAATTTGAACGAGAATTCTGATGAGATTAAAAAATGTATCCTCTGAAGTTGTTCCTATCAACAATAAAAGGGGTATATTAGTGGATAAATTTGTTAATTCTCGTACCGAGTATAAATATAAATATTCAAGCCGATAAAAAAAAAAATATATGTCTGGTCATCTTCGGGTACTTTGCGAATAGATGTATAAATTGTGTTATACAGTAGTAAATAAAAAACGCAAAGATATATATATTTGCATAAATTCCATTTCATATATTGCAAAAAAAAATCAATCACAAAAGTATGCCTTTTATCGTCCAAATAAAAATAATTAACGAATGTCAAATGAAGCAAGGAGCAAAATTCATGTACGCATCTCATTTTTGTAAGATGCAGATACAAATGATGGATGCTATTCATATGCAAAATTTCCATATTGTATTGCACAATAGAACGATAATATTACAAGTCGATGAATGATTTCTTGGAAAGTATTAAAATGAAATGAAAAAAGTTTTGAGAAAAAAATGCCTCATAAAGTTTAATTAAACTAAAAGTAAAACTTTAATTATTCATTCAATCGAGTTTTAACAATCGTAAACATAAAATAAAATTGCCGCGATATTTTGCATGTCGGTTGTTAGGAGTACGTGATAAGGACGCAGAGGGGTCCAGTTCCAGAGCGATCTTGGCGCGTTAGCAGACGCTACAATGACTTTGTGCAGCTTAATGCGGCATTATCCGTGTCGGGCATCAGTTTGCCATTACCGCCAAAACGAATCATCGGTAATATGGACGCAGATTTTGTAGCTCAACGACAAATTGCCCTCCAGAATTATCTAAACACAGTACTAATGAATCCCATACTGGCATCGTCGTTACCTATGAAACACTTTCTCGATCCTGACAATTATGCAGCTCCATTGCACGGTAAGACAATCATCATTGTGCCAAGATGTGTAACTAACAGTTTCGTTTTTTTCCCAACTGTGAAACGCGGTTGGACTTTTCAATTAGAAAACGTTGCATCTCGTCGAAAAGGCGATTAACATTCATTTAGCGTAGATATTGCACGGTGTTTTAGGGAATATTTTCCGATCGTAAAACTTATGACACCCAAAAGAAAAATTGACTAAGAAAGTAATTAAATGGAGGAAATTCCAACAACTCTTACTTTGATTTCGCTATTAATTTCGTTATTTGCAGAAATAGCGCTGCAACAGGTATCATTGGCGTTGCGTAGCGATGCTAATTTCGAGATTGGCAAGGCCATTCCGGACATTGGATGGCGGCTGAGGAAGCATTATTATACGGTGAAAAACCGTCAAAATCCAAAGGACGAATTGTTGCTCGCCTGGGTCGAATTCGGACCCGACAAACATCTACAGGACAAAGATATGCAGGGAGTTTTCAAGAGCCTGAGCACTCTGAAGCACGCGTATATCGACAGCATAGTTCATCAGCACGTTGCTGATACGGGAGCGTTAACGATAAGACATTTTTACACCAACGGTACACTGAGAGACGTACTGTGCAATACCAAACCAAAACAGCCCTTCATCAAGAAATACGGCAATCCAAAGCAGCCTCAATGTTTAACGACACCCGAAATTGCCACTTACGCTTATCAAGTGAGAAATTTTCCTTCATTCGCCGATAAAGTTGATCTTTTCTACTCGTCGTACGGAAGTTTCCAAATTTTCCCACAAACATTCGACAAAAATTTCAAGCTATTTATTATTTTAAGATTCTCGAAGCTCTGGGCTACCTTCAAGAAAAGGGATTGCCCTACGGCCACTTGCACACCGGTAACGTGCTTCTTACGCCGACGGGGGCAAAACTTTTGGACATTGAAAACGGTCTTCTCGGATTGCCCGCTTTTTATCGGCCTTACGTCGTTCAAAGGCGAAAGCTTCACGCTACGGTACGCTCATGAAGTCGGTACACGAATTATCAAGGCAAAATGACGCGTTTTCCATTGGCTGGAAAAGCCTGCTGATTTTTTGCTTTTTTTCTCGAAAATTAATGATAAACAAAAAGCAAAAACGAAAATTCCACGCGTTATTTTGTTTTGCTCAATGGTCTATGATAATTTCATTGCAAATCGTTGTATAACGACGCTTCGGTACTCATTTTACATTTGAATTTTGCAGACGCAAGTAGACGTATACTGTTTCGGGCATGTTCTGTACGAGATGACATTCGGAAGACCTTTGCTGGAAGCAACGTGCGAAGAATTATCGCACTCGGATCCGCAGCTGAAGAATCTCCTCGAAGTGATACTGTCACGCGAGGCGGTAAAGCAGGATCTGCCGACATTCGCAAATCTTCTCGAACATCCGTTTCTCGATGGTGCTAGACGCGCAGCATTGTCAGCCGTTCACGTGGAAAAGCCACATTTCAAGCTGAGCAGTCATCTGAAAAAAGCGTTACTAGATGCGGCAAGCAAGGCGGAACAACGATTGAGGGATGAACAAAAAGTGGCACGACATCAGAAACGGCTGGTAAAGGTTCAGGAATTAATGAGCTCCGAAGAGGAGTTGAAACGACGCAAGCATAAACTGGTACGTACGATATCGCAAAAATGATCATTCGCGAGAAAAACTATCACACAAAAATGTCCAAAAAGGAAAAGAATTATTACAAAAGTTCCAACAGTTTTATCGATTACTGAAAATTTCAACTTCAACGTTTATATATTCTTAAATACAGAAAACTTGTATTCTTCAATTAAACTACATTCTATGCAATATTAAAAACAAATAGCACCAGCTAATGGACGAGACTTTCGTCATCTTTACGAAACAGTCTTTTTTTTCGAGAAAATTAGAGGTAAAATCATCGTCTGATTCAATACTGTGTGTGTGTTTCGCGCTGCGTAGAAGAAAGAACAAAAATTGGCCCAGGAACAAAGATCCGCGAGTCAATTGGGCACTAATGGCGTAAAGCAGATAAATGGAAAGAGTCCCGAGAGATCGGACAGCCCCACGAGCACTTCGACGACTACGAGTGTTGGAACTCTGACGCCCCCTTCGCACGGTGAGTACATTTAAATGATTTATATACATATTTCTTTTTCATCATCATGGGGAATATCGTTGCTGTTTACTAATGCTATGCGTTTGTGCTAACTGACTTCGATATCTATCAAATGCCAACCCGTACTACCAGGTGGACACAAAAGTTGATGGCGCGAACTGTGCACATTCATTCTACGTAGGTCTGACTTTGAAAAAAAACATCATCTTCATCTTTTTACTCGTTTTACCTGTAATGCAATGCTGAGTAGATGTTTTTATCACTTTCGTAATTCGTTGTAGAAAGTTGATGATTTCGTTGTCAATAGCATTCACTTGTATGATTACTATAACTATTATTATAATAACTACACACGAATATTACGATAACACGCGACTTTACTCGTGCAATATTTATTCATCTTTTTTGGAGTCAGTGCAACACAATTTTTTTCTGAGATCCATAAAACGGCTGAGTAAATTAATATCTTTTGATTCTTCGAGTGATTGCGTAAAGTATTGTGTAACGATTTTTCATTCAGTTACATACGTTATTACTGTACGGACTTTGAAGACTCCACTTCGGGCCTGTCTTATTGTGTAACAAACGTGCATTTAGTCAACGAATTGTTTCTCAATAATTTAAAGGCTCACTGATACAATGGGTAAATATTTATTTATCAACATGCTGCCCATGGGTCGAAAGAAATTTACTAAACGAACGATTTGTTTATTATCGACTTTTGAGAATAAATTAATTGTGATTATAATGCTTCTATAGTTGCTTCTCCAACGACATTAAGACCGTCAGCAGCAGGCTGTCAGTTACCATGATTGCATAACTTTCCATTGCATAGCATTCCTGTATGAATCAAATTCCGAAAAAAACAAAGATGAATTGATTATATCGCAGTTAGAAAGTGGAAAACGACACAACCTGGATGTTAAATATTTTCAAGCATTTTTGTCATTTTTTTTTCATTACTCAGGCGTACTATAATGCACTGCTTATTTTTATTTTCACCGCATACTAATTTTCGGATTTCGCGTTAAAGACATTTACGCAGACAATTAACGACAATCAGCGCTTTATCCGCTAAAAGATTACCATTCAAACCATCCTTCCGAACCTTGCTGCTCTCCCGTTGTACACAATTTATTTTTGGCAAATTCGTTCATTTTTTCTTGCAAGATTTATTTTCCGACTTGAGATTTAGAACATTATGTCTCATTTCGATAATACGATCAATCAAGGTTATTGGAACTGAGGAACAATTTTTGTTTCAAATATTTATTACCTGCTCATTATTCTCTCAATATACTCATTATGTTGGCTGCTTATAGAGAAGTATCTCGCTGCTCCAAAGTAGTTTATTCCTAAAATCCATCGTAAACGATGCACACAGAAGACTCCATGTCCCAGTAGACTGTAGAACCATCCTAAAAGCATGTGTGCGTGGTCCGCTGCCTTATTCGTCTCTCGATGCAATTTTACACAATTTCTCTTCTAGCAGTATATAGTAGCATCTATAGTCTCTATACTATAGCAGGTAGATGTCGATCGGAAAAATGGACTGAATTATTGAAAGATGAATAAACGTTTTTATAAATAGGTTCCACGGAACTACCAGGTCACTCGATAAACGCGAAAAGAGGATCAACCCGTATATCGCCAACGCAATTACCGATGACGATGCCATTACCACCTTCGGCCTCATCGAACTCTTCTTTCAATTCGATGATTAATAAAACTAATAGCGTAGAACCGCCAATAAAATCGGCGCCGATAAATAGGCATGATAATTCAGTTAGTGGACCGACGATGGAACCGCAATTGCAAGAACGAAGCGCGTTGCTCGGTAGCATATGCTCGTTTAACAAGTCCAATCTTCGCAAAGTCACCAACGGAAATCGTTGAATTCTAGAGCACTGTTGGAAAAATACGTGAGTGAGGCGTCGAAATACGCGAGGATAAACACACACATACACACACACAGACACGATATTGATATGCGAAAAAATATTATATAAAAATTCTATCATTAATTCCGTCTGTACAGCGAACGGCGGATGTCGTCCAAGTAAAAAATTGAGTAGACTCAAAGACTCGACTTTCTCGAACTCTAAAAATCCAGGCAAGTTTTGAGTATTTCTTCGTCGTGTGATGGTGTATCTGCTCGGACTAATCTTGTTTATAAAGAGAGGTCTCGTTTATGATCGTCTTTTTTCTCACTTCTATGTTACGTGTTACGAATTGATCGGCTGTTTTCCTCGTTTTTTGTTTCTGAATATCTCAAAAGTCCAGAGAGAAACGAGCGCGAGCTTTGATTGACGTGTTTCTTTCGTTTGTAAATAAGCGTATGCTGGAATCATGATAGATAATTAGCGAAAGTACGGTGGATATATTTTTTGTTACATTATATATTTTAAAGGCTGTTATAAGACTCCGTAAATCTATATCCAAAAATTACGGAAGGATTAATGAATGTTATCGTTTTATTGAACCTTGCGTCAGAATTTCCTTGTTACAAAGTTCACACTGCGTATAAATATACGAACACACACACACACACACACACACACATCCTTAAAGCACATGTATACGTGTGTGCTAAAAATCGTATCGATATTTGAACCAGCAAAATATGTAACAATTATAAACTAATAATCATATTTTCAGCTAGAAGCAACATAATTTACACACATATGTACGATCAGCGTCATTTTAGTCCACCTCAATAATGCCTATTTCGAAAATCTGCACCACTGAATCTACGAGAGTCTCTGGATAATTGATTTTTTGAGTTTCTTTTTATCGCTCTTGCGAAGTATAGCGATACGAACTAGTCGAGCGAAAAATGAAAACATTTATTTAGAGGGGTATCCCAAATTATCAAAGTGTCGTATTTGAAATAATGTTATATCGCGCTGGTGAGGAAAAGATGGTTGGAAGGGTGGAAGGGAGAAGTGTTGGCAAACATATTAACGTTTATGCGAAAAATGGATTTTATAAACACAATTATTAGGAGTCTCCGTTAAATCGCTTCTACCTTTTTTTTTGTTCTGTACAATTGGAACTGGAACTGGAATTGGAGTTGGCAATACTCCAACTTAATGGTACACCATTAACCGGCCTGTGGTCGCCCTTCGGTAGATCAACATCATGAACACACGTGGTCAAAATTACCGGTGCATTTTTGAACGAGGTGCCGTATGCACAAGGGTGTTTCTCTTTTTGGCAACATTTTTACAAATATTTGTTCGAAACACATTTATTCGGAGCTATTTTAATTCCGAGTGATCGCGACAGCTTAATTTATTATTCTTCAGTTTGAGAGATATCTCCCGAAAGCAACGGAATAAAGAATCGGATCTTCAGCCAACATTTACGATTTACTTGTTTTTGAGATATTTATTATATACGTTATATTATTGACGACAACTTTGTTCATACAAAATTGCCAGAAATGTTTGCCGATTCGTCCGAGCTGCGTAAGAAATTGAATTTTTCTTGTTCCTGTTTGCGAACATTTCTCAAGGATGGCTCTGGAGATAGGATTCAACAAAATTGAAAATGCAATGCGAATTTTACGTACTCGGCGATGGTATAATTATTCATGTCAAGAATTTTTGATATTTTTTTTTCAAATTATTATATCACCGCCAAGTACGCGAAATTCGTACTCCATTTCGGTTCTGTTGGGTCGTACCTCCGAAAGATCCATGAACCATTGACAAGTGTCTTCCCCCAAGCTGATAGGGGCAACCATTGTATCCTTTCTTTTCCATATCAGAAAAATTTCACTTCATGTAGGTATATTATGGTTATTGCAGGTATGACGATATCATATATATTAAGTATTTACCGATAAGATACAATCATTCTGATGGGACGGACTAAACATGGCTGATACTGTAAGAAAACATAATTTTAATTTTTGTGCTAGACATGTGTTCCTCCTCTTGGCTTCAAATATGAAAATAAATGAGATAATGTAAAAATCAAACTGGAGAAATTTAATACCACAGAGAGTATGGGGAGAAATTTATTTGCGAAGAAAAATCAAACTCGTGCTCCCCTATTTAGGATGGCACTTTCGAGTGTGAGTTTGGAAAAGGCCTTGTGCGTACGAAAGAGAGTTTAATAATCGTTTTTGGCTAAATATGAAATCACCATTTCGTGCTCGATCTATTTGTGCAAGCCTCGCGTTTGTTTTTGTTCTATAACTAAAAACCCCTGGTATTCCGTGCTGTCATTGATATTTTAGAGTGGTACATGTGAAACGGGCTTGACAATTTGCAGAATTGTGCCAAGTGGGACAGGCGGACCTTGGAATCTGTTTGCTCTCGTCCCGAATATATTTTCGTTGCTGAATTATGTGTATACTATATATGTACTATTTTGTACTATTTTAGACACGAATGGGGAAATTTTGACAACACATTAGAACGCTTTAGAGTAAAGAGTAAAAGGAACACGAAAACAAAGATTAACAATGAAAAGATATATTTCTCTCTTTTTGTTTGTCTTTCTCATTTCCTGTTTTTTGCAACATTTTTTTTAATAGCATTGACGAGTCTTGGAGTACGATGATACATTTTTGTTGTCTCTCGTATGTTACAAGCCAATGTTGGACATGGATTTAGCGTTATATACAATTCGTGAATTACAATTATTCAACGAGCCCTTTGTTCCTGGGTTTCTGTTCTAAAATTTATACTTTTTCTTGGCCGGTAAATCGATTAGTCTGTTTATTTTTTAACATATGTTCCGACGACCCTATATAAGTACACGGGGTTTGAATATATGGAAGGCAACGGCAACAAGCGTCGATACGTAACAAACGAAAAGAAATTCTACAAAAGCTCTTCGTCATCGGATACAGAGACTTTGGGTCCTTGGTGACTGTCGATCAAACAACATCGATTACACTGTATCGGTGCATAGTCAATTTAACGTTTTTTTTTTCAATTTTTTCAAAATTCTAACGGTACTAATGTAATTAAAAAAACGTTTAGTCTAACTTTACGATAAACTATTTATATTCTTAGAAAAATAATCGATATTTCTTGCCAATCGCTGTGAATAATGAAAAACATGTCAACATTCTTATTAATAATATTTTTCTTCATTGCAAGATTCTTGAATGTTTTGGAAAATTTGTTTCTAATTTTTTCGTAATTTCTCTAACAAATCGTCCCATTTTAGGGTTCCAGACGTGCAACAAAATTGTCGTTTCGTTGTCACGACCACGCATTCGCGATATCTCGCGATTTGCCAGAAAACACCGGGCTTTTTTTATGGCAACACGATTGTTCGTCCCAAACGCAGTTTCATCAAATTCGATCGATATTTCGTTGGGAAAATTGCACATTCATGTTTCGTAATTAGCACGACGTGACCCGGTCGAATTTTAATCGGAAACGAACTCAATTACCGCGGTGTTGCGATTGCGGTTATGCTTTCGGCATTTTATTCCTAATTGGGACGCGATTGCAAAGCCCGCAATGTTTTTTTAATTAAAATCGAATGAAAACAAATCGGTGCTGTAATCGCAGTGTTCGCAGGGCTTTCTAAAATCACTTTTAATCTATACTCATATTTACACAAGCCCGAAACCAATGGATCGACTCGACTGCGACTTTGCGTATAAAAATATTTCTGATATCAGCCGCGGCTAAAATTTTAATTCTTTTTTCAACTCTCTCCCCCTCCACCACCGTATTCTCGTATATAATCGTTCCGCTGTTTTTTTTTCTCTTCGTTTGAAGAGACAAAAGCACAGCCGACAACCTCGCCAGCCGTACCCCTCTGGTCTTCGTGGCCCATTGCTCCGTTACGTTGTATCGGCGAAATTGTGGCTATATGGAGTGTCGGCGTGAAACGCCGCTCTGACGTCAAAGCTTCACGTGCAACTCTTCCGTCATGGCTCTTAACCTGAAATCGATGAATCAAGCAAAGAATCCAAAATATATCATATTTCGATCAACGTTCTTCTCAACGTTTCACACCTTTGATACTACTCACTAGTCCCGGGTGCGCTAAATTTCAATCATAATAATCAATCACTACAATGCTTTATCCGTGTTGAGTTTGAAACACACGTGTCGATACAAACAATAACGAAACTCTGTTGTTTCGCTGATGAAAGGTTGAAAATGCTCTTCTTTTACCTCGGAGTCGCTTTAATACTTTTTACTTTAATTACCTATAAAGTTCCTCCTCAATGCGATCGGTGATTGCTTTTCTCGATTCTACCTCGCTCGCCTTGGATGCTCTGAGATCCGCCAGCATTTCACTAAAGTCAATTGGTTCGCCGTAATTCATCGTCACATTTTTTCTCGTTTTTATCATATAGGGTGGATCATTTGGCAATACTTGATCCATACCCAGATGCCAAATCGGTATAACGAGAGGCGTCACAGGTGATTCGAGTATCAGTCTCCCTATACCCCATTTGATTCTGCAAAAGTGTATTAATTTCGTCAACAGACAATTGCATTCGCACATGCAATCAGGTTTTCGATTTAAAATTATGTGCAAATTGCGAGTGAATATCCATTTCATGGCACATGTAAAAAAAAACTTGGAAAAAATCAAATGACGTATCAGGAAATATAATTCTAGTGATAAATCATTCGTTATTTACTATTTGTTATAAATTAGAATTTTTATATTGAATTTATATTGAAGCCAAGTTTCACGGAGGGTTTTGTGACTCTGAAGTTATTAGTGCAACATTTTTTTAAAGTATTCTCTCGTCATTTATCGCGATTTATTTTATTTTATTTTTTTCAATGTTGTATTTATTATGGCGTATCGATAAGTATACAGACCTCATGCGTTCTTTCAGCATATTAACTTTTCCTTCTGGAAATACGTGAACCCAATCACCGCAGCCTAATTTTTCTATGCAAAAGTTCATAGAATCTTGATAAACTCCGTCTCCTCTAACGATTGGTATGCACTTGCCAAGCATGAAGAAGTACGAGTGCCAAACGTTAGTGAAACAAATGTCATGAGCGGCGAGGGACCATCTCATTTTTTGTCTACTCAGAATGTGTCTGAGGTCCAATGTCGCTGTGGAAATAGCACAGGTTGAAACCTTTTTCAGCTACGAAAGTTGCTTGTACAGTGAAAAAAGTTTTTTTCAATAATGATACAATTTGAGGCGAGATTGACTGTACAATCATAGCAAAACGCTTAAACAAGAATTTCCGTGCTCCGCACGTCAATAGCAATCTGAAATAGACTAATGTTAACGAGACATTAAAAAATCCAAAAACGAATTTGTAGAACCACTTTTTTATTAGTGTTGGAAAGTGTCTCGTGATTCTTTCGTACGTTGTATTAAGAACGAAGCTGCGAATAATTGCATTTGTATTTTGCATTTTGAGGGGAAAACTTGGATAGTTCCGTCGAGAAGAATGAACAAATTTAATTCGTACAAAACGTTTTCTACATTTCCATCGGACAATTTCATGAAGACCTTTCGAAAGTACTATTATTTAACATTATTTTCTTAGCATTGTCAAGTACTTGAAATTTTTACTCTATTTTATTTCGTTCAAGAATTCCAACGAGATTGTACTGCCGAATTAGTTTCAATAGCAGATTTTTCAGGCTTTAGGTTTTATATCGCACACTAGAATTTGTTGTGAGCAATTGGATACGATAATTTCATCTCCGCTAGTTGTACTGCTCTGCATCTCGCAGACTACTCGTACTTCCGTGAAAAAAGTAATTGGCCATATTTGCCTTTTATCGAAACATCACACGACTCTTCACATTCTTGTAAAAAATATGCATCGTCGGCAAATACATTAGAGCCATTATCCATCTATCTATCTATCGAGCTTATAGATCGATTCTCGGGTGTTTTATTTTTTTTAAGCTTTTGAGAAAAAAAAAAGAATTGCCGAGTCATCTCCCGCTATCGTCTCACTGATGATTCTTGCAAAAAATAAACATACCCCAGATTCCAGGATCGTCGAAGCAGCTATGATGGTTGGAAACTGTTATGAGCGGTACATTTTTTGGTCTGTGATCAAGCGCTTTTCGTATGATGTGTTTATTGTATACCGTGGTTTTGTTGAGCCATTCTGAAAAAAGATGATGGAAAGTCTTGTTCGAGCGATATTTTTGTCAATAATCTCTTTTGCAACAATCGTTTTTTCTTCATTATCGATTTTAAATCAATTTTGATCGAAATGTGTTTTTCCTTTTCCTCTTGGTCGAGTAATTGATAGAGAGCATTTTTGGAAACCATGCTGATATAGACAAAGGTGAAGTATCGGGAGGATGTGCAAAAACAAATCCATCATCGCGATAACGATTTGTATTTGATCAAAGGTATACAACGTTTTTTTTTTAGCAGAGTTAACTCACCTATGATGATCCTAGAAAACAGACCGACCGCAGCGAAAGTAAAACTGCTAGCCAAGTTCCACAGTCTTCCGGTGTTTCTTAATTTCGGTATAATCCATCTTATGTCGTAAAGCATCGTTCTTGATCGGGTGCAGACACAAAAAAATATAATATTGACGGCTCGATGTTTGCCGAGCAAAGCGGTGGGTTTGCATGGAAAACCCCCCCGCTTAAAATCGTCTGCTCTTTCGTAATTCGAGTCGCCCATGTCACGCCATCATGTTTTTCGAGGCACCCGTATAGTGTGTCACGTGGCCTATTTACCGACCGACAGATATTCACGCTGCGCACACCGTTCGGTCCGTCTCGTCGTGTTGTTGCCGGAAGTGCCCACTTGCGCAAGCGTAGCAAATTAAAACACACGAGAATCGAGTTGGGATAAATACGAAAAATGCGAGATTTTATGTATATCTGTATAACTTCTTGTAGAAATTTTCCTCAAGATTCCTGATTTTCCGAAAAAAGAACGGAACGTACTTTGCTTCCCACTCTAGGATAAATGCTGTCGTAACGTTTTCGCAGTGAATTGCCATGGTTTGTCATAGAAATAAAAATATTCTAAATACTTGATCTTCCCGAATCAAGCGTGTTCAAAAATTGGAAACAATCTCATTTTCAAAGGGTGAAAACATGGAACGTCTTTCACGAGATCTTTGTCGCACTTTTAATTATCAATGGGTCCTTATATTTCCCTTTTGTATCACATCGAACACCATGAAAATGTTTGCATCATTTTTTTTCCGAAAGATCCCATGACAAATCGTGATGAAATGTACATTGGCCAACGGAAAATTGTGGCACAATGTTGCAAAGTATTCCATTTTTGCCATTACGTTAATGAATAATGTATATCGTCAGCATGAAGACAACACTTTCTACGATATAATACGATACGAGTACCATGAAAGTACTTTGCGAAAAATTAGCGATTCCCGAGCAACTAAGACGTGTCCAAATACCTTTTTTGCGCTTGAAAATTTGCTCGAATCTTGAAATCTCTCTTTGCATTTCAAATCTTTATATTTCGATAATACCGATCGTGTTTCTACTTTTCTGCAAGCGATAAGCAGATTTGCGTCTCTTGACCTCTCTCTTTTCGCTCTTCTGGTGCGACTGACGGTACGAATGCTTTTTCTTTAAATATCGTTGATAAGACAGTTTGCTGCACAAACTGCACAAACGCGTCACGTGAAAAAGTTTTATTGCTTCAACGAACTTTACGTAAAAACGCTGTATAGAAATAACTGTCGACGTTAAAAAGTAACATCGCCCAGTTATTTCCAAGTTTTACGTCTATCCATCTATATCTGTAGACATAGTAGCAAACAAAGTTGGCCCCCGCATCTGCCTGTCTGTCCACTAAAGGTGTCATCCACTTGCCGCCGCAAATGCTCTCAATGCTTTCATTTTCCTGTGCATTGCATACAAATTCGATCCGGCCGGAGCTTTTGCAGCGCCAAGTGGATCGTACCTTACAGGTTGTGAAGTTTTTGAAAATGCTGTTCTCTAAATGTCGATCATTTTCATCGGTGCATATGTATTTCCTCTAAGAATACTGAAGAAATGGAAGTATAAAATGGTAAAGATGACATTTTATCTTCACAATAAATTCGCAGGGCAATAATGAATTTCTATACAAAAATCTTTTCCATAAATTTTTTTCCATAAATTAGCTGTTGACCCAACGTGACCAGATTCAGTTAACCATTGTCGAACATTTTTTCTTGAGGTATCTCGAATGATTCTTCCAAATCACTATTGTATTGATCTCTTTTATAAAATTACTAGGGACAAGAGACGCGCGCTCACGCGCGCGACCGGCTGCGTTTTCGCGCTACGGCGCTCCGTCTTGAATTAAGTATAGACCCCTAGAGAACACATTATAATTCGGCATAAGTAGCAAATTGTGGAAAGCAAGGAATTTTTAAAAAACTGAAACTAAATTTCCGACAACCGGACATGAAGCATCTTGTTCAGAGTCGTTTCCTCTATGCGTGATTAAATTTTGATCGAGTTGTCGATCGTTCTTTCCGACTGCCGCTACCCTTAAGGGGAAAAACTGAAACTAAATAACCGACAACCGGGCATGAAGCATCTTGTTCGGGGTCGTTTCCCCTATGCGTGGTTAAATTTTGATCGAGTTGTCGATCGTTCTTTCCGTCTGCCGCTACCCTTAAGGAGAAAAACTGAAACTAAAAAACCGACAACCGGACATGAAGCATCTTGTTCGGGGTCGTTTCCCCTATGCGTGGTTAAATTTTGATCGAGTTGTCGAACGTTCTTTCCGTCTGCCGCTACCCTTAAGGGGAAAAACTGAAACTAAATAACCGACAACCGGACATGAAGCATCTTGTTCGGGGTCGTTTCCCCTATTCGTGGTTAAATTTTGATCGAGTTGTCGATCGTTCTTTCCGTCTGCCGCTACCCTTAAGGGGAAAAACTGAAACTAAAAAACCGACAACCGGACATGAAGCATCTTGTTCGGGGTCGTTTCCTCTATGCGTGGTTAAATTTTGATCGAGTTGTCGATCGTTCTTTCCGTCTGCCGCTACCCTTAAGGGGAAAAACTGAAACTAAATAACCGACAACCGGACATGAAGCATCTTGTTCGGGGTCATTTCCCCTATGCGTGGTTAAATTTTGATCGAGTTGTCAATCGTTCTTTCCGTCTGCCGCTACCCTTAAGGGGAAAAACTGAAACTAAAAAACCGACAACCGGACATGAAGCATCTTGTTCGGGGTCGTTTCCCCTATGCGTGGTTAAATTTTGATCGAGTTGTCGAACGTTCTTTCCGTCTGCCGCTACCCTTAAGGGGAAAAACTGAAACTAAATAACCGACAACCGGGCATGAAGCATCTTGTTCGGGGTCGTTTCCCCTATGCGTGGTTAAATTTTGATCGAGTTGTCGATCGTTCTTTCCGTCTGCCGCTACCCTTAAGGGGAAAAACTGAAACTAAAAAATCGACAACCGGACATGAAGCATCTTGTTCGGGGTCGTTTCCCCTATGCGTGGTTAAATTTTGATCGAGTTGTCGATCGTTCTTTCCGTCTGCCCTTAAGGGGAAAAACTGAAACTAAATAACCGACAACCGGATATGAAGCATCTTGTTCAGAGTCGTTTCCTCTATGCGTGGTTAAATTTTGATCGAGTTGTCGATCGTTCTTTTCATCTGCTACTACTGTCGAGTACTACAGCGTCGAGCGGTAGTACTGCGCCTGCGAGACTGCTTACCCGCTCGACATTGCCGTAGAGCGGAAAGATAGCCTCTCCGGGCCAGCGTCGAGCGGTAGTACTGCGCCTGCGAGACTGCTTACCCGCTTGACATTGCTGTAGAGCGGAAAGATAGCCTCTCCGGGCCAGCGTCGAGCGGTAGTATTGCGCCTGCGAGACTGTTTACCCGCCCGACATTGCTGTAGAACAAAAATTTCCGGAAACCGGACATGAAGCATCTTGTTTAGAGTTGTTTCCTCTATGCGTGGTTAAATTTTGATGGAGTTGTCGATCGTTCTTTTTATCTGCCACTACTTTGAAGGAAAACGCTTCTCGCGAGATCGTCTGATCGAAGAATCATTTCTTGTAAATTTTATAAAACATTAATGTGCAAGGGAGAAAGAAGGGAGAAAAATTTTCACTTGAAAAAATGTGCAAGAGAAGCTAGTTTAGTTTATTCACTCTCCTTCTCCCGGACTATCTCTCATTTTGTCTCAGTACAATATAAATTCAATTGTGAAATATAGTGCTCTTACTTACTCGATATAGATGATTTCTTTTTCACAGAATAAATTATCGTAGAACTACAAACCTTTGCTAACCGCGATTAATGTCACGAGTCGACAACTGGCCAAAACAGCATAAAAAACCGCGCGAATACAGTCTCGCATGAATTTCGCGGCTACGCTCATCACAGACCAATCACGAAACGAATAAAACGACAACAAAGCATGCGATATTTCGATATTTCGATAATTTCGATCTATATCTCCTCATCAACTTTTTATAAGAAAGATCAACTTTTTATAAGAAAGATTGTTTGAAATTAATTTAGAAAGAAAATAATGAATAACGTTATTTTTTTAATTTGTCTGCAAATTATTTCGCTGGTACGAATTTCATAAAATATGTCTGTTATACTTTGAGCGAATTGAAATCCGTCATTTGCTGTAAGATCAACTTAATAATCGGTGTAATCCACATGCACCAATGACGTACCATGTACCATCGACAATCTCGTTTTCCAATCGATAAGAAAAAAGGCATGACGCGTACATTATTGTTCAAATGCCCTTACCGTGTTTTTAAATGATTCCACGATAATCGAAAAACATCGCGGTACAGTGAAAGTTGATACTCGGATCCTTCGACACAGGAGCCGACGGTGGGCAAATGTGCCTGGCCGAGAAGATGATCGTGTTACGCAAGTTTCTTTTTCGTCTTGTCGCTGTTTCGCTTTAATGCAATATCGCGTTACCTGTTGTACCTCGTTCTTTTTTGCACGAGATATTTGAGAAACTTTTTCGAGTGCATGCTTATGTCGTATTAATAAGCAGCTTTTCGAAGATCTCCGACCGTCGTTGCGACGGATCTTCCAGCTTATAGACAGATATTCGAGCTGATCTTGTATCATATACGTATTGCAAAAATTGTATCGATAATCAAAGGGAAAGTTCTTCATGGGTGGTGAATATACGCTTGCGAAGAGCTTTTCTTCAGACAAGGAAAGGCTGCGAGGTATCCATATCTGATTTCAATGACTTTTGAGTGTACATTTTTGTAATCGGCTCTTAAGCCCTTCCAAGGGGTAAAATCAACTTTTTGTAGTCGATGGTTCTACGTCGTTGTGTCGCTGTTTCAACTAGAAGTTCGCCTAGAAGTTCACCAAAATGTTCGAAACGAAAAAAGTCTGTTTGGATTTTTTAACATTCCAAGTTTGATTTATCGCAATACCGATAACGTACAAATGACGACCACAAGATGGCACTCGTGCTCCTGCGCGATACTTTTTCCTCTTTAGTTGTCGATACTTTTTTCAATTTTGAATTTTACAAGTTTTAAAGATCTTTGTTAACTTATTTTCCAAAAAGATCGTTGTATTTTATATGAAAGATTAAAAAGCTCCCAAATTTCTTGGCATTACTGCATTTACACGTATGACAGTCGTATGGGTTTCCTTTTCGATTTTACGTTAATCGCCCCGTTAAGATCTTTCGCAAACCAGTTCTGTCCGATGTCGTTTGCGATTAAAACGATGCTCCGCTGCGATCGGCGTTTCGTTATATCCCTTGGGCATTATCCAGGCGTAATTCGTATTTAAATATGCCGAAAAGTATTTTTCCGATTGCTCAAATACATATTTGTTTTCTTTTCATCGAAGTTCGAAAGTATTTCACATTGTGATGCACGATTATTATTTTATATTTGAATATAACGAGGGTAATTGCGCGGAAGGTTGGACGACGGAGGGAGGTGAGAGAGTTTATAATATTTGAAGGCAACGTATGATCCGAATGCGTTTCTGTTTATCGTATTTCATTAGATTGGTATGTCCATACGCTCCAAGATGCATGGAAATTATTTAAGGGCTTGAGTGGTTTCGAATATTAAAAGAAATCTTGAAAATGCAAGTGTAAATTACTTACTCGTGACGTTAACTGCAGATTTTAGCGGTGAACGGCTGCGGCGATTAAAAGATCCGATAGCCACGGAAATTCCTTAAATATTTGGACTCGCAGCAACCGTTGACGCTTTAATTTCAATCAGTTTGCATAAAAATACAATTTTCTGTCGCAAATATACCAATTGTTTAGCACATCCGTTAAAAAATCATTCTTTTCTATAATATATTATTAAGGCGATACTCCCGAAACCTCAGAAACGAATAAGACTCACGCAAAAACTATCAATCCGATCGATTTAAAATTTGTGATTTCAAAATACTCACGGTATTTAGTGCGATAGCACGGAGGGACTGACGATTTTAGAATTTCTAAATATTGCAAAAAGAATTTGTTTGTAGAGTAAACAAAATGTGAAAATTTCAAAGTTCTGAAATCGTCGGTCCCTCCATGCCATGTCACTAAATACAACACGTTTCAAACCGATTTGATTTATAGATTTCGCCCGAGAATTTTTCAAAATTTCGATGGACGAGTATAACACATCGCCTTAAAGACGATAAATAAATGTTTCATCGCTGCATCCTTGATTACATGCACCCAAGGCGCACAAACTGAGTCGAACGAGTTGGAACTAGCGCAGTACTGTTCCGATAACGCAGCGTCGCGATCCCTCCTCCGTCGTTACGTCCTCGCAAGCCTTGGAGATTTTTCATCTTCATCTCGCTGAGAAACCGAAAATATTCATAAGAACAGACGGTTGTAAGGCTGAATGAAACCGGCAACTTATCACCCGTCGTTGAAAGTCTCAGAAGCCGCCCACGAGCACATGGAACACGGGAGAAGTAACAGCCGTTTAAAAAATGTTTACCGCAGGTACCCGGCGAATTCTCCGCGGTTAAAAGTCAATGAAACCAAACTTATAAACAAGATAACTCTTGTGCGTACGAAAGCCGATTGATAAAATTCTCAAAATACATGCGCATATGCATAAATAGATAGTAAATAATTCGGATAACGGATACGAGAGCGGCGTTTTCTTCTGGATGAAGAGAGACTCGGATCCGTCGACGGCCTTACAGCAGGTGGTAGTGGTGGTGGCGGAGATCGTCGAATGAAGGAAGAGCCGGTGAGGATGGTAGGAGAAGGCCTCGCGGGGCCTTCATCTCAACAGCCGGAGCAGTTCGACTCCGAGTCCGGCTCGAGCGTCTTTGTATCGCGGTAAAGTGATCGTCGTTTCGCCCACGTGCCATTTAATACCACGTTCGTGCACGTTTAAACTAATTCAAAGCTTAAAAAAAAGCCTACAAACACATCCGTGACTCGAACGGTCCACCCAGTCGATTGATCGATCATTTTTAAACTCGTCGAAGCAACGGTTAAAGATTTCTCGAGCTACATTTTCGGAGTACGGGCGTTTGACTGTATTCCAGTCTCTGAAAGATGTGAATAGGTCGATGTTGGTTTTGTATCATCGCCAAGTGCATCGGAGAGCGGCGCACCGCGCTTCTTCGGCGAAAGAGCCCTCGCTACCACATTGGAATGCACCGTGTGTGTTTTAATGCTCTTGGCGGGCAGCGGGTAACAGCAGATCCTCGGGATAAAGAGACTGCAGTCGAGCAGCGGTAGAAACAGAACGAATCGTCTTTTACTCTCGTTGCAGCGGTACCGCGAATACTCTTCCATCACGGCTGATCTCTGAGCTACGATTGTTTATAAATGTAGCTTGCAGCGCGGAAAGAAAATAAAGATTGCAGAGACGAAACGGGCGCTCGCTCGACGAGCATCGCTGCTCGCTTTTTGCTCTCTTCGGAACACGCATGAATTCAATCGTCATTCGTATCTCTCCTCAAGTTCTTTCCCTTCTCCGGGATTATCTATTTCATCATGAAAAAAAGGAATGACGACGCTTCCGCGCGGAGCGAAGTCTCGACAAAGACGCGCAGCTCGGACGTGAGTTTTCTGCATTTCGAAACAGTGATTCGTTCCAACGCAGGCAGGTGTATGTTTCCGTGACCGGTGGCAAAGGCAAAGCCAACCGTTGAGAATCGTCCGGCTCATTCCTCATTCCACTCTGAATTCGCGAGAGTGCTTCCCTCCGTCCGGAGTCCCTCGTTGGTTTCACGTTTTCGCCGAATCCCCAGTTGTCCAACGGGATGCAATTACACCGGCACTGACGCAGGTACTTTTTCTCGGATCTATGTAACGAAAGTCGTCGAAGATCCGGTCGTTGTCGTTGGAAACTTTGAGGACCCGCCACCGGCAACCATGAAGTTCATGGCGCGTTTTGATAACGGCCATGTTGCGATTGTCAGAGTCGGACGCGTCAAATCTTTCGATTTTCCCTCTCGTGTCGTTCATCGTGGAGCAGTTGGCGTCTGGAGGGATCTGCGAATGAATGTGGCTGCACATCGATGAGTTCCGACGATGATCGTTTTGAAATCGTTACTGCCGTCTCGTTATGGGGTCCTCCAAGGCTGTTACTGATTCTTCATGGACCAATGCGAGTTTTCGAGCGGTGCAAACTTGATCCTGAAGGTTTAAACTCAACACGAGCGATCGAAAATTCAGCGCGGCTGTCCACCGTCGATATAAGCGACGACTTTGATATCACGCTCGCGTGTACATCGACGTTCGTCATGAAGCGTTCCGCTTAGACGAGCAACGATGGTACCGGAATGGATCACCGATACCGCCTCGTCGTTTCGCTTTCGTAGTCGCTTTGGCCATCATAATCGCTCCAGCTATTACGATCCGCGCCGATTTTACGATCCAGGGATGTCCATCGTCGTAGAGTCAAAGTTACCAAACGATGAAGTCCTTTCGTTGAGCGCCATATGGATTTGGTTATCGGCTAATACGGCGCAGTTTCACGCAGCGCCAAGTGGCTGAGCGGCGGTTATTGTTAGTTTTTTATCACGTCGCGTATCGATTCATCGTTGATCCGTGGAGTTTATGTATCGTGTATACGTGTTTGTGTGCCTCGAGTGTTTTAATATCGTTCACGAACGTGCTATTCGCGGCGAGTGATTAATGTACCATTGTGCAGTTTGTTTTTTGTCTATTCTTCGATTTATGATAAGTGAGTGAGCGTGAATTCGCAAAAGGGATTACGGGGGATAAATGTTCCGCAAGTTCGACGGGATTGATCGGAGTATCGGTGCTGATGGGAAGATTCATCTCGTAAGAGCGCAGCCGATGTCGCTGGAATATAACATTTGATCATCGTTATTATCGGCGCAGGGGGACTTCCTCGCGGAGAACCCGACTATTCCGGGCTTCATTTTGTTCCTTTCGCCTCTCAACTGCCGAACAGGATCGCGCAACAGGTACGTCAGCGTCAGAATTATACACGAGGATGAAAAGGCGCATTGCGCGCATGTCTCCGTGTCGCTTATATATTATACATGTATACCATCTTGTCGATGGAATTTTCCCTCGCACCGGCTTGCTGAATGATGGAAGTCGGACAGTCTGAAAGCGCGTACACGAGAGCTCGCGACTCGAACGATCCGAGTCTTGCATTTCTATCGCAAAGTCGCCGTAATGAAGATAATCTTCGGACGCAGATGCGCGCATGGCGTACGCGCGGGTAATCATGAAAAAGTAGCGATGCTCTCGAGATTTCTGCGCGAATAAGATGACGTGGCATTCGTACGGCATCAACCTGCTTCGATGAGAGATAACGACTCTCCTACTGTCTCTCTCGTCCGTTCTCTCTTTATCACGTGGGTCCCGAATCGTCTATCTCCTTCCTCGGCGAAATAAACCGGAATATTTGGACGGCGCAAGGACGCGAGTTTTTATTCATACTTTTAATTATATCCTTAATGGTATCTCGGCTCTTGAAAGACCTTCGAACGCATGTGTCTTACGTTTCGAGTTGTATATTTCCTTCCATCGTATTATTACTTATGAATAGTATGTCCCGCTGGGAAAAATGAAAGATTCATTTGTGGGTAAGACGCGAGTCTGAAATGCTCGATAAACGTTCGGAGAAGAGATTTGCGCGGCAGATCGGATGTATTTATCTGAGGATATTTTCATACCCACCCAAAAATGGGTTAATTCATTGCCAGAAGAGAGGAGGGTTGAAGAAATGAGTAGGGGAGACAGAGAGTACCGACGGAGATTGGTCCAGAGTTAGACGCACGCACGCGTTGAAGGACGGACGAGTTTGGAACACTCGATGCGGCGATTATTGTAACTAAAAGCTGTTCAATTAAATGACCTTTCGTTTGCGTTTGTTACAGATAGGAAACGCTTGAAACGAGTGATTTAAAACTGCGCATTCGCGCGACTGCGTTGAGAAACAGAGAGAAATCCCGAGGTGGAGTCTGCGTGGAGCTGGCGTATACGCACAAATTTATTCGCGGTACCGATAAAACGAGCCTCCGCGCTCGAGTCGATTTCATTCTCTCACGAGCAGGAGAGTTTGCATCAACTTTTAACTTGGCATTTCTATCGTTCCTCCTCGCTATGCCCGTTTGCCTTGCTCACATTTAGCTTCTTCTGCTTTTTTATTTTCTCGTCTCCGCAACGGCACTCGAGACTTGTAAATTCGAGGAAACTCGTATGCCAATCACGTACCACGTCGCGGATATACGTTCCTCCACGCGTATCTTCGAGGTTTCCATTCTGCATCTGTATCCTTCGCCGACTATTTATCCCTATGGCATTCTTTTTTGTTCTTCGAAACGTCATTCTGTTACCTTTGTAGCTCGTGGAACTGAACGAAAGATGCAAGGCGCTTTGTCGAACGCTCGCGTTCCTGACGATCCGTTCACCGTGTTCGAAATCTCGTTCGCCGGAGATAAAGAAACGTTTATCAGCTTCCAGGTACTCGCGAGACGCCACCCAGGCTCGAGTCTCCTTTTTTGACGAATTTTCAGGACCCTAATGTCACGTGATTGAAATTAAAACAATTTTGTGTAACATCGTTTCAATTTTTTTCGGTGCAATCCCTTTTTTTTGTGTCTCCTTCGATTTTGAAAATTTGCCGTTCAATAAAGATGTGGGCAAACTTTTTTTCGATCAACTTCGGATTTCATGACGTTAAACCACTCGTGCGTTAGGCGTGGAACTTGAGAATGTATGGCGGACATTATTCCAGCAACGATTGAATAAAATTTCAAGCGCTTGATGTGGCTAGCAAAGTTGGAACGTAGATGCAATCGTATTTTGGATTCTGGACTCGGTAAATTTGTTACGATAATGAAAATTCTGTGATGTATTCGGGAAACATCTTCTCTTTGAATCTTAAATTAATTCGTTCATTATTTTCATACACTCGAATTTTTCACAAACTTTTTCGGCATTTCGAAATATTCCTTCATTTTAATTGCACTTCGTTTCTCGTACATGGAGGTTTTTCATTATTAGTGTAAAGTTTCCGATCCATCAATTTTCGTACACTGATCTCCAAAACACCCAACATTTTCTGAAGAAATCCAAGCACATTCACGCCCTCGAACTTTCGCAATTATGCAAATGCTACGGAAGCTTTCAATATGACAGCTATGCGAATGGCTAATTGCCATTTGCAGTTATCAAAAATTTGAAAAAAAGATGATCAAAGATTGTATGAAGAAAGAATTATTGCATTTTATTCTTCCACGTCGCGAAGAGAAACATTTTGAAAAAGTATACATAGGTGAAAATTTGAGAATGCGGATTAAAATCATTCCGTAGAATCTGTTTGATTCTTTTTGGCGAAATAGCACCGGGCAGACTCAGCCTTCGATCGAAAATTTAACATATCTCATCTGTACGCTTGAGCTGCAGACATTAAGGTTGACAGCGAGACCCATTCAGACCTGTTTCTTTCGGATTATGTGGGCTGCTAACAGTACGAGTTTGCCACCGACAGTAGAACGGACTGGCAACAGGTGTTATCACACCTGCTGCTTGATATATACGACAATTTGAACGTTTTTTGTGTCAATAATTATTGTTGTTGCAAAAATTTTCGCGAACTTTGATATCTCGAGCAAGACCTTTTAAAAAAATTTCGTTGCTCATCAACCGAAGCAAATATATTTACGATTGCATGACTACGAATAATCCCGAAATCGTTTATTGAATCGGAATCTGGGTTTGTCCTCAGAGAATTGGCCTCTTTCTAATAAGCCTCAAAAAATATAAATATTCATACTCTCCACAAAGTCAGTTTACAGAATGGATGATTTATAGATTGTTCAATGATTTCTACAAATTGATCGATACGCCATTAATCAAACTAGTTGCGAGAAAGATTGAAAAAATACTGAGACTGGCACTTTTAATATATCCTCAACGTTATTTCAGAGTTAAAAAGAAAAAAAGTGACCATGAAGTTAAGGCGTATGGATATTTAAGCGTATCCCCCTTCCACCAAATGAATCACGTTTTTGACGATGTCCCTGTGCTGGTCATTCGAATGATGTATCACCTTGACTGTTCCATTTTAGTACCTGTGATAAATATCAAAAAGGGTCCTTAATTGCCGTTCTATTTTCGTTTTTCACGCTCCTAATCATTTTTCCAAGTCCAAAACACTCGATAGCCTCGAAATTTTCAGCGAAAAGTCCCGAAAATGTAATTTGTACATACAAATTTTGAGTGTAACCAGAAAAGTAGATTTTACATTTTTTTGACGTTACAACGAAAATCTCCCTCGCACCCTCACTCTCTATCACTGAAAACGCGCATTTTCGAAATGCCCTTCGATCCTTGCAATTTTTTATGTCGAAAACGAGCTTTGGTCAAAAAGCTCATTGGTTCAACGGGGGCTGTGCTGTTCAGAGGTTTTCCGAACGATTGCAACAAAACTTTGTGAAGGATGCAAGGCACATGAATAACGGAGTTGTATAAATGCGTTGAAATTAGAAGCTAATATGGCAAATTAGATCTCGTACGGTAGGAAAGAAGATGATGGAAGAAGCGTCGTACAGAGGAGAAGCAGAAGCTACAGCGAGGCTCGAGTAATTAGTTAAGTTTTTGCGAGGAAAAAGATCAGTCGTTAGTTCTCGGAGCTAGGAGATAGCTGAAGCGACTCGCTCACTCGCGGTATGTTAATGGTAGCGATATGAAGAGCGCGGACCCCCTTGCTCCTTCGATACTTCGTAAGAGAGTTGGACCGGGGCCTTGTCTCTGTGTTGGTAATTCGAGAAACGACCAATTAACATTCCCAGAAAGGAATAAGCTTCTTGCTGTTGGCGAGAACGTCACGGAGCTTCCTCGAGCGAGCAGAAGCAAGTAGCATTCAGCGATCGCAGTTCTCTTTTGTAATTGTGACTCTGTGAGACTCTCAAGAACGCTAAGAATCGTCTCGAGAGATGCGTGTGCTCTACTGTCTCTTGGCCCATTAAACTCTCGAGATGCCATTTTTGGCAAATGTTTCGAACATCACGTTTTTCAAAGTACGATCGGAATACGAATTAAATTGTCTTTCCTTCTTTTTTTGCATTCTGCTCTTCCCCCCACCCCTCTTTAAACGTAATTCGCGACATTGCGTTTTGTACACGTACGTCATACAAGGACCAAGCATTTCCTCGATAAAACTCATCTCTCCTCTCTGCTGTCGGATCTGTTTTTCACCACCGGGATATTCGTTTTCATTATTGATGGAAGCTTTTCTCCTACGATTCGGTGTCTTTTCGTGAGGTACGCAGCTTTAAATACCCAAAATTCTTCGACATATCTGTATAATTCGAAAATGTCAGAGTTCCATGTTATTCGTTATTATGTTTATTCAGATAATCTCTTTTCCAGAAAGATTATTTTGAGACTTCGAAATTGAAATGGTGGTAACGAAATTTAGTGATTCCTCTCAAGTGTTTTTTCCATGGCAGGTGAAAAAAGCCATCATCCGTTTAATGGTGGCGATTGAAAAATAAAAGTATGTGTTTGGAAATAAACATCCCGGGACGTTCTTGGCTGGTAAATTAGTATAAATTCAACCGCGAAGCTCCAAGTTGCTTTTGCGAATTCTGCAAAGTTTTCATGCTGCGCGTTCACCTCTCCTCGATAAGCTGAGCTACAACGTGCATACGTCGGAGCATCGAAGAGCTCCGCGGAAGATGCTGCGCGCTCCCGTTGTTGGGCGAGATCGAGAGAGAGGCAGAGAATCAAGAGGAGGATGGAGAATCCGTAACGTAGGTGCTACGGTCATTACCGCTCGTTAATCTTACCGAGCGAGGCTTAATAAGCACCTACGGCCGTACTTTTCTATTTCCATCCCACTCTCACACTTGGCACTTTCTTCCGTTCCAAAGTTCCTGCTCACCTTCGATATTCTGCACTTACTTTTCTCACTCCTGCTCTGCCAATATCTCAAAGGAGGTGTGAGTACAAGAGGAAATTCAAACGGTGGAAAAATATTAAATGATATCAAGATCCGAATGTTGGTACAACAAAGATATTTGATATCGTATTTAAGAGGAATCGGACGATATTATCGATTTTTTTTATCTGCATTTTCGTACGGAGACTTCCACTCCGATATATCCTTTTCGATGTGTGAATAAATGTCGTGTTGGCGTTTTTTCACTTGAAGATACTCAAAACGCGGATAAATAGGGTTTTTTGAGATACATTTTTGCATTCCTCGAGTGATCGTCGAATACACCTTGAGAATCGCGTATAAATATATGAGTATACTTTGGACCCCGCGAAGGAGCTCCAGAATCATCAACATTCATCTTCGAAAGCACATCCGTGATGCGAGTTGTTTTTCCAAAGTTAGTGTTGGATGCAGGTGTTTGTGCAGGGACAAGCATCGCTGTAAAACAAAATAATCTGCTTGTCCGAGCCATATTGCAGCGAAGAGATAACCAGAAGACCCCAGGGATTGCTTTCCTTCCATCGTTCATGAAAGTTCTATCAAGCCTTGCTGGTTCAGAGATTGGAGATAATTCTGATGTTGCTGAGAGCAAAGCACGGTTTTTAGTGAAGAACCTTCGGCTCCTTTTTATTCTTCTCTCCGTGCAGCCATATCGATGCATCGTTCGACAATTTTTACCGACAATGATATACGATCGAGTGCGTATCGCTATGAATTAAAGTCTCGAAGAGAGCGAGTTCGAGCTCGAGAGAGAGTGAAAGAGAAAACACGATCGATACACTCGGCTCTTTTCTTTTGTTCTTCTTCGTCATCGGTGTGAGCGTGCAACATTCTTCTTTCAGCCTTTGTACCGTGAGGCCGTGAATTTCTTCCGCCGATGCTGCGAAAGGGCCTCCGTTGAGCGAAAAAAGTGGCGGTTTGAGATCAGAAAGAGTACGAGAGAAAAGTGTGGAGGACTGAAAAGATAGTGTAGATTCAAGATGCAATAAATAAGTCACCCCAACGATTTTATACAAAATGCAACTGCGAGTAGATTTTACAGGCATGTAAAAGCCCACGCTTTTCAAGGTATACCATATACTTTCGCTTGTAAATCGAAACTGAATGACCCTTAATGCGCAAGAACCGTGTTTTACATGAAATAGTTCCTTTACGAAATAACATAAATGCTTGAGGATTGTAACACCGTTGTGAAATATTGCACTCAAAAAAAAAATACAAACGGAATTATTCTTTGCATCATTTATACGCGTGCTCGAACGTGAGTTGGTAGATTCGTACAGCTTATTACGATCGACTTATTATGCCTATTGATTGAGGTGAAAATTTGTCGAAAAAAATAAAAAAAACGTACGTCCTTGTTTTTGGAGTAGACTTGCAGCGAACGACGTTTACAGGAAATTCAGCAAAAAGCATTTTACTTTCCTTTTCTACACGTTTGAGACTTTTGACAAATTTTTCTTTATTAATGGAGAAAGTCTCTTGATAGAATACAAAATAAAAAAATAATAAATTGTGGGAATATATCGTTTCGTGTCGATTTTATTGAACAACAGCAGCAGTGTATTGGTAAGAATAAAAAAAGTTGTTATATAAAATGTTTTTTTCACATTATCGTCCACGTGCCGGTTTTGCAAAAAGTCTTCTCATTTTCCCTCGTTGAAAATAAGAGTTTTACGAAAATCGCGATGGAGGTGCTTCAAGTTTAATATCTATCCGGGATAAGCGCTCATTTAAATTTAGGAATGCTGATGCGGCGCAACACGGACAGTCTGGTGCCTATAAAATTGATCAAAATCGATTTACGTAGACGATTGCTTGAGAAATAACCTTATAATGATTTTAATATAAATCGTCCATCGAACCGGTCATTCATTCCAATTAACGTCGCCCATCGCTCGCGAAGCCATATTTATTCTTCACAAGCTATACGAGCGACCATTATAGGTAGAAGCGAATGTAGAAGCACATAAAATGTCAATTCCCTTTTGAAATTGTATTGATTTTTTATCGCGTGTTTTATACAATTTATTTTGAATTAAGCACATTTAATTCAGGAATTTCGCATTTACGGGAGTCGAATTACGACCGCAATAATTACTATACAAATTTGGTTGCTGATTATTTTTAAATTGTCAGCTCGTAAAATTGATTACCACTTATTATTATTATTATCATCCTTGATATTATTATAGATAGCATTTTATTAACCCCCATAATGCATTGTTTCGAACAAGTGGACACTGACGTATACTGCAGATCAAGAACACTGAGTGTTTTGAGACTTTTAAGGATGTGCAACCCTTTGAACGTTTTACTTGATTTTTCTTGGTTTATTTCAATAAAATGATAATACTCGTGATAATAATTATTATTACTATCATGTATTATTGATATATTTTATCCACGTTGTGTAATTCAGAGAAATATGATTTGAAAAATGAGATTTTTCTTCCATCCCTCGTGCATTTTTTAAATTCGTCACGGTTGAGGAATGTGGTCGTTTCTCGTTAGGCGAGATAGATGCTGTATGTATCTCGATCATTCGTATTGTTATCAGGGTGTGTATGCAATTTTCCGACTCCGTTTTCCAAGCAATGTAAAGAAGCGCTTACAAGATGGGAATACGAAGAACGAAAGGGGTAGAGTGTAATTGTCGTCTGGGCACCTTACGACCGGGGCTAATCGTTCTCAGATCGAAGAAACTGCATATGCAGGGAAGAAAGAAATAAGGTAAATGAAGAAAAAAAAAGAGACGTCGTTTGCCTTCTTTCGATTCCTTTCCCATCCAGAGCGTACGACACCCGTTAATTATTATGGACTTTAGTTATTAATTGGCGGCAGAAACGGCGTGTATATACTATACCGTCGGCCGAGACGATGCTTCAACGTAAACGCCGGTTTCCCTCGTATTAAAGGCGAGAGAACCTTAATTAATTACGACTCAAACAACCAGCACAGGTACCGGCATTTTGCTCCTCTTTTTCAACGCAATCGCTGCTTCAATCGCGACTTATAGGCATCGATCTACAATCGTGATTTGTCTACCGATTATGGAGCAACGCGAACGAGATTCACGAAGCTATTCACGATTTTCCACCATCCATTTACTCCTTGCTTCGTTTGAATTCAAAAAACAAAGTTTTATTCGGTCGATGAAAATTCTTTTCTTCGAGGCGACGAAAATATTAAAATCTACACGAAGTGCGCAAAGTCTGGACGCGTGATTCGATTTGCAATTGCGAAACATTTTCCTACGCCCTCTTAACGTAGTTTTCTGGTCATAAGCGCAATTTTACAAAGTAATATTTACAGTAGAATTGAAATTTTTATGTCAGAGAACATTTTTGTAAAAGTCATTGAATGATTAAAGTTTCGGAATGATTGAAGCTTTTTGTTTTATGCAGGATGCTGTCGGCTGGTGGACACAGTAATAATGGAAACGGAGGCAATGGATTTAGCAATGCTCATGCTCTTCAAGGAGCACCATGCAGCCAATGCAGGGAGCTCTGTCCCGGAGGTTATGTTCCTCATTTCTGGAGGTGAGTTTTTCTTCGATCCTCGCGATATATATTTTCCCCAAGATCCTCAATACTAAAAGTATCGACATTGATGACTAGCTACTTGTTAGGCATAAAGTTAATTAAAATAAAACATTGTGATTGATACAAGTTTTATTTCAGCAGATTAAAAAGTCACGATAATTTTCTAAAATCGCGCCAAAATAATTATAAATAATTCAACAGACAAATTTCCGACACCGACTAGCTGAACTTTGCCATTATTTGGCTGCATATGATTGCGAATATTTTGAGTAAAAAGCATCTTTCAGCGCGTCTATATATGCAGCAACCAAATGAACGTACCAAATTCGCGACAGCATTTATGGGGACGTTAATGATCGTCGTATAACGAGGTGGGCTCGTGTAATGGATTACTTATTCCACGTGTACGGTGTATGCACAAACGAAAAAAAAAAAAAAAACGTGGCACGTGGAGCATTGTGAAATGTCACACATATAGATATATCACATATAGATAAACACTGCGAAATAAAGCAATAGAGGGTCAGCGATAGAGAAAAAAGGAAATGAATGGCCAGTAAACCGCAACGGTATGGATGAAAGCACGCGAACGCGAATTACCCTGCAAAATACATCGCCGAAGCCTCCACTAACCGTTGTAGTACTTTGTCGTTTTTGTTGTGCACCCCTGACACACCGGTAGACAATTTAAGACCTACAACATTTTCGAATGTTTTTGCGGGAAGTTCGAGCCAAGATTTATGAGTTCTGATTTTTCGATAGTTTTTCAGGACGACTTGTTTCCTCCATGTAAAATGCTAGTTCACATTGGCTCGATACTTTCGATCTTGTTTCAGTCTTCCGAACGTTCAATCGCTGATTCAAGGGTTTTATGCGCAATTTCAAGTCAATTTAAATTTCATTTTATCCACAAACTTTCTACAAGTTTATCGATACACTTTATAATTACATGTTGCGTCTCAAAACAGAATGCCGGTAATTTGATGCTGCATTGAGGATTAAATTCCGAGTCGAAGATTCTTTGAGCACTTTTCGATCCGGCGAATCCTCCCTCCCCCCGCTGAGATATTAATTACCGCGGATGGACCAATGGGACGCGTGCACTTCTTCCGATCAATAAGTTATTGGGTTTTGGTTATAAGTTAAATTATATCGAGTTATAAGTAGGCTAGAAAATAGGGTTTCCATGGAAACTGAAGAAAGTTTCTATGGACGATAAAAATATATTTTCTAATGATTATTCAACGACTTTATTCGTATAACGTTTTGTGACATGTTACGTCTAAGGAAAATTCAAAAAGCCTAGGTTTTTTTCAGATAGAAGCTAGGCTAGAAACTAGGCTTTCCATGGAAACTGAAGAAAGTTTCTGTAGACGATAGAAATATATTTTCTAATGATCATTCAACGACTTTATTCGTGATGGAATCTGACATGTTGTGATTAAGGAAAATTCATGTCCTCAACATTTTTATGTCTCGGTTTATTTCTCGTTTTTTAATTTCCAATGGTTCCTTTTCCACTCGCTTCTTGTTGCTCATCCGACGTTCAGAGAATTTCATTATTCGACATTCAGCTATGCGATAAAAATTGATTCAGTTGGAATCAATCGAGAGGAAATACAGTGAAGAACGTGTGCACACACGCGACAATCGTTTTTCGCACTTCTCTTTTCTTTCATTCTGTTCGTCTGATGTCATGCGCGTGGGCGTTTGGCGGACCTTTACCTCGAGCGTGAATCGCATGCTCTTTCACTGATTATTACCACGATCCTGCACACACCGAGGTTTCAGCTTCCAGGTGAGAAGAATTCTCTCCCTCGTGTCTCGTGTTAAAACCGTGTCTTCTTCGGCGCGAGAAGAGTCTCTCCTCAATAAACGACGGTAGAGAATGAGGCGAGAAGTGGCCATTTCTTTTGCGTGTATTGAGCAAACGTGGGAGTTTAAAGTAGCCAATACCGCTACCGTGCGACACGAGACTCGTTCTTTTTCTTTACCGGGTGTCTCGTTTTCGTAACGAACGCGCATGCTTCTTCAACGACAAAGAGAAAAACGATCGCAACCGCGGCGAAGAAAATGATTAAGTCCCACATTGATATTTTATACCGATATAACTTGTGGGATCGTCGGATAATAGAATGACAAGCTTACGACCGATTCGCGAAGAACCTGACTAGGAAATGAAAACAGATGTTATCTTCATTTATTTCCGCATGATTATATATGAAATTTTGGAAACAAAACAGGGATAATTATCCAGGAAGTCTCACATTTCATTATTATCTCAGCATTTTTTGCAACTCGTCTCCTCGTCGACTTTTGCCAACGCGATTTGGGTTTTTCACGTCCGGTTCGTTTCTATCTCACCTAAGCTTTGTGGGAATTCATCTCACACAAGACCAATGACTTTTTCCCTTTTTATCGCATTTCAAGATTGATTAATAAACAAATCGCAGAGTTATCGGATTAGAAACCACCAAATAAATGGCAACCTCTCCGATTCGCAAAACGTGAAAATCGGGCAAAGTTGAGAAAAACAGCCCAAGATCGTCGTACGTAACCAGCAAGTATGAGAACAAAAAGGCAACGAGATATACATGTGAATTAACAGTAAACAACGATCGAAGTTTAGCCTATAATTATGCTGGTGAGCTCCTTCCAATAATCGATGCCTGTTGGAAGATAGGGATGATGAAGCGAGTATGTGTGGCTGCATCAAATACAGCAGGGCGGAGTGCGAACGCTCTGTAAAATTGTACGGGCAAGCCGAGACGGTATGAGGGCGGCTGGAATTTGCGAAGGATTGGAAAAGAGTGGTTATAGAGGAGAAATATACGTAAAAAAAAATGGTGGAAAAAAAGAGGGTAAAATCGAGGAGGATGATCGTTTCCCAAGAGGTCGTAGGTCGAATCTGGTTGGGTGTACGCCGGCCTCACGCGAAAGTACAAGGTATGCGTGTGTGCCACGACTGTTGGAGTTGGAACAGTTTTGCAGGCGCAACAGTTGAGAAAGAAGGCGAAGAGATGCAGCCGGCGCCCCATCCCTCTTCTCCTCTTCCTCCCCCCTCCTCCTTCTGCATCTGAAAACCCTGAAACTCTTCGCACGGCGGCCGATCTCGTCCACGACGAATCGCTCTCTCGTCGGACGGGAGTGAACGCGCTCGGATACGTGTTGCACGGTTCGACACAAGCGCGAGAAAGAAGAAACTACATGGCGTTGCTTTCACTGTAATTAACATACCAAACCTCAGCGTAATGTTCGCTCCGGTCGGGCTTCTCCGTGCGATCTTTCTCGTCCGTTTTGCGGTAAGGCAGGGCGAGAAGACCAGCAAAGAGGCAAAAAGAAACCGGAGGAGCGTCAAAAAGCCGGCGCGGAGAAGAAGAGTTCAGAAATCTACCCGCCGGGGTAAATGGGCACTCTCTTTTTTTTCCATATCGTATACTTTTGAAGACAAGGTATATCTTGCTCTTCTTTCTGGTTTTCTAGTCCTTTATTTCAACGTTTCGTCCTTCGATATCCCTTCCATCGAGAGTTTGAGCTACAAAGAGCCGCGCGTGTTCCTCTTTCGATCTAAAACTCCCGCCATTTTGAATAGACGGCCCTTGCAGTAGAGGCAAAAGTGCACTATGATTGTCTCGCAACTCGCAAGTAGCGTACTGACACGATGAATGCTATTGTTGCGTACGTATTCATCGTCGAAGAGGAACAATTTATTATGCATCGCCCGATGGCAGTAAGCCGCTTTCTCCCGCCGAATAACTTTGAAGCATGTGGGTAGCTAAAGTCGAGTGCTTCCAGAGTGCGGTTGCAGCGAAGCGTGCTGCTTGAAGAGCATTTTGCGATTGCGCATATCGGTCTCGATGATTGCTCCCAGCGAGCCGTTTGCTTATCGTCTCCCTTCATATTCGGGACCCGCAAACCCCTTGAACCGTTCGGTATTCTACATGGTAGCATATTTAGACACTTCCGGTTACACTTGGAGCCTCCTTATCGGTAAACAATTTTCTATTCGGAAATTGCTCACTTCGCCAACTCGGAAACATCTCGCGATGTTTCACGACTCGATGATTCCTGTCTGAAAAAAAGCCAGATGGCGATTATTCTCTTTCACGCCGAGCATTTGGACCTGCACAGAGAGGAGGGAAGCCTTATACCGCGAGATGGTTTTTCAACTCCACTTTGCTTTCTTTGTTTTCCAAAAGCCTATAAATAAACATTGTGTCGCATGTCAACCGCCGGAGTTATTTTATTATTTCGAATTTTTTGATACCCTTTAGGGATTACACTCTCGTGTAATAAATTACGATCTTCGCTCACCAAGTCCATTTATATCGCTGAGACGAGAAAAAGTTGAGTCAACCGAACCGAGTTTTCTAGTTTTTTTTTTCAATAAACTTCACGACAGCGAGACGAGAGTATTCGCGGTGCGAGGAAGGCTCGGACGTTCACACCGAGTGAGAAGAATCAGCGTGATACAACAAGAGAGTTCTTTTTTCCTTGGTACAGAAGAAGAAGAGATTGTACAGGAAAGCAAAGAAAGATCTCGACTCGAGATCCAGCTCGAGCTACTTCATACCCTATATCGATTGAGCGCTCTTCGATTGCACTGCGTTGATTCGAAAGCAAACGGCAGTATTTCTTATTTCTGCTGTATTTTCTTGCTTATATATATATATATTGCTCTGGCTTATATCGTTGAGAATATCCGGTTAATCGAGCTTATGGCACGATAAAAGTCACACTTATTGCAAGAAAAAAACATACTCCGCCAAGCCTATAGCGAATCAATCAAATACGAAGGGTGCAATCGCTATTTTATCAGGGATGATGAAACAGTAGTTTAATATTAATTATTTCCCAAGCGCTTATCGGGTTTCTCATCGAAACAATTATCGCGATCGGAAAGTACAACATAATTTTAATCCAATTGGATATACGATTTAAGAGTATAGAATGGACTTGAGGCCAAATAAATCAATACAGTGTAGAGAATCGTTGCTTCCACGTCGTACACTCTGGCACGAGGTAGATAATGGCGATGAGGGATGGCGAAAATCGCAGCTAATGGCAAATTCGATTAAACTTTTCCTCACGCGTGTATCCTTGTTGGATCGGTTCCGCATCAGTTGAATCTCAACAACGCGAGGCTCGTTTCGATGCCAACTTATCACACATCCGTGCAATTTAATCTGATTGAATTACATTCAGTCGTGTCCGTGAAATATAAGAGCAACGCGAGTGGCAACGTACAGAATTTCACAGAACTCAAATCGGCATCGGAATTTTCCAGCAGGAAGCAAAATCACGAGGAATCGATCAGATTATCGGACAAACATGGACCCCAATGGAGGAAAGTCGATTCCTTTCATCTCGCGTCCCGCCATGGCAATTCTGTGTAGTTCATTATGCAAGTACGAAAAAGTTTGCAAATGTCGGTCTCACGAAAAGATTTGTGTAGAAAAAAACAGGCTCCATTCAGAGCAATCCTATTTTCCCTGCGAAGAAAGGCGGTAAAAGTGGCAATTTCGATCGACACTTTGTTGAAAAACCAAAGGTGCTCGTTTCGCTTCAAAAGCCATTGTTTATCGCTGAAATATGCGAATTCCGAAATTCGGTGGCTCCGTCGATTCTCCCTGCTGAAGATTATTCGCGTTCGCCTTCTTTTAACCGTAATCCAGGTTAAACAACGCAAATGGCCAACGCGATGTCAACGAAAAGAACGGCGACGAGAGGAACGATCGGAGCGAGCACTCACCGCGACGCATCCTCTCCAATGGGGACACCGTTGCAGGCAACATCGAGAGAAAGAAAGAATGTCGTTTGTGTTTCACCCGACAAAAAACCAGAACCCCTCTTCCTGCATGTCCCTTCAGCTTTGTTCACTCATCTCTTTTCCATCCTCCGTGGCGCAGGTTTACTTTGATCCACCAGCGGAGAGAGTCTCTTTTTCCCTCTCGAGATATCGGGTGTTCCTAAAGTCTTAGAAATCGCTTTATCGCTTCGTGTCATCTGTACGTTTGAAGCTCAGATCTCGATACGTTTACCAGCACCTTATAAGTTTGCGATTATAAACGCATGGGATGCAGGCGTATCAAAAAGTCATCAGCTTCGTAAGGAATTGGATTTTTTCTAAACGTGGATTTTTTTTTATGCTTGAAAAAAGTAGCGCACGTTTGACGAGATATCAGTGCCACTGTAGCTAATCAGAATTACTTTCCGGTTGACGGATTACGATTGTAGAATGTTCAAAATGAAATTATATGAAATCTGCATAATTTATTATCGAATTACTGCGTATTTTATGCTGTACTCCAACTACCAACCAACTTTTCTCGACGTACAATACCATCAATTAATCGTCACGAATAATTCTCCATTTTTTTGAGTGTACCGCACACTTCGGTATTCGCGTTGTTCTTTTCTTTCTGTTTTTAATGTATAATGAAATTGAGTAGAACGAGATAAATCTAATTCGTTCCAAATGCTTCGTGTTTGTATCAGCTCGAGGAATTTCGTTTGATCAGAAGATGGTAAATACTTTCGTCTTTAAAGAATTTCCGGCAAAGGATCTCTGAAACATCCTCCCATGGAATGGTCCATAAACGGTGGTGGAAAGATGGGAAAGATGAGAGGATGATTTCTCGGCCGGATAAAATAATCGCAACCGACAAAGCGGGCGGTCGGCTCAGGGAAACTTTTGTGGTCGGTGCTACGGTCGATTTAATAGCCGAATATTCACCGTCGTTGGAGTTCCGCGGATAATATTTGAGCGCCGCGTATAACATTTTCATGGAATTCCAAAGATTTTTCGGTCAAATTAACAGTTATTTGCTGAAATATAATCAAATCGTCGATATATTCAGATTTATCAAGAGTATCGTATACCAGGCGGCTTTGTGCACGTTTCATCAAACGGAAAGAAAGAAAAAAATATAAAAAATGCGGATTCTCGAGAAGCCAGCGGAAAACTAACGATAGCGCCAAGAATTAATAATGGTTTGAGACTAGCTGTACAGTAAATTCCCGGGATAGCAAGAAAAAACACATAGCTGCGTCTAGCAACTACGCGGTTGGAGAAAATCATTTATTGTTTATAAAACAGTCGTTTATATTGTAAATCAAATTTTATTTCCTGGTGTAATTCGTCCAGGAAGCGCTGTCTTTGAATGACGTACAAAAATAACTAATTCGTTTTATCGAGGGCTCACACTTTACTTGCCACGCTGAGTGCAATAACAATACAGTGTGGCGCCAAAGTGTTTCCACCCCATCTTTCACCATTCTCCTAAAATTTTTATCTCCGCTCTACTCAATCTGACATTTCTTTCATTTTCGAGCCTTTTCGAGTTGGTATTCGTTTTATTCTTCTTGAAAATCGAAGCCTACCTATTTGACAGCACCGGAATTCATTTGCACAAGAGGGCTTGATAGTCTTGAGGGATGACTGAGGGATGTTATACGCTCGATGTTTTATGAATTCTGTAAATTTTCGTAAACCGTAACTTTGTTGTTTCTTCCAAATAATTTTCGTAATATCCTTTTTAAATATGTGTGTATAGCACGCAAACATGTACGGCGGTGATATAAAAACGAGTAGCCAATAACTGCTGAGGAAAATGGGTGCAAAGAGCATTTGCAAAGAGCCGGTTTTAACGGTACCAAGTGCTTTCTTGATTATGTGGTCTGGCAGTTGTCGACTGCCGTAATAAACCAATACGAGCAAAGGAATCGGCCAATCATCGTAGTTACCGAACCATGGTAGAAAATGGTCGACGAATAAGGGCTTCGTTACGATAAATTTCCCCACGTGTGTTAATTTTTTTTCAACACAGGAACTCGCTTTTTTCCCTATTCTCGTTAAATCTGCCTGTCAGGCTTTCGATCGTACTCTATCCACGGAGAATCAAGTAAATTGCATGTCGTACTTTCTTTTATTCATTCACGTTGCGCTTAAAACTGGTCTCGTAAAGAACGAATTACAGTCGGAAACTTTTTTTTTAGTTTCATGGAATTTCAAAAAGTGTTAACTCACAGATGTTGATGCTCTTTGAATCTCCGATGAAACCGGTATCGAAATGTCCTCTCGTTCAAGCGGGGATTTATAACGGAAGTAACAAAAATTGACGAGGGAAATTGCACGAGTACTTAATGGTTGCATCTCATTCATCTGTCATCGGTATGAAGAAGGAGTTTGTTTCAGGTTCAGGTTATACGAAAAAGAAATTGTCTTCGTCAGTTGTCTTCACAGCAATTTTTTTTTTTTCTTCCGCATGCAGAACTGCTGCACATTTTGTCCAGACACTGGTTCGTTAGGAACGCGTTCAGGTGTATGGGTATATTCTATGTGTGAAGTGAGAACTTTAATCAAGGAAGAAACATGGAAGCCTAGCAAAGACCGAAACAAACATCGAGTAGGTATATTCCCTCGGTCGAGAGAATCTTCCGTACGTGATGATTCCTGCCACGCAATTCCTTTTCTCTCATGGCCCCTACCCTACTCGCCATGAATTTTCTCGATTCTCTCGCCTTCCCTTAGCACCAAAGGCACGAGTTTTATCTATTTTCCGAGACGAAGCCCGGCTGGGTCAAATGTCTAGAAATAAGTGTTACGACTTATCGCGCCCATGTGGTATTTCATTTTCTTTCGGTCTTCTGATAATAAACTCGCCAATTATTAGGGGTTACCACCCCTGCAGCTCGTGCTGCGCGTAGCTCGAGATGATCGGCGTTAAATACATTACAGTCCGAGAGTCACGTAGATGAAATCGCCGTATTTTTTTTTTACGATACCGGTCTGATGAATTATTTGCGAGGGGGTGAAAAAATGTTGATTCTAATTTTATGCACGGGAAACAGTTTCGTACCATTTTTAACGAAGACCGAACGGTGCTGGGGATTACTCGTCAAACTCGAACAAAGAAATCAATAAATTTTCAAATCAATGGTCAATTAATTTTAAAATTGTCTTTCCTTTTTTTGCTTCGATTCATTTGGGCAATTCGAAGATCTTTTATGATTGAAAAGTAACGCTCAATCTTGTATTTTTATGCTCAATAGGATCTACTTGTGAGTCGTAAAAACTATGAGCAAAAATTCAGGCACTGCGTTAACAAAACTAGCGGGTTTCTCAGCAAAGAATACACGATTGCACAGAACAAACCCATCTCTCCGTAATTACCATTCGCTATCAATTCTTGAGAAAAGTGTTGTCGTCCGAGAGCTTCTTGCGAGCGTCGGCAAATTACTAGTTTTGTTTTATGTGTGAAGGGCTTCAAGCGCTGCCATATTTGGCTCGTTGGCAGTCAACTACGACAGAAATGGACCACGGAAAATTACCGATCAGCCTATTTGTCGCTTCAAATAACTGGCTATCAAGTGTATTGGTAAACAGAAAGCTCCTTCGAAAGACTATAGGCGCGAGTCATTTTGTCCAAGTGCAGCTATTATCCGTTGTACCGTGGTCCATGAGGCAGAGCAAAAGGTACAGCTACCTTTCCACGTTACAGAGTATGTCTTTTACCCTTCCGTGGAAGCATAAGGTGGGCGTTTCAGGTCGTTCTACCGCACATATAGCCACAGTATAGTCGACGATAGACTCTTAAGCAATCGAGACAATACAGTGTTCACTGGTCGGAAATTTTATCAAGTTACCAGCCATAACAGGGTCGTCTCCTGCACGGAAACACTGTGTTCATTTTCACATACACTGTGACATCGATATGGGAAACTTAAATCCAAGCATTGTTGGATCGAAACGTTCTTCATTGAAAGGTATACGGAACCGGAAACCTGAACCTCGATATCTTATCGAAACGTACGGAAAAATCTCCCAATTTGCAACGTCAATTTTTCCAGGTTTCCGCCGTAATACAGTGAGAAACTCCAGTGTTTCATCCCTTTATCTCCATAATAAATACCATGATACCGTTCATCAATAGCCCGGAGATATTCGTTTTAGGGTTCAATGCAGAATTCCCCTGTTTCAGGACGCAATTTACCATTGAAGTGCAAATGGTGCCTGGCGTATTATTTGCTTAAACAATGGATCATTCGGGCTAATGGCAAGATTTATAAGGCATTTTTGCAACATCGAAATTTCGAGGGTTGTCGCGACATGTTGGGTCGTGTCGCGTTCGTATGCAATGTGACATGAGCATGTGTGGGTATGGTCCACCGACGCTCGGAAAGGGATGCGTAGCAGGCAAACAGGCGGGAATCCGGTAGGCAAGGATAGACAAAGACAGGAAACATGCTGTTTACATCCAACCTGGATGCTCGTTTGTCAAGCGTTGAACATCGCGACCGTTTGGCGCATCGGCAAGGGCGGTTGGCCAGGGTTGAAGCTGTGTGGCCCTCGACGCTGCCTCCGAAGTTTCCATGCGGACCTGCGTGCTTCCAATACGCTAACCCTCCGCTAAAGCCAAAATCTATATAGCTCGTATATTCCATGTATTAACGTTGTTATATCGCAGCTACCCAGTTCCCTTGATTAACGAGATACCACGCGCACGTTTCCGGGTTTTGGGCGCGATATCCAGTTTTCTGGCGACTCTCGCTCTCTCTCGCCCTTTTCTCGTCGCATTGTTACAGCCGTGCTTCACTCTACCTAGACTGCAACATACCCTGCATACGAATCCACGCTCGTTTCCATTATTCGATTTCTCATTGCGATTCCCCGGAAATCCGAACGATCAAAATATTAACGATTTCCCGTCAAATGGTGGCTTTCATCGGAACATCGTTAGAGTCGTGCCGTGTGGAGAACGCGTTACGTTCATACTTTTTCTGCTGACCAATAGCCCGAACACGAAATAATAACAATAATAATAAATAATAATTTAACCTCGTAGTAAATATGATTTGAATTATTGAAGTGGTTATTGGATTTCCTACCATACATCGATCGACGAATGTATAATTCATTCGTCGCAGTACGCTGAAGCCTTTCGAGTTGCAATTGAACAATCGCTATGGTCTTTGGGCTTAAAAAGATACGTGATTGAGATCGTAGAGGGTACAAAAAATTACACGTTTGGAGTAACCCGTTTTCGAGTTTGAAGCTTTGAGGCCACAATCCAGCTAGCGGCTGTTAGCTCGTTGGGTATACCGTTCGCAAGGTGGCTGCATACATTAACATAAAATAAACCACGCGAATGTTTCATCCTTCTATCGGGCCCCACCAATTCCTTTGCTGGATTCATAGCTCCACATTTCTCCAGAATTTGTGTCTATATACGAAACACACACAGCTCGACCATATCGGAGTTGGAGTCGCTGTTGACCAAGAGACCTAGCGAATCCCGCATGCCATTCTTGCCGATACGTTGGTTTAAGGACGCGAGAATTCCATCCGTTCGTTACCCTCGCATGTGCATTCACCGAAAGCCAACTTTCGCTGAAGAAGTTCCTTCTGGAACGTATCAATTTATCGAGTGACTCGTGACCAACCCCTTGCCCTTCCTCCTCTGGAAACCAGTTGTAGATGCTGATGATGAATTGATGATGATTTGAGTAATGCGTCTGCCTTGAATTTTATCGTGTTGCGCCTGATATAGAATCTCCCCAGCCGCACGATCATCGCAAGAAAGTACGAATTCCGCAATCGTAAATGCACGCATTCGGCTTTTAGATGTGCGTGGCAGAGTCTGCCACACGCCACATTGCCGAAGGCCCCAACGGTGGGATATATCTCGCAGAGATCGACGCATTCACCTCGCGTCAAATTCCCTCTTGTGATGTGCAACCCCCGTTGCAAGCACGGTTTTCTCTCGCACTTTCTATCTCGCTCGGCAATTCATTGGTTTAATGCAACTCGGAGGTAGAAGGTTTTGAATATACAGCGAGTGAACGGGCGCGACCGAACGACAATCGATAACCGAAGAGCCTCGATAAACTGGCTGTAGCGCTGCTGGAACTCGTCACTGTGTCGGCACCCCTGTGAGTAATTGCGGCCCTTGAAACCTCGACACGCAACGAAATCTTGGCTGTTTTTTTTTGCCGGGCCTGGCAATCCATTAATATACTTTCTCAGGATTTATGAATGTGTTCTCGTTTCACATATTTCAAAAACTTGTCCAACTATTAGGTATAGTATGCTTTCTGTACACAAGGACGAGAGGTATTTGAAACTTTTTTACTTGATGGTTCAAAAAGATTTGCCAAGTGTTGGTAATGATTGCAGGAAATACAGTTTTCCAAAAAGGTTAAAAATCGTCATTGACAACGATCGTAACGATAACTGCGATCAAAGGGAATCAAAGATTCCTCAAAGATTTCAAAAGAATCAAAAGGAACTACAATATCCATTTACAGACACAAGTGCCTCTTTTGGGGTGGTACGTTTAGACGTAAAATCGAAGGGGACGATTAATTGATAATGATTTTTCATTCGCGCGTGACTTCGAAGGGAGCGTAAAAAATGTTTGGCTTGTAGGCTTGCAGAAGCTTATGAGTGATCGCTCACCGTCAGCTGCTACCGACTTGCGCACATAAACGCCTCTGAAATTATTTCTCAAACGTCGTATCACGTGCCGGAAACAATTTTTCAGAAGTTAAGGGAATTGTCAAGCTATAGTTAAACTGCACGATTTATTATCAAAGTTATGAAGTCTCTGAAAAGGACCGTTTGCTCGTATCGAAGTAAAATCAATGTCGTTCGAACGATTTTGAGAAAACAAAATAATGTTTTTGAAAATTTTTTTGCATAGTTTGCTGAACGTAATTATTATCACACACATCATCGCACACACAGTGATATTATAATTATCGAAGTCTGATATTTTGCATGACAAATTGAACCCAAGATATCGTGCCGTCTCTTTAAATTGCTCCAACAGCAAAGGGTGAAGATGTCTCTCGACACAAATATCTCTCTAATACACAGCGGATGGATTCAGCATCACCGCCATTTTTCGCTACATTAATCCCAACACCAGAAGCGGTCTAAGCGGTAAACCGCGACCTCTGGATGGCTGTGACAACCCTCGTCATCATCATCACATTTTCAATGTGTTTGATACGTCTCTTTGTTACAACAGCGCCCTTCTTAATCCTCTAGCTCAAGAGAAATTACTGGGGCTACTGGAAACTGTTGTTACCCCCTGACGGACATTCGTGATATTATTTTTATTCAAAAAATTCGGTAGATTTGTCTATTTTTTCTGGGTGAGAATTTCTCCAGCATGAATGAATATACCCTTACCCTGTTATCTAGCGCTTCGAAGGAGCATGAAGCATTCTACGACAAGATAAAAGATAAATCTCGTAAGGGTAGGAAATGAAATGGGGACTTTTGATTAGTTTGACGTTGCGCTCTTGACTCCCTCACTCAACCTTGTATTGTACACTGCGATATCCCCTTCAGCGTACTCTTACCCTTAATCCAGTATTATGAATATTTCCTCATTTTCTCTCCTACCGCACACGTTGATTTCCCACCCCTCAATGGTTGCCAAAAGTATCAACCCTTCGAACTAGGCGGAACGATGGTCCCTTTTGTTTCAGTGCCAAACCCTCTTCTGTCGAATTCACGAAAGTTTTTTAAGTACCTCTAAACGGTGGCCAAAATATTGCCCTCATTTTGCAACGAACGAGAAAAAAATAAAGAGTTATTTATCATCAGAGCTATCAGTGATTTAATGGAAAAAGTAAATGATCGATGTGCCAAACTTATCGTTGCAATTTCGAATATCAAACATCCTCGCGTTCTTTTTCCCCTGCTTTTTTTTCATCATAAATGCCTACGGTAAATCGGCCTGGAAATTGTATTAGAACATGCAGGAGAATCTTCTTCGCATCTTGGGACGTTTTCAGGGTATTAGAAGTCGAGCCAGACGCAATGGCGGTACCGTAACTGGACGATAAATGAAGGTGGAAGCATAGAAAGATGGAGGAATGGAAGAAAGGAGCCACAGTGCGGTGGACCACAAAACGGGCAACCGAGGACATTTATGACGAGCCTGCTACTGAGTTATGATCTCAATACTGCAATAAGTGCTCTTGGGAAAGCCATGCTTTTATTTTTCTTTCTTCTCTTTCAGTCTTACCTCCAGTGTGCAGCTTTTTCACTCTCTTTGCCTCGGTCTCCGATCGTTCCTTTTGTGAAATGGCTCCATGGCTTTTATCGTAGATTTATGCTGGAAATCCAAAACCTGCTCCGTCCATGGAGAAGCTAAAAGAAATATTATTTAATTAACGATATAAGTCTGAATGGTGATGGTGGTGGTGGTGCTGGCCGTTTCTGTATTTATACAGCTGGAGACCGGCTCGAAGCCTACGGATCTTCTTCACTTCCTTCGCGTAGATGCTTTTTCTTTCATTTCTCTCGGGTGGTCGTTCCACACTGGTGGAATAGAAATGACAACAGTTAATGAAAACTCGTATATTCTTCGTTTTCACTGCTGACATTTCGTTTCTTGCTTTCTGTCTGTTTCAAAAGTGTTGATTACATACTTTTTCTTGTCGATGTAACCTCCGACATTTTCATTCGTGAAACGAGTTTTTACAACTACCCTTTAAATCTCAATTGTTGTATTGCTATATTTAAAACAAACAAGTGTGTGCGACACTTTGTTATTTCCCACTCTTTTTATGCCAATTTCGCTGAATCGCTGAAATGCTGGTACGTGGAAAATTGTTTGGAATCATTAAGAAGCTTTTACTTCCACCAGGGATGATATATTGGTTTTTCATTAATTAAAACTGCCGCGAGGATCGTCGTATCATTCGTGTAAATAAATTCGGCGACGTCGCCAGAATACTCGTCTAAGAATGTTCTCCTTTAATTGTTCAGAAGCTCCGCCAGCGTCTTTCTATTTTCCACCAAGCTGTAAGAGCTCGCCAATACGTTAAAGGGAGCCAAGCAAGAAAGCGGAGCTTAAACGACTCCGGAAAGTAATCTGCCTAATTACCCTGCAAGAGATTCATTCCGCTCGGGAAGAATCGTACGAAGTACCGTGCGCTCGGATTGGAAGACCTTCCCAACCTCTTTTTGTAGTCTACCCTTTCGACCATCACCATCCTCGAGAAAATTCCTTCTGTTATTCCATACCCACGAGAAATTTGCTTTCGGGAGCTCACATTGACTTCACCTTCTGTAAGCGTCAGCCACCGTTGCAGAAGACTTTTAAACTTTCGCAGCATCCATCGTTGTCATGATCATGGCTGTACGTGCCTGCAAAGACTTCAAAAATGTCCAGATTGGAAATCTAACTGAACTGCGATTTTCTCAGAGGTTATCCCTGCTTTTAACCTTGCAACGGTACGCGTTGGAACTTCGAAGCTTTGCACCTTGCACTCGGGCGATTATAAAAGACCAGAATTTCAGTGTAATTACTTTGATTTATTGTTTAAAGAGTTTAATTTTTCGGTAAATTTAATACGCGTGTACACGTATGAATAAATTCGAGCAAATCCGTTTGCCCTGGGGTAGAAACCATCATTCAGTTTCTCCCTGGGTTTTCTGCCCTGGATCGAAAAATCAGTGTTTCTCGCTCCAGGCCAGAAAACCTTCAGTTTCCGCCTTGATTTCATCCCTGTCAGAGTCACATTTGTCAATTATCAGCCTCGGAATATTCATGTCGATCTCAATCGTATACGAGAGATGAGCTGTTTGAGAAATTCGCAAAAGTCCTTATCATTCTTCCACAGCGCTGTCCCGAAATGAGTCCAATGAATTTTGGGTTACGTATATATAAATTTGAATTATTTATAAGTTTTTTTCCCCTCAAGCTCCGCTCTCTGTTATTCAACCTACAATTTGAACGGGCAAACATTTACGACACTGATTTGCCTACAGCCTTTTCACTCCGAACAGACAATCTATGGCTCAAATTCCGTCCCACACGCGGAGCAAAGGACGTTTCAACCCTCTGACAAATTCTGAGCTCCCTATCCCGCGTTAGGTGCTATAATTCGTTTGCCCGTGACGACGACTGCCAGGTGACGACGTTCCCTGCTTTAATAAGCGAAACCACGCAGCGTGATATTAGCCTGTCAACATATCGTACTCTCCTCACCACTCACTCCCCTCCTCATTCTCTTCCTTCTCTTTCGTCCTTTTGTTTCTCCCATTCTCATCATTTATCTCTCTCTCTCTCTTTGCCGCCACCTCAAACATTATTAATAATGCCTTCATCGTGGCACATCATTACTTCCTCTCGTTCTCGCTCGTTTCCATATGGCATTCGCGTGAGCTACGAAAGCGAATTTCACATTTGACCCCAGTTGGATGATGCGGCGTGCACACGAGAAATAGCGAAAAACGCGATCTTTGCTCTTTTCAAAATGGTTACTATTTTCGAAAAAGTATAAATCTCAGCCCATTTTTGTCGCTGTACTTGATCGGTGTACCAAGTTTCGAGCTAATCCGTTTTGCCATATCGAAGAAAGTACAATTTGAAATTACGAACCTCGAGATACCTAAAGCCACCTAAAGTCTGAAGCAATTAGGATTTAAAAAATCAACCTGGAGGCTAACACCGTTTTTCCATCTTAATTACAAAGTAAAACGAAAATAACAAAATAAAATAGAGTATACCCATCGTTGAGGCGTAAATTTAATCGTTTAAAAAATGAATAATATCGTTAATTATAGGCATCATAAGTTTGAGGCCAACAAGTTTTACGTGGTGCGTGGAACTTTAAATCACACAGAACTACAACAAAACTTGGAAAATCATTACGGAGCTATCGGCGCAAACGGTTCTCGGGTACGAAGGAGAACTTTTATTTTTTCATTTTTCTTATATCGTCCGCGCCGAAGCAAGGAATATATTCGGTCCTGTAAACCATGAAAATCTCTCTAGCTTGCTTGTACGCTTATTTTCTTCCTTTCCTCTCGATGCTCTTTTTTTTTTCTTCCGGTCGGTCTATCCCGACGGTGGATGCTGGCCAGGATTCTCCGCTATTCACCTAACCGCGACTCCGTGATGTTACGTCGTGCTGCACGTATCCATAGTGTACTCTAGTCCGGGCATTGTCCCGTCGTCTAGGATGCCCGGCGCCGAGCCACGACGTCTACCGTCGCGACGCAGGCCGTCCTTCTCTCTCATCACTTCAAACCTTCGGTACTCGTACTCGTAAAATACCTATATGTTCAAGGTTATACCCTATAGCACCATTGCGAATGGCGTATATTCCAGTGGAGTCGAGAGAGCATTCGAGCCAACTTTTCTCCTCGTTAAATTGTTTTTCGACGATCCGAGAAAACATCGCGAAATGTCCTGGCGCGCCATTCCCATTTTTCAAGATTCAGCGACGATACTTCGCATCCACAGCTCGCGAATAATCCCAAGTTTTACCGACTCGTGTTCAGGACCATTCGCCATGTATCGTATATCGATTCTTTCGAGTCTTTCATAAAAGCTTTTTCGATTGATTTAAACTCGATTTTAAATTGATTATTCATCGCTCCTGCATTTCAGAATATTTCGTCCTTCCATAGTAAATTTTGGGTCCAGGAGAATATACTCGTAACAATGGAAAATTGAATAAAATTAGCGCCGAAGATGATACTGAATAATTAACGTAAAATACAAACGTAAAAACTAAAAAAAGTAATTATTTGAAAATAAAAAGAAACGAGAAGAAAAATAGAAAAGTATCATCGATTAAAACTGCGTCAACGAGTTGTACGATACATTTTGGTCGATTCCAAATCAATCGAATAAGTTTTTATGAAAGACTCGAAAGAATCGATATACGATAGATGGCGAATGGTCCTGGCGGCGAATGGACTCGTGTTCAGGACCATTCGCCATCTATCGTATATCGATTCTTTCGAGTCTTTCATAAAAGCTTTTTCGATTGATTTAAACTCGATTTTAAATTGATTATTCATCGCTCCTGCGTTTCAAAATATTTCGTCCTTCCATAGTAAATTTAGAGTCCAGGAGAATATCCTCGTAACATTGGAAAATTGTATAAAATTAGCGCCGAAGATGATACTGAATAATTAACGTAAAATACAAACGTAAAAACTAAAAAAAGTAATTATTTGAAAATAAAAAGAAACGAGAAGAAAAATAGAAAAGTATCATCGATTAAAACTGCGTCAACGAGTCATACGATACATTTTGGTCGATTGCAATTGTATGTTCATAGAATATAATAAATGTGAATACAGGTTGTAAGGCTTTTAAACATGCGCTCGAAACGTACGGATGAGGATTTACGTGAAATGTTGAAATCCGTGCGAAGCTTACAAACCAGATTTCCGACACAGAGCGCCGTAGTATACACACACAGATGTGTGTATACTTATCGGAATCTTGAATCTATCGATTCCTTAACAGAATGTCACGTGTCTCGTGGTCCAGAATGAGTAGATATCGAGCACATGATGCTCCTGAGGATCTAGTGCATCGAGTGTGTACAGCCGATACGGTGAATCTGGACAAGTACACGTCTTTTCCTCTGCTTTTTTTTTCTCCGCAGCAGGCCGAAGCGCGTTGCCTTATACCTTTCGATTTTCTCTTTATTTCCTCTTTCCGATATAATTCCTTCTCGCGGGCAACTACGATCACTCGTCTCCTCGCCGCTGATATCTCTGTACCTTTTTTCCCTTTCTTTCCCCCTCTCTGTCTTTTGACGTACCGCGTACATCTGCCACGATCTCTGCTACTTTGTATCATTGCCTATCCCATCCATGGTTGTATATAATATATGTACATACATATATGCATCGCATACAAGAATATATATATTATTGAAACAGCTGATTGTGAAGTTGTACCCTAGTGAAGTTGTACTTTGCGAAGAATCTTGCACATCAGTCTGGGCATAATGACTTTGAAATGTCAAAAAAAAAAATGACCCTAAGAAAGGATTCCATACAGATTTTCAGAGTACAAAAAAAAAATTGGAACTTTAACGAATTCGAGATTCACTGGCAGTACTACAAGTTGACTCTCGTGAAATCTCGTGACTTATAGAGAAATTGCTTCAACGAATCATGCATAGAAGTAACGTTTAATGAGTGAAAATTTGCTTCGAAGATTGCCCATCTTTATGCGAAGATAATAATTTAAAAAAAACAAAGATTTAGTATACGATACGATCGATAACGTATTGTGATTGGTGAGAGGAACGATTGTTGATCGATTTTGTGCAATCATTCAACGGAGACTAATCGAAAAGTACCTTAAACTCTATCTTTTCCTCCAGCCCAGATGTGGATACCTCACTCACCCTACGAATTATCTCCATCCATACACTGGTTGTGCGCTATCTTTCTGCGATGCTGACCCCTCCACACATACACGCTTCAAGCACGTGGAGTCTATTTGTTTTGTCCGTTTGAAATTCAGAGATACACACATGTATGTAGTGAATATGCGAAAGAGAGAAGAAACGAGGTTGGGGGATACCCTTTTGAGCCAGTAAATTAATTACAGCTTAAAACATCGTTAGCCTGTTCCACAGGGTGGACCGTTCGGTTATTAACGCAGTACATCATACTTGCGGCTCGTTCTTCTCCCCTTCATCCTACAGCGGATCCTTCTTCGTTTATCGCAGTCCTTTTTTTTACCTCGTACGAGAGCCTAACGCTTCGTAACTTTGCACAAACTTAAAGTTGATATGTCATCACATATTTAAGAACAACAAATAAATTCGCCAAAGCAAATTGTATCTGAGATCAACTGTGCCACAAGTGCGTTTTGCAGGACTATTTTGCTGTTGTTTTTTCGCTAATGTATACGTCAAAGTTCAAACTATTATTCCAAGTATTTATTCCAAGTAAATCGAGTGGCAATGAACATTTTTAATTTCCCAATCAATTTTATGTATGTCATCTTCAAAAGACAAATCTTTTCTTCAACCGTATGACTTTTCCTATCAAAATAAATCGGGATGGTGTCGAGAACGAATTATACCTCGTGTTGTAATATTTCGTCTGGGGATTCGATAGGATTTCGACACTTGGTATAATTTAAAAGAAAATTTTAGAGTATTTAAAGCACGTAGCACCATCGAGTAAAACAGCAGTTTTGGACTAAAAAAAATGTTTCTATACAGAAAACTTTTACGCTGCCATTTTGTTCGCTCACACATCTTTAACTGGCCAGACTTGTAACACGTGTGTGCTACCCAGAAACGAGTAGTTAAATGCAGATTATCCTTCGCAGACTCACTGGCGCCCACCCTTTGATCGGATCTTTCGATCCATGGGGGGATGAAAATTGTGAAATATCGTCGAGTTCCACGTTGTGGCAATTACAGATATTGGAAAGCCCTACCACAGACGGTACAGGGACCATTTCCCCACTGCATTGCTCCTGTTCTGTTTTATCTCTCTCTCTCTGTGCTCTATCGCGCCATGCTCGAATCCCATTGGGTAATAAAGGTCGCGAATTGATCGTGCAGCTTACCACTTAACTCTGACATTAATTTTCTCTGTATCCCCGGTTTCTTCGGTAAGCCCTTTTTCTACCCTCAAAATCACATTACTATTTTTCTTATCGCAGATTTTTCATTCCCAAAGTAAATATAGCAGATAAAACTCTAGTAAAAAATATAACACAAGCAAGAAAAACTCACGTTTCTACTTTGTGAACGGCTTTGCTCTATTTTACGCTCGTTTTTTTCCTGCTCCGTATTAAGGGGTTAAAAAATCGCGAAAAGTGCCTTGTTTGCCTCCCAAGCGAGCGTGATACCTTAACGTAACGATATGTGTATAACGGCAATTTACGATAATTGGAGAAAATGCTTACGATGCTGGACAAAGGGCGAAACTGCAGCCGCGCATCGAGCATCGAAATTCTAACGTATATGGCATCCTTTCCAGTCCAAAGTCTGAAAATAACTTCCGGATTTGAGCACATGACATGAAAAACAGTGTGCAAACTGAACGGCGTGTGAATAAATGATTGTCGTAACAAATCGTGCGATTGAACCTTTTAGGAGTCTCATATCAATCATTCGCTAATACGTCATGAGAACCCCGTGCGAAACGGAGCGTTTCTTTTGTACACTGTGTGACTTCCGGGCCATTCTCTTTGTATGGAACAGACTCTAATGTTTTACGAGAATATCCGCAAAAGTACGATGCTCTCCTAGAGTAGCAGTTGCGAATAATCGTTCATTATAAAGAGAAGCCAAAATTGCTTTCACCATTATAATATTCTGCATATTGTCCGTCCAGCGCGCACTCGATCCACTTCTCATCGATCATACATGCATTCGTTTTTGCTCTTGTTCTTCAGCTGACGCATCTTGAACCTCTACCAGACCTAGGGAAATAGCTAATAGATGACACGGAACACGTGGTAACCATAATCCTGGTTTTTTAAACCTACTTCAAAAATTCACATCGATTTTTCGACAAGATTAGAATGGCAAATTCATTCGAGTTGGAATAAAGAAAATAAATGATAATTTTTAATAATTTTGATCAAAGTGTCTTTCGAAGAATATCGTATTATTATTCAGACGTTTTTTAACGATCTTAAATCCGCTTGGAATCAAAGAGATCAGAGTCATTGAACATTAGTAAAAAATGTCAAAGCGTGTCAGCAATATAGAGCAAGAAACATACATTTTTTCGAATGAAAATTGCCTGATCTTTTCAATTTTATTTTTATACAATTGGCACGTATAATGGCGTGTAACGTGCGAATAACACGCTGGGTGGTCATTGCAGGCTGATGTCAACCGCTTACGCGTGTAGATGAGTCAAAAGGTGGTCGGTAACATTTGTAAATGTCTTTTCCACGATACTCACATGATGAATACGACATTGGGTTATAGCTGACAGGACGTTATCGGTACTTGCCGCAGCCGGCGATATCACAAATATCACTGGATGTCTTGACCTCAACGCTCGCAAACCATTGCCTCGCTTAAGGATGTTGAGAAAACTCGCCTTACAATCATAACGATAAATACAATTTTATTGCTCTCAACATTACGGTAGCGAACGTGAAGCGGTAGGGGATGTTTATTAGCATCTCATCCTCTCATCAAGCGGTATTTTCGATGGGATTCCACCGAAACTATCGTTTACAGAAAATATTTGAATTTTCGCATAGTTTTTTAATAAATCGTTAATATAATAATATCAATAACAAAAGTGAAATAATTCAGCCGTCTCGAGATGAGGATTTGGCAAAGTTTCGTAAAACTAATCATTTGGTTCGGATATGAATGAGCCAGAGCTGAAAAATCGTGGACGAAGCAGGTCTTCCGGTCTTTTAGCCCTTGCAATGTGACCAATAAGAAACAAACAAGCTGACTGGAGATTGCCGGGAGGCGATAATGGGCTCCCCGCTAGGGTGCGACGTACCTCCTGCCTACTACCTATTATATCCACTGTACCTTCTATACGGTATATCGTATGCGTTTTAGAGATGCGACCAGCCGCCGTATATACCATACAAATGTGTGGTGGCTCTTGCCTCGATCTCTCCTGTCTCGCTGCACTTATACCGCAGGAACTAGAATGCGAATAAAAAGAAGAGGCGCAGTGGAAAGAGAGGCAGAGGCGATGCTGCTCGACAGGCTTGCTCGTAGGAAGAAACCATCCCGTATGTACAGAGTATATAGAAAGAAGAAACTCTGAAAGCTCCAAGCTATGCTGGTAATGCGAGCAGTGGCTCCCAATCGGCATCTTTTCATTGCCTCAGCGATGTGTCCATGTATCATACAGATTTCATCCGGAAATTCCACAACGGCGCTTCCGTAAGGATGTCTAATGTTTCTAAAAAATCGTATTCCGCCTGTGATATCAATCATATAACGCGAGACGGACTCGGGAATAACTTCCGTTGCGGATACGCTCGTTACTCCAAGAATTTCAGCGTTATCGTTCGTGTCAGCCACATTTTTCCGCGGTTATAAAACAATCGTTGCAAAGTTTTTTTGACGAATGCAAAGTACATTTTGAAAAAAAAAATGCGGGTTATTCATGATTCTTTTCGATGTATATTGCGTTACGATGTGTAACAACATTAATATCGAAATGAAAGACATTAATAATGCTCACTTTTTTCATTTGTTATCCTACATATCGTATCGAATTATCGAACTCCGTGTATAATATAGTATGCTCTCATAAATTTCTAAAGCATCTCACAAATGACGTTAGATCGAATCTGATTTCTTTTCCGGCCTTTTTGACATTCAACTTTGGAACTCGCCAGTGCTGGGAGTCACTGTTTGACACTTGGAATAAATTTGCACTATAATCGTTCGTTTTTGTTCAGATACACATGTAAATGTAGCAAAGATAATTCGCAACCATTAAAACGATAGCTCGTGTTCAGCGACAAAGTTATTCGAAAAAGAATTATTATTGCCATTCGTTATCGTTCGTGTCAGCTACATTTTTCCGCGGTTATAAAACAATCGTTGCAAAGTTTTTTTGACGAATGCAAAGTACATTTTGAAAAAAAAAATACGAGTTATTCATGATTCTTTTCGATGTATATTGCGTTACGATGTGTAACAACATTAATATCGAAATGAAAGACATTAATAATGCTCACTTTTTTCATTTGTTATCCTACATATCGTATCGAATTATCGAACTCCGTGTATAATATAGTATGCTCTCATAAATTTCTAAAGCATTTCACAAATGACGTTAGATCGAATCTGATTTCTATTCCGGCCTTTTTGACATTCCACTTTGGAACTCGGCAGTGCTGGGAGTCACTGTTTGACACTTGGAATAAATTTGCACTATAATCGTTCGTTTTTGTTCAGATACACATGTAAATGTAGCAAAGATAATTCGCAACCATTAAAACGATAGCTCGTGTTCAGCGACAAAGTTATTCGAAAAAGAATTATTATTGCCATTCGTTATCGTTCGTGTCAGCTACATTTTTCCGCGGTTATAAAACAATCGTTGCAAAGTTTTTTTGACGAATGCAAAGTACATTTTGAAAAAAAAAATACGAGTTATTCATGATTCTTTTCGATGTATATTGCGTTACGATGTGTAACAACATTAATATCGAAATGAAAGACATTAATAATGCTCACTTTTTTCATTTGTTATCCTACATATCGTATCGAATTATCGAACTCCGTGTATAATATAGTATGCTCTCATAAATTTCTAAAGCATTTCACAAATGACGTTAGATCGAATCTGATTTCTATTCCGGCCTTTTTGACATTCCACTTTGGAACTCGGCAGTGCTGGGAGTCACTGTTTGACACTTGGAATAAATTTGCACTATAATCGTTCGTTTTTGTTCAGATACACATGTAAATGTAGCAAAGATAATTCGCAACCATTAAAACGATAGCTCGTGTTCAGCGACAAAGTTATTCGAAAAAGAATTATTATTGCCATTCGTTATCGTTCGTGTCAGCTACATTTTTCCGCGGTTATAAAACAATCGTTGCAAAGTTTTTTTGACGAATGCAAAGTATATTTTGAAAAAAAAAATACGAGTTATTCATGATTCTTTTCGATGTATATTGCGTTACGATGTGTAACAACATTAATATCGAAATGAAAGACATTAATAATGCTCACTTTTTTCATTTGTTATCCTACATATCGTATCGAATTATCGAACTCCGTGTATAATATAGTATGCTCTCATAAATTTCTAAAGCATTTCACAAATGACGTTAGATCGAATCTGATTTCTTTTCCGTCCTTTTTGGCATTCCACTTTGGAACTCGGCAGTGCTGGGAGTCACTGTTTGACACTTGGAATAAATTTACACTATAATCGTTCGTTTTTGTTCAGATACACATGTAAATGTAGCAAAGATAATTCGCAACCATTAAAACGATAGCTCGTGTTCAGCGACAAAGTTATTCGAAAAAGAATTATTATTGCCATTCGTTATCGTTCGTGTCAGCTACATTTTTCCGCGGTTATAAAACAATCGTTGCAAAGTTTTTTTGACGAATGCAAAGTACATTTTGAAAAAAAAAATACGAGTTATTCATGATTCTTTTCGATGTATATTGCGTTACGATGTGTAACAACATTAATATCGAAATGAAAGACATTAATAATGCTCACTTTTTTCATTTGTTATCCTACATATCGTATCGAATTATCGAACTCCGTGTATAATATAGTATGCTCTCATAAATTTCTAAAGCATTTCACAAATGACGTTAGATCGAATCTGATTTCTTTTCCGTCCTTTTTGGCATTCCACTTTGGAACTCGGCAGTGCTGGGAGTCACTGTTTGACACTTGGAATAAATTTACACTATAATCGTTCGTTTTTGTTCAGATACACATGTAAATGTAGCAAAGATAATTCGCAACCATTAAAACGATAGCTCGTGTTCAGCGACAAAGTTATTCGAAAAAGAATTATTATTGCCATTCGTTATCGTTCGTGTCAGCTACATTTTTCCGCGGTTATAAAACAATCGTTGCAAAGTTTTTTTGACGAATGCAAAGTACATTTTGAAAAAAAAATGCGAGTTATTCATGATTCTTTTCGATGTATATTGCGTTACGATGTGCAATAATATTAGTAGCGAAATGAAAGACATTAATAACGCTCACTTTTTTCATTTGTTATGCTACATATCGTATCGAATTATCGAACTCCGTGTATAATATAGTATGCTCTCATAAATTTCGAAAGCATTTCACAAATGACGTTAGATCGAATCTGATTTCTTTTCCGGCCTTTTTGACATTCCACTTTGAAACTCGCCAGTGCTGGGAGTCACTGTTTGACACTTGGAATAAATTTGCACTATAATCGTTCGTTTTTGTTCAGATACACATGTAAATGTAGCAAAGATAATTCGCAACCATTAAAACGATAGCTCGCGTTCAGCGACAGAGTTATTCGAAAAAGAATTATTATTGCCATTCAAATGTACTCGGAAAAATGAAGGAATTTATTTCAAACGAAAAGAGATAAAGATAGAATGAATTACTTCGAAATCTTTGATAAGAACGATCATTTTCGAACTTTAAGTAGCTTTGTAAAGTTCCGGTGGTAAATTTCAAGCACACAATTAGGAGGAGACGGGTCCAAGTCCGCACGAGTAGCTTTGTCGTGAGACACCGCGCTGGCTTCTTTCTCTTTCGCATTGATCTTTTTTTCCCTTCGTCTTGACGTCTCGGTCTATCGACATCATTCCGAGGCACACCTATTCGCCAGGGCATTATTGATCGTAACTCGCCAACCGTGGCTAACCTGCGAGACTCTCATCTTATTTCATCCCAGTTCCTTTCTAACTTCATCACGTCTTACCTTTACTTCGTGCTTGTTTATTTTTTCCATCTTCCTCTTCTTCCTTTTTCCAATGCAGGACGTGAAATCAAGCGAGTTTCCTGTGTAAGGTGGACTCCTTTCCCTTTCCCAATTCCCCATGCTCTGTATTTCGGCCCTTTTCTTCCGACATACACCAGAGTCGATCTCTGGCTGACTTCGGGTATGAAATAAGTTTGTTAGGTGACGAGACGAGGCTCGACGTCGCGTTACAACTTTTTCTCTGGGTTCCAGAATTCCCAATGGAGCTACCCTTGGTTCATAGATAAGACACGTTCTCCGTCGCAGCTCTTTTTCATCTCTGTATCAATTCTAGCTCGTTTTATTCATCTTTGAATCCTTGTGCGGAAAATGAAGCTTTCAGACAGCTATTTTGCACCCTCTTGCAAAAGTCCATGGCATCGAATTTATCGTCTCTTTTTCTATCCAAATTAGTTTAATATACATACCATAGTGCTCAGTGTCCTACATGCATTTTTTATTCACTGTTTCAAAATTGTTACACCGTTCGGAAATTTTATTCAAGACACGGTCAGCATGAAATTCTACTCCGCGACAAAGTCGGGTGGAAGTTGAACACGTGGCTGGTATTAAAATGTGTTTACAGCCGAAAGACCTCCAGCGGCATATAATTCTCGTTCGGTGCCGGGCATGTCGAAATATTTTCCTCGCCGATGTACTCCTACACTGGAATCTTGATTTCAGGGCATGTACAAAAAAAAGGTCGTGTATCTCTCGATGTTATTCAACGGTAAAAGGTGTGTCAACGAGCACGAAGTAACATGTCTCCTTTTTCGGTAACCCCCTCGCACACGACGTCCAACTCTCGCTTTCGTATGGTTAGCGCGGTGTATTACATTAACCGACACTCTCGCCGTCTATCGTCTAGATGTCTATCTCCGAGAGGTGTATAAGGAACATCGTTAAGAAGAGAATTAGTTACAGGTGGAAGGCAAGAGTGGTGTGCTCCTCTCGGCGCATTCATCTTTGCGGGGTTTTCGAACTTGGACGCACCGGCCGGCAGGTATACGAGAAGCTTCGTCGATTCCTCGCTCCTATTCTTCCTCTCTCGATCTCTGCTTTTTTTTCGCTCGCACGTCGTTTTTATTCGATCGAATCGCCGCTACGAAGAATTTCACTTTGTATCGGATACACGAAGCATCTAGTGTCCTGTGGGAGTGGTTAGATACGTACGGGAGCCATATTGGAATCAATTAATGACAAAAAGCGTAACCCATGTGATTCAGCTGTCTTTGCTACATTGCGGAACGACAGGCATCGTCTATACATGCGAATCAATCGTTGATGATATATAAGGGCCTTTGTTTCGCGATCCATTTATACTGACGCTGTACGCGGTAGTGGATAACACATTATGGAGCACGACTTGTCAGTCTCTGCAGCCATCTACGGAATTCTTATGATGATTCGCTCTTTTCGATCCACTGATATTCATCGCCGCAGTCATCGATATTCATGAAAATCAAAATGACGATATTTTATTCATGCGTTTGTCCGCGACAAAATGGGAAATGTAACGAAATACCCACTAAAACCGTGTATGCGATATGGTAACGTTCTTTTCCCCACGTTACATGAATTTTTTTCCGCAACGACGATCCGCAATGATGATGCGGTCGTAATAACTTTCGTGTCATATCGAGGCAACATTCTTAGGGTTCGTACCTTCGGCAATTGCGTGTTGTTCTCGTTTCAAGATCAAGCTAAAGTCAGAGAGGATATTGGAACTTTGAATTAGAGTTACACCGCATCGGCGCTAAGAGCATCGAAACCGCAGAGTGTGTTGCGACCGCATAAACTGCATCGAACCATATCTGCCGCAAAAGCAATTTTTTTTCAAATGTTCCATACTATCGAAGTTGCAATAAGGCCTGGGAGGGCAAGGAGATGGGCGCACAACAAAGGTGGGAGGCAGAGGAAGAACCGATGAGGAAGAATCGTGATGCTGTTGCTTGAAAACTAGTTTATACGCGTACACATTCTGCCTGCTATGCCTGCACCTCGACAGACACAGAAGTGTGTTCTTTTTTGTTGCTCCGTTTCTCTCCTCTTTCTTTCCATCTGGACGGGTAATATAATAAATGTGATAGCAGGGGCAGTCCAGCGTTCAAAGTTTCCAACTGACTGTAGGTGTATGCACGTCCGAGGGCAGCCGCGGGGAGCCTGCCTAAGAATGAGTCTGAATCCTAGACCGAGGCTCAAATTGCTCCCATTTCCACACACCGTCTCTATTTTCCTGGCTATTAAATCGAATACAGCGAGTGTCGGAGAAAGACAGTTGTAAAATAGTGAACAAGCGGTGTAGCACGTAATGAGGATGGCGTGGCTGTGCCATTGAGACACAATGCACTGCACAAGGACATAATCTCACTCGTGTGTAAGAACAAAAAGCTTTTGAATTCCAATTCCACCTTCTTTTTGCCCATCGCGACCGATGCAACCATTACTGTGGAAAGAAAAACAGTAGCTCGGAAGCTGTAAAATCGTTATCGTGTCTGTCGCTGACAACATTGAATATCTTTCTCATTTTATTTGTCTCGTGAAACGTTCTTTTCGAGCAGATTGTTGCTGTAATTCCGCACGATATGTGGACGACGTAACGAAACTTTAAGGGATACTCAGTACCGATTTCTGTGTATTTTACAGTCTGTACAAGATGAATCAACTGTAAAAACATTTTTGAGTGATTTTCTGTCTGGCTGATGGTAAAAAGTTTGGAATTTTGGTTGTTAATTGTGATTCAAAATATCGTCCGGCCATGGTGCACTTGCGCGGAGTTTTCGCGTTTTGATACGAGTCTAGCTGTGACTTTTGATTTTTCACGGATTTTAGCATGTTAAAAGTTGTAAGAGGAGGGAACACAGCGACAAGAAGAATAGCTGCAATCGCGAAGCTCGGCTGGAACATTAAAGAAGCTGATCCTACCAAAGAGCCCCTTGTCGGAGATGCTTTCGCGAACGAGGGATGCTGGAACGAACGCGAAGGATCCTCGAAGCTTTGAAAAGTCAGGCTATGGTCGCCGAGCACCGGAGCTTACACCCCATAAATGCGGATACTCCATGGAGTCTGAGAGATTCGTCGTTACTCGAGAAAGAGATATTTGTTTCCTACCCTTGGTCTTCTACAAAATCTCGGACAACGATCAACCTCGTCCATCGGACTTTTCTACTTTTATCTCTCCCGCATCCGCTTTCTCCTTCATTGTGACTTTTATTCTTTCGTATTCTTTGTTTATCGCTCGACCGCAGAACTCCCTCCACGGATATCCCATCAGGATAATGTGACGAAGGACTGCAGTTGAGGAATGAAGCAATTTTTCCCATATTTTATACCGAACGCGATAAAAACACAGCAAACTTTCATCGCAGAATCAGCAAGTATATTACAGCTTAAACTGCAAGTCATTTTACACGTCGTAAATCTCAGCGGAATGGTGATCAATACCCAGCAGTGAGGTACCCTCATTTCCAAGGGCGTATGTTATCAAGCATCTAACGTCTGTCGTTTGTGAATTCAGCACCTTTTGAATTCAACAACGATAAATTTAATCTCGTGCAAACATTCTTATAGAAGAGTCATTCTTTCATGTCAAGTACGCCTTGGATAAGTCTTTGAAAAAATGTAAATAATCGTAAGTTTTTTTTCCACGTTTTACACGTTCCTTGTTGACCAGATTAAACCGTTAATGCTCTTTTACAAGTTTAATCGGGATAGATATCGGATATCGATAGAATATATCAGGACGACGTTCGGTCCAGTCGTTTTTTATCCCCGTCAGCCAACTTTTACTGTTTAATAAGTCGTTGTGTAAAATACCATTTTTCATCCGTACGCGTCTTTGAGTATATTTCTCGAAAAGAGGGTTTCCGGAGAGAGAAGGGAGGCTTTCAGGTCACCGAATCCACCCCAGCGTTCAAGTGACACACCATTTATTATTTCGAAGGGCAGATCTTCTCGCCTGTGCTGGCTAAATGTTACACTTGCTCGATTCTCATTAGATTTACTTCTGTATGGAAGAAAAACCGTGCTTGACCATTCGAGATCGAGCAAAGTCGAGTTTTGTACAGCCAAGTATCTTTCGTAAACGCTGTATGTACTTTTTTCCTTTGTGCTGAACTTGCTTTGCGCCGGTACATCTTCAAGGTAAAACTACACTCGGTAATCAGCCATACGAGTCAGGTCTGCCTCTTTGGTTGTTGATCACGTTGATCCGGTCTTGCACCGCGAGCTGTTTAACTCGACGAGAGCTTGATAATCCGAACCTTGACTCGTGCAACTCATTTCCAACTTCTCTTCACTGCAGCTTCTTATTGCAAATTCTTGCTTTTCATAAAATTTATGCTCGGTTCTCAATTTTCTTTTTTTTGCATCGCACTCATATCGTTAATGATGATAATGAAAGTTCCAAGTACATGTTAATGCATATTTAACCCAGCTTAACGCAGTTTGTGTTTTTACACGTCTCGAAATTGCAAATTTGCTAATTTGCAAGTTCTTCATTTTTGCGATACGCCGTCAGTACAGATTCAACTGATTGCTTCACTGGTCAAATGTCAATGTCAAGATCTCGTGGAGGAAATAGACCGATTCTTAAGGAGATGGCGAAGGAACATGCGCTAGAGTACCAGGAATAGTTTTGTGAGCGAAAATTCGAAAAAAAAATGTTTCGTTGATTTTGGTTACTTTTCCAGAATCGTCGAAAAGCCGAAATTTCAAATGATCATAACTTCCTTCCTAATGAAGCTACATAGATTTTTTGGGGGTGTTTTGAAAAGCCCTCGAGTAGACTTAAACAGTCGTGAAAGTTAAATATCGATAGCTCGATTGCTTCACCCTCAAAATCGGTGTTGAAAACTGGCGAAAAAAACGCAAAGGGGTATGCATAGGAAAATTGGCGAAAATCGAAGGGTCAACTTTAAAAATCTGCCAAAAATCGAAAAATTAAGATATCTCGATGAACCGAACGACATTTTGAAGCCTCAATAATCCCAAAGAGAATCAGCACAAGTCTGGGTATCCATCTCGAACGAGAAAAAAATGGCAAACATTTTAGTGAACCAACTCAAATCGGCAGAAAGTGACGAAAAATTTTGAATTTCGAAAATTATTTTCAATGGTCCATATCGATGTATCTTTTCCCACTGATTACGAAACACACCGGTATTTCATCGAAAACCCAATATTTCCATCCGAAAATGCGATAATATGAATTTGATCGATTAATTACCATTTTCTCATTGAAATATCGAGTTTTCGGGAAAAAGTCGATGGGTTTCGTGTTCAGTGGAAAATTTCCGATCGAATAAGCTCCTAAAATATTGAAAATTTGAAAAAAAAATTTCGACTCATTTTTCGCCACTTTCCCAGAATCGTCGAAAAGTCGAAATTTCAAATGATCATAACTTCCTTCCTAATAAAGCTACATAGATTTTTTGGGGGTGTTTTGAAAAGCCCTCGAGTAGACTTAAGCAGTCGTGAAAGTTAAATATCGATAGCTCGATTGCTTCACCCTCAAAATCGGTGTTGAAAACTGGCGAAAAAAACGCAAAGGGGTATGTATGGGAAAATTGGCAAAAATCGGTGATCCTACTTAAATAATCTGTCAAAAATCGAAAAATCAAGATATCTAGACAAACCAAACCTCATTTTGAAGCCTCATCAATTGCCAAGAGAATAAGCACAAGTCGGCGTGTCCAACTCAAACGAAAAAAAAATAGCGAACATTTTAGTGAACCAATCGACACCTGAAATATTGAAAATTTGAAAAAAAAATGTCAACTCATCTTTCGCCATTTTTCCCTGATGCGTGCGTATGTTTTGATTGAATTATTAAATGCTCATGATAAAATTACGTAAAAAATCAAGGCGCTGCAGCGCAATCGTGCGATCGCGCGTGTGAGCGCGAGCACCCATCCCTAATATATTATAATAAAGCAAGTTGCTTGCGCAAATGCGATGAATCGATACTCGGAATATATGTATAGCTGCGAAGAGAGCTTGTGAAAAAAAGATGTCAAATAGAAATCAGAAAAAGAGGAGAGGCTGAGGAAAAAAAGATGTGATCGCGAAGTAAAGTGGCTCGGTGGATGTATCGAACTTCAGCTTTCGCCGTCGTTCTTCGGCAGTGTGTAGGGTCGTCGTCTCGGCTGGCCTCGACATCGTTGGTTTCGTGCTTCACCCTGGCCTTCAAATGGTTGCCATAGTCGCTTTTTGCAGCATGCTAGTGGTGCCAGCACGCAACTCTCTTCCCTTTCTGTTCCTCTTACGGATTCTCTGTGCTGGTGAAACGAACGGGGATCGAAATGGAAAGCGAAATTCGTGGTGAATTTCAATGGCTCGCCAGTTCGTGCTCGGAAAGCCTGCGTTGTATGATCGCGAAAAGTCTCACCCCTTACTCCACACGAAGGTCGCATCCTCCTCACCAGGACCAAACTTTCCGAGGAAAGTTTCCACTGAAAATCCGAACGCGCTGCGAGCTATTTCTCATGTTCGACGATTCGACAAGATGAAAGTTTCAAACTTTTCGCAACCCTGTCATTTCTCTTTTTGAGGCTTTTGCCAGGTGGCAGGTTCGCGATGATTCGATTTCGGAGGATCTTGCATTTTCTTCTCCGCCTCTGAACGATCGATCCGCTTATTGATGTGAGCATTCTTTTTCATGGCGTGTGAAGACAAGCGTCTATCTCGAAAAAGTCCACCACTGATGTTCACGGTTTCCGTTGTAAATGCAATAATGGATTTTTACGCTATTCTGTTACACTCGAGTTTACAGACAGGAAAAGTTTATTGATTTCTATCGCTTTGAGAATACAAAACAAAGGTGACGGTGCGGCGTATTGCAAGTTATTTAATTACAAAACAATTGAAGACTAAACAAATCGATCCTTAGTTCAGAAAACACCTTTTTTATAGAGACGTTTCGTTCAGCCTACAACGATTTTGTATTCAAGTAGTAACTGCATTACGCTAGCAGACACGGTATTCAAAGCAGCCAAGACACATTTTTCTCCTTCCATATTTATTAGTTTCCAGAAGTCTGTCGATTCTCGAGCCTTCAGAACCATTTCGAGTACGTCTAAAAAATTCGTTCGTGGCCATGTGACGCACCGGCTCTTCGTTCCCTTTTATTCAAAAATTAACGAGGTTTCCTGACCCTCGGACGCTCTTTGCTTCGCATTCAGCAGTTATCGCTATGGATAACAATCGTAGGAAAATCTCGTTCTCACCGAGGCAATGAAGCAATTTATAGGTAATCGAACGGGGCCGTTTCGCAGTCTCGTTCGGTAGGGTATACGGTCCTTTACCGAAAAAAAGTGTCGCGGAAAAGAGGGCCGTCCCTCTTCAATACCATAGTCGAGCTTCAGCGAGATAACGACAAGGAAAGTAGAAAACATTGAGTCCCGCGGAACGTGAGCAAGTGGAGACCGGGATTTTCTCCTGTTGGGAATAGCTATATATCCCGAAAGTGGAGAAGGCAAACGCTTGGTGGGATTTACCATAAGAATGGTTGCCATTATTCGCATAGATCCGAGCCGGGTCATGGCGGTAGCTGGGCGAGAAGGAGACTCGGAGCCGAAAATGGCCAAAGCCAGCTAAGGGGCTGGTGACAGATGCTCTGTATGCAAATTCACGCGGGACTTCTCCATCTTCCTTCCTTCCCAATGTTGAAAACGTCCTCCCGCTGTGCACCGAGGTACCCCATCAACTGGGAAACATGGGAAGATATAAGGCAGTACCATCTCCGTCGGCTTTGAGGCTGTCTTCTTCCTCGAGAAAATCTAAGGTGAGCTATATTGCCACCTCCTGTACCCGGTGTTACAAAAACATGACACCTGGCGCAAAATACTTTGCGGATCTTTCGTCTTTCTCCAAGGAAAAACATGATTTAAAATCATTTCGTTATAGCACGCTTTGAAACTAGCTGGTTTCACGGATTTTCACGTAGTTTTGAGAAAATGTCGTCCAAAGTTCAACAAAAACACAGCAAAATGCTTATTTTCATATCCGGTTTGGCACTGCGTTATAAGAAACAAAATTTGAAAAAATGAAAAAAAAAACAACAAAAGTTTATTCTCACGGTAATCTCGAGATCCGACGTGGGGAAAATGATATTTGCAACTGTAAATACTGCAGAGTATCGTTCACGGGGATGCAAGTTCTTGGCCACCGAGTATATAATTCTTTTTACGTGCATCTTCCCACTGATGATCAGAGAACTCATCCCCCTGATGAAGATCCGGTATTCATTCCCGCTGTTGAGCTTTCTTGCACCCAGTGTTTTCCGCATTTCCATCGGAAGTCTCCAAGGAAGAAAGGGCATAAGGATGAGGAAAGATGGAGGCACGTGGTGGTGTATAACAGACAGGGGGAGCGGGACACGAGAGAGAGAATTGGAGAGCAGGAAAAGGGCGTTAATTGAAACGAAAGCCTTGATGGTTCGCCGTCCCGCCTTGTGTTGGTTCCCTCTTCTTTCTTAGTTTCCCTACTATCTTGTTAAAGATTCCACTTAAGTTACAAAGACGTTCTTGCGTTACCCTCGTTTCTTCTTTTTCTTCACTTTCTTCTCTGCTTAGGTAGGTTGCGGAAAAATCGAAAGCTTATATAACAAAAAAGCCTCTATAAGGAAGCTAGCTCCATAAATTGACTTGAATTGAATTCTCTTCGCTGCTCGCGAACTCTATGTGTAGGTACACGACAGATCATTTACCACGGCAGGACGAATACATCCAAGTGAACCCTCGTTTTTATTCTGCAAGAGTTTTGAAAAGAGTTTTGAAAAAGGGTATGAAATTATCACCTCACTGTCTGATGGAAGCAGAAAGGTCGAGATGGATACGTGAGAGGCTGTTTTAATAGACAAGACGACAAAGTTTGATGTAAAATACGCGAAAGACCGAGTACGCCCAGTGGCGACATCTCTGAACGTCATACGCGAGAAGTCACGATTGAAATTCCGGCTAAACCTTGAACTTAGTGAGCAGTTCATGTTCGCTTTTTGGACATGAAATACTCTGTATTGTGTGAATAATTTTGCAATTGATTCTCTGAATAACAAAGCTTGCTTTTGCTACAGCGTTTGGGTACAAGATCGTCGCAAGGAAGCTACTGCAGGAGAGAGCCTAATTCCTTGCGAACCACTGAGGCAACCCTTCTTGATGCCAAAACTTTTCGCAATATTGCAGTAAATTTCCATGGCTGGCTAGAGAGTGAGACTCAAAGAGGGCCTTGAAATTAATTTAATTAGCGGTCGGTCTAGCCACTCTCGAACTCCAGTTAAAATCTCGTTCATAACACCTGCCGCGAGTCAGCGGTAGCGTGTAAGGCAGATCAGGTGGTGGTTTTAGGTTTGATGTTCAAAGGGAACGATTACTCGACGTCTGCGATCATCAAATAACACAATCTCGTCGTCCCTTCGTCTCCTTTTCAAATCTAAAGTCGCCAGATGGCGTATTGCCTCAAATGCAAGGGGAATTAATTGCTGATGCAAAACTTGAAGCTCCTCTATGACAAATTTCGCGAACGAAATATATCGAATATGTGTCCGAGAAAATTTAGGAGCAAATTTGGATACATGATGCTGCTGAATTTATACCGCTGAATTTACGTCTTATCCCAGTGAGTGCTTTTTGTATTGTCGTGAAAAAATAGTTTAGTATGTGGCTGATCATAGTTTTCTTCTAAACTTCATTTTCCGTGTCCTTCGTAAGATGAAACGAAGGCATAATTGCCGAGAGTGAAAAAAAAGGTTTGTTATCAGAAATTTCGCAAATTTACAAGACTTATTTATTATTAATAGCGTCGTTAAAATACATTTGGGAATTTCTTGTAAACGAATGAAGCAACTTGATTGGACTTATTTTTTCTTGACGAGTCTCTTGAGTAGCGTCTTGGAAATGCGGTGCTAGACTGATGGAAGGGATGGCTCACAGAAATCTCGTCTTTTGTGAACATCATCGAAGGAGGCGTAACGACATAAGCCACGGAAAGAAAGCTGGGAAAAACGGGCAAATGAAATTTAATTCAGGGAATTCAATTAAAAGTAATACCGTCTGTTGTATTATTCCTTGAATTTTCATAGGGTTCATTCTGATGAGTCTTCGTCAGCCAAATCTGTACAGCGCAGCCTCCCACCTTGACCGGTCGGGTAACGCGAGCCGAGCAGATTATTTCTTTATTCTTCATCATCTACTTCCAGCATCCCCAAGATAACCAACACGATTGCCAATGCTAAATCAATGTGATGGTTGTGCTTCCTTTTTTCAACGCATTCGGCACTTTTATATGAAATGAAAAAGAAAAAAGCAATTGAAAAATCTCAAAATAAATGGACTTGCTCATTCGGCACTGATGAAGACATTAATTTAGAGTTTTGCAAAAATGCATGCACGTTAAGCATACTTTTTGCTCTTCCAATCTCAACAACAAATTTGCTAGCTTGTCAAAAAAAAGATTGCCAAATAACATTTTGTTTTGAGCCCAGGCATAGCTCTTCTAATTGCTTTTGCTGTCCATGTCGATTAAACTCAAAGGCTCGGAGAATAGCATCATTCTCAAAGTCCGACAGACGTTATATGGAGCGTAATAGGAGTCCAAGTGGGAATTATATCGTGATAACCCTGCAGTGAAATAAATGCAGTTGATCTCAGAAGAATGTTTTATGTTAACGAGTTTCCATCTCGTCATAATCATTTATCGCTTCGGATACCGTGCACGAGTAGAGGAATCCTCGTGGGCAATTTACTTGGTAATTGCTACGGTCAAGTTGAATCAAATCAGTGCTAAGTTTTCACAGGCGGATCTCTCGAGTGACATTTTCAATTTAATTGGTTTATTTTTTTCCGGTAGTTATTGCGCGGATTTTAGCACCATTCGAGAAATAAGTCGTTACATTTTTATTGAAAGACGTACCGTCTTTGTTATCGCAAAGTAAATTGCGGAAATGAGGGTGCCATAAAAATGCTCATATAACTTGAAAAAAAATTAATCTCATAAAGTGTATTTTTCACGGCTCCTTTGAACGAAACTACAAACGGCAATTCTGAAAAAATGTGATTTTATCGCGCATCCACTGGAGTTACTATTTTTTCAACATTGATTAACAGAACGAGAAATAGAAACGATGGTGGACGAACGAAAATAGAGAAGGGGCAAATTCAGGGAGTAACGAAATGTATTGTTGGAGGGCAAATCCATAAATTCGAAATTATGCATTGAAAGTTAACAATTCTACTTTACCGGAACGGATGCAACTCATTAAATGTTCCATCAGCTGTAACTCGCTCTCGCGTGTGGAATATTCGCAAAATGAAAGAGAAGACTCGTACCCACGGTATTATCGTCGTAATCCGTTTTTGTGCCTGGAAAACTTTCGTTTATTCTTCACATATATCTCTTCGCACCGCGCTCCTCTTCCGGTCCGTGGGCTTCTCCGACCCTCCCGCGGAATCTCTATTAGTGCGGTTTTGTATTTTCGCTCGGTTGCTCTTCCTTCTTTTTACGTACCTCGTAAATTATCTCGGTGGAAAACACAGCACGAAATTCGATCGAGAAATGGTTTGAATTCCGTTTTCCATTTCTCTCACTCTTTCTTTCTCTCGTATACACGCATAAATATACGAATTCTCGTTCTTTCGTGAGATGGATAGCTCGCACGATTCCGGAATGCTAATGTCACGTGTTTACAGCCACGAGTCGATCGCGAACGACTCAAATACAGTGGGAATTGTCACAGAGGCTGCCACACACTTGTATATATATAGGCGCACTTTTGGGGTGTCCCCAAAGAAGAAAACCACCCTCGCTGGGCTCTCGCTGCACCTCTTTCCGTGGTATACACTTTCGTCATAGAGTGGTAAAGCTCCATCGAATACCCCTCACGGTATATTTCCCCTCTCGCTCCAACTTACTTCACAATTTTCCATCCCTTACGGTGAGTTTACGAAAAATGCGAGCACCGCTGGAACACGCGAAAAGTGAGTTGCCAGCGAGAGAAAAAGGGCAACGGAGTAAGAGTTGGCAGCAGGGGGGGGTAAGAGGGAAAAAGACAAAAATGGAAGAGAATTTCGTAACCGGCGACAGAGGTTTTCTGTATATATAACGCTCTGGGAACACTTTAAAATGTCTCGGTGAAATTTACGAGGCGTCGCACCCCATCCTCTCTCCTAAAGTACCCGTGGGAATTGAGAGATTTTCCTTCCGCGAAACTTTCTCTCTTACGCTGAACGCTCCGCGGAACAATTTTTCGCTCTCTCTTCAAAAAACTTTCGAAAATTTGGGAATAAACGTGCACGTTTTTATTCGACTGCAAAATAACTGTTAATTATTACCATTTACTTATCGGAGCTGCGAGAGAGGTAAGAAGCGAATTTCTGGACGACTTTCTTTAAGTTTGCAACGTACAATTTTGTTGGTGATTGTTGGCTCAATAAAATTATATAAAAATAATTAGGGGTCGTAATTTTTAAGCGCTCAAACTTTGTTTATACATGCCTTCAATCGACAATTATATTTGTTAGCCATGCATGAAAAAAAAAGTGCATTGAGCGATTTTGAAAATCAGTTTTCACGTCTTAGTTGAAAAATGATTTTTCTGATCGATCGTCGATGTTGATTCAGATTTTTCTTGAATATGGGCACTCGTCAGCGAACAAGCGAGGGTAGAAAACTTGTAAGGCTTCTCTCTCCGTCAAAGAAAACTTGGTAAGACGGGTCAAGCAGCGTATACGACGCACTTTAATGAGAGTGAAAGTTGCTGCCCTACGGCAGACCGCAATGCAGAACATAATATAGTCATGTACTTGTGCCAAACTTGTCTCAATTCTCCCAACCACGAACGATCAATGCAATGAGCCCAGATGGATCAAGAATATTCAAAGCGACATAAATTATATTTACTTTACTTTATTTCGTCGTTGCTTTGAAAAAAATCTACGCCTTTTCACATTTCGTTATCCATGAAAGATATCGCGATGAAGGAAGAAATAATAACAGTTTAATCTAAAAATAATGTAAATTAATTACGTCAGTGAGCACCCATGGTCTTTGTCCATAAATAGCATCACAGACTCTAAATTGATCGTCGTTATAGTTGTGTCGTATAAAAGAATATTTTTACGAATGCAAGACATTTTTTTCCGTTCAATGAAAACAGATAATCCGGTGATGAAAAAAATGTATGCAAAGTAAGAATAATCGAAATAATAAAGAATAAAATATAGAAAGATACGAGGAGGAGAGGAAGGAAATAAATGAGAATATGCTGATCAGAAGGCACGAGGAGGATTGCCGGCAAGGGGCACGTTTATTCAAATTCTCTCGTGACATTCGATTTTCGCGTATCGATGCTGCAGCCTTTTCAACGTGTTCCGAATACAAATGCCTTGAGCTCGATTTCTCTCTCACAATCTTTCCTATTTTTCCTCCTCATTTTCTCTCCAGGGGTTGTATGCTCTACCGCAAACCCTCCTTCCGTATTTTGCCAAAAAAAAAAATCTCATGCCCCTGCCACTTTCGTGCATTCGGGGCATTCCCTTCTTCCCCCGTTTTCAATGTAAAAAGAAAAGGACCGAAAAAGAAACAAAACAAGTCGGGAAATAAAAAATAACGCGAGGAGCAGGGACGCAGGTAGGGTAAAAGCTGGAAATGAGTCGACCTCGTTTTCAAGGCACATTTTCTCTTAAACGTCGCTTAGAAAAGATCCGGAGGAACCGCTCTCAAACTCCGAAGATAAAATCAGTGAGTCGCGGAGTTTTTCTTACGTCAAACTGAATCGCTTTAGCGAATTGCTCAGATTTTTTTCTTCAATTTCTCTCTCGTTAATTCTTGATGGTCGTCTTTCGGGAAAAAGGGAACAGCAGACATTGGATCGAATGGCATAGCCGGCGAACCCTTTCACGAGTCTTGTAACCTCGCGAAGATTTGGTGGTGGGAGAAATTGAAAAAAAAATCATTCTTTCTGGAAATTCCGATTTTATTCAGCGGAATTCTCATTATTTTTTATTGTATTTCGAAATATTTCCAAAAAAAATAAATAGTAATCGCAATACATGCAGTTTATGGACAATGATTACAACAGACGTTCGAGTCATGCTACGGTTTCACATAGTCAAAATTGAATCAGAACAAAAGCTCTTTGTATAGTTTAAGGGATGGTTTTTAATTTTGCAACAGTTGTAACGAAAATTCCTTCTATAATTCGATAAAGAAATACGACAACAAAATAGAAACACACTCCGCAATACCGGAATGACCCCAATCAACTCGACTTTTCCCTTATTTTCCCTTCGATTTTTCCTGATTTATTGGGCTATGTATATAAATCTCATCAGGAATTTCTGCCCACTGTCTACTCACGAGCTCTTAAGCCTTCCATTAGATTTTGCGTCGGTTGCTCCATTTATGAGACGAGACCGTGAAACACACTTTCATGGTATAACTTCATCGGTAAAAGAGTATATCCCGTGCGTTCGGTCGTCAATTCGCAGCGGTGTTCTCCGGAATATCCGTTTCAACCCCTCATCCCGTTGTTGTATGTTTTCTACCCCTCTGACGTCTTCGACTGTCGCGAGGGTAGCTCATTTTCCAACCCTCAAAAACTCCTCAGCATCTTCCACGAGTCTTCCAAATAGAATTTGCGGTCATGTGGTTCAACTTCCTCTAGCCCATCTTCTTGTACGCCTATCTCGCTGCATCATCCGCTTCTTTGAATAATACGCATTGTGTCACGCTCGGTAACTTTAATGAACGATACATTCGAAGAGCAATAAAGCGTTTTCTCACAGCGATATGAGGTCCAGTGCGCTTTTGCGGAGAATAAAGTTTTGCTGGAAATTTTTATTCAAAGATTTCCTTTTTATTTACTTTGCCCGACTCAAAACGTGCCAGGTGTCCCTTCCATTGGTTTTACGACCGGTCACCAAAGGACCGTATACACTGAACGTCATTTCCATAGGAATCGCTCATCGGGGAACCTCAAAAGCTCCATCAGCAGCATTACGACGAGCAATTGCGAGTGAAGCTGTACGATATTTCCTTCCCTTCCATCAATCTCCCTTCGTTCGTCCGCCGTTCCCATCATCGTTGGTGGACAAACTTCGGATTTGTGCGGAAATTTGGGGAAGAGGTAAAAATATTAAAATCCTACAACAGACCAACTTTCAGATGAGGATAAATTGTGGAGATGGAATCTTAACAAACCGTGAAATAAGAAATATTTGAATGTCCATGTGTCGCATGTGGTAAATCCAATCGTAAAAAAATGAAACGATACCGACGAATTTATTTTTCTTAAAAAGAGTATTTTGTAGTGCGTTTTTTTAGGCATATAGGATTTTTCGAAAATTAAAAACACGCCACGGTAGTTTTTTCAATTGGTTCAAAAATATATTAGACATCCTGCAAAATGCATACGGATTTTTACATGAGCGACGTGTACCATCGTTTTTTTTTTCATCACTGGTCTGAATCTTCTCCGCGCCTGGATTCCGTTTATTCTCCATGCTCTGAAGCATCGACTTGTTTGTCGTTATTTCTTTCCAACGTCCTCTTATTCCGTACCGAAGGAGATCGATATATCTTCGCAATGGACCATATTCGCGAGAAAACTCGATAGATAAACTCGAAATTTTCGCACGAGTGATCGGTCTAGCTGAGCAAGCAATTTATCTAAAGCTGCCAATCCACTTTGAGGCGAGAATGTTTTACCCGACGCTGCTTCCCTTAAGCCTTTTTCAATCTCCCGATACCGTGCTCGGTGGCACCTATTTTGTTTTCCTCATTTCCGGTTTTTTTCATTTTACACTCGACGAATAATCATTGTAGAGTCTGCAAAAACAATTTCACATTTATCCAGCAACTATTGTTACTCTGTCGTACCAAATCTGAAAGCCCAAGTGTCAGTCTCTTGCACTCCAAAGTATGATCGTAAAAAAATCATAAAAATACACATTTTTAAAGAAGGACTGAGCTGCGCCAGAGTCTTCGAGATGTTGAGCTTCGCTTCAAACCCTCTAGAACCGGCCAGTTCCAGGAGACCGGTGGTTTTTATTAGATCCTGAGGATTGAACGGTCTCTCCTGTGGGACCAACACTCTCCTGAGACAATTGAAACGATACATCAATGCTAGGCAGGTCCCCTCGCAACCGGTTTTTTCCCCGGGTCGGTGGCGATTTCTATTTTCTCTTTCTGTTTCTAGGACACTCCTGCCTTGCGTCTATGACTATACCAGAGCGGAATTGAAATATGGTTACAGACCATTTGAAATCTGTTACTGCGTGTACCGTTCCCTATGAAATTTATAAGGATACGCAACTTGTGCTTCGTACAAGTCAAACTCTAAGTAGGGAAGAAACGCTGTGTATCCCTTCGCGTTTTAGCGATGATTCAGTAGAATGTTTTTGGTGTTACGGAAAGATGTGGTAATTAGCATATTTCAACATAAAATTCTGGCACTGTTTACGGTTCATACATTGTGAACCATATGAAACGTACATTGTGTCGTTTTCGAGGTATGCAACGGTCGAAAAAAACCAAGTTCCGCAGCGTTAAAATCGATGCTGATTTCGACTGTCGTTCTTACAATTTCCAGACAGCTATCAGTAAACCCTTAAAGGTACGATGCTTTCCACAACGCCACCTGGCACAATTTCAAAGCGGTTTAACACGTCAGAGGATGAAAGTTTACGGTCAAATCGTTTTTACGCTTTATCAATTTGTTTACAAAAAATGACAAGATCCAAAGCACTTTTTTAGACGAAATTCATTACTGAAGAAAGTTTAAAGAATATCCTTATGATTTTTGGTATACGAGGGTTTTCGAGGTCAGCGATCATGAATCCGCGATCAGATTTTCGAATTTAAAAATGGCGCATTCAACACGGGGTGCGATATTTCGAAAAATTGTAAAACTGGTATTCAGGGGTTTTCCAACAACGCATTCATGATCAGCGAACCCGAAAGCCCATAAAACCGTATAACGTTAAAAAAAATAGTCCTCCTGAAAATGCGTTCCGCAAATAAGGGTTAACAAAGGAGCGAGGCTTCTTTCGATTGCTTTGTTATCCTGGCAAAACGCGGGACACGTTTTGAGACAGTCAAAGATCTTAATTACAAAGTGGTCCATGTCTGAATTACCCGCTGTAGAAACTCTTAGGAATGCATTTTGTTTCCGCATAGCCGTCCTTTCTCTTCTTAATCCTCGAAAGCCCGCCGCGATATCCCGAGGATCCGACGTAACCGCGACATTGAATCTACGTCCTTTTAACCCCTTTGTAGATCTCTCGAAAAGTCTCATCCTCTTCGCCTTTGTCCGATTTTGATTTAATTCAAAGTCCGCACGGACGTTAACGTCCAAGCCGATTGAACGTTCATTTGTATAAAAATCTCGAAGCAACAATCCCATTCGTGAATACAATTCACGTACGTGCGTAATAATTAGATATTCACAGGCACGCTCCGCAGCAGTTTATACTCACGACCACCACTTTGTTATCTCGCAGCATTATCGTTTTCCAGGGATTGCTTCCACTACGTTCCTGCCTTTTACGTGAGATTCGGGTCCTCGCGAGAAAGGGGATTATCTTCATGGTCCACGAAATCGAACGATTATCGTTGATCGAGCCGATTTTCTCGGCTTCATCTCACGACTCACGACTCGCGGAATTTCATGAGCGGTGGGTTTTTTGTTTCGTCCTGTCTCCAAAAACCTTTCGTACTATTGTAGGCCCGTATGCTCAATGAAGGGAAAGGCATTTCACGTTGACATTTATATCCCAATATTCTTCGCGATGACTCAATGCCATCAATTGTAAATTACAGTACCGACAGTGGTGGCAGGATGATGGATCACATGGCATTGTAATTTTGGCAGCGAGAATTTTTTTTCGTTCAATGGATAAAAGTCATTAGCAATGTCAAAACGATGATGTAGCTTAAAAATTAAGGTATTTAGCGTTCTCGCTAGAACCTCGCGTATTCACGAACACGTCCGGTCAGAGAACGATATTTTGTTCGTTTTGTCGTAAAACAATGACTCATTAATTGGCCCTCCCGTGGAATTCTTTTCATTGTCGAGTTGATATTGTTTATCGTGCGAAAGTTTAGCAGATGCGATTATAATCCGGAGAAAGTTGTAGAGTATTTTGACCTGAAAGAAATTTCTTTATTTTCTCCTTATTTCGCCGTATTGATGAGGAAAAGTCGCGCTTCGGAAGACATATTTGTTGAAAACGTGTTCAATTTCGAGTTTCAGTCTCACGGATCACGTAGACGTCAAGTTAAGGTAGAAAGAGAGAGAAAATGACAGAGGAAGGTTAGCCGAGGGGATCAGCAGAACTATACGTCAGGCTGGGCTCATCAACTGAGCCAGAATCCTCGGTGAATACAAATGCAACAGCGCCCTACGCATCCTGTACAAGCGCGGTTCAACCCTCGCGAGAATCCCTCCTCCCTATACACTTCCCTCTTTGACTGTGATGACTTCCCTCACGCTAGCTGTCTCGCAACACGCTCGTTGTGGCTCTCGCTGCTTCATCGTTTCGCCATTTTATCTCGCGAAATATGGTCCCTCACGTATTTCGCATATCCGTTCATATTTTCGTCAATATTTTGAATTGTGGTATTTCCGGCTGATCAGACTAAACATATTTTATACGCGAGAAAGAAAGGTTCATGTGCAAATAAATTAGCAAACTATTTTCACCGAATTTACCTTCCATCTTTCACGGGGTAGTGATTTTCAGGGCGCGCGAGAGTTCCTCATTTTGCACGTAAAGTTTGCACATCGATGGAACAGCAGCTTCACACATCTATTAGTAATACCACGAAGAATCAAAAAGAAATTTGTCTCTCGAAATATGCTCAAGATCTTTATAAATACAACTTTGATACGTAAATACACGTTTTGTGGCTGAATAATTATTATAATTCCAATAATGACTAATAAGAGCAAGAGGAAAAATTGCCAACACGAGATGGAACTTTTTAAATGTGTTTTTTGCTCGATGCCAGTTATTGCCTACATCGCCGAGTTTCATTTCCCTTTGCTCGTTTTTTTTTCGGTTATACGAGCCTCATGGCGGGAGAACATAATGTCACGTTGAAATTATGAGACCGATGAAAATGCGACGTGCAGTGGGGAACGGAGAGAAAGATGAAGAAAGAAACAGAAAGATTAAAAGGCAGGTCAAACGAAATTGGATATTCAATCGATCAATCAATATCAACCTTGCCTATTGCGCCTCGTAATCGACACGGGAGATGCGATGGTTCGGAGCACTCTCTGTGAAGGTTTACTGCAAGCGAATTGGCTGTGTCGTGATTTTACGAGATCAAGTGCCTCGTCCTCTTGTTTATAATACGGTCCATGTATATATCCATTTGTGTGTACAATACTCGGTATATTCTGGGCCTTTTCTTCATTAATTTAACGGATGTGTAATAAAGTGTGATGAAAACGCGGTCGAGGGGAGACGGTAGATAACGGTCCAGAATTTCTGACCAGCCTCCCTTCGCGGGGACACGTCCGTCTGCACATGTATTTGTTTTGAGGGGCTCGATGACGGCATTTGTTTTCTCAATAATTCACGCAAACGGGGCTAACTACCCTCGATTCTTGAAATGACCATATTTCGAAAATACTTTTGCTACACATGCAAATAAATTTTTTATCCCATTTGAATTCGAATAAATGCGATATTTGCCTGGTATTGTTCTTAATATTGGTTCTTGACGCATTTAACGTCACGAAAAAAGTTTTGAACTGGAAAAAAATCATTCTCGCAAGAGTTTGAACGCTCCGTGACGAAGAAAACACGTCGTTTGACAGTTCGGAGGCGTTTTATTCGATATTTTTCAAAGTAATTTAGTAATAATGACGCGTAAATATACGTATAATGATAATAATTTATTCGATTCGGTGTATACGTATTTTCTTGCTTACGGCGGTGGAGAGAGAGCTATACTGGGATAAGAAGGTTGAAACGGTACAGTCGCGTTTGTTGTGAAGGGCGGCAAAATTTAATACCAGCGCAGCCACCCTCGCTCCTTTTACGCGATTGGCTCAAGCTCCACGTGTTTCTGACCGAAACATCACGATCCACTCCGAAACCCACGGAGTTTCAATTCGATTCCCTCCCCAGCCACCAACGAACTCGGTACTGTGTCGGAATGTTTCCCAGTTTAGTTCGCGTATCGCGACTAAACCCAACGCATCGCCCTTCCAATCTTTCCTTTTTTTCCGGGTCTTCGATCAACCATCTGGTTGTTGAGGCTGCTGACGGAGATTTTTCAAAACTTCCGATTGTCATATTTTCCACTCTGGACGAAAAAACGATCCATACTCTTCCGGCAATCGTGTAAGAAATTTCCAAAAACAACATTTATCCATCAATCGTCATTAGTGAATCGAAGGTTTTAAACTTTCTCCTACTTGTCAAACAATATTTCCGCATCTTCCTCCTTTCTCGTTTATCGCGACAGACAGCCCGAGGTTGAACAAACACATTAATTATCGAGATGTTTCGTGTATTATCCGTGAACTGAACGTGTACAATTAAATGCGGAGTCACTCGAATGTTATAAACCAAAATGTGCTTTTGTGTTCTCGTTAATAAATGTCACAAAGTTGAAATATATCGGCGATAATCCCTCGCTTTATTATCCTCTGTTCAACTTGTCCTCGGTAGCTACTGCGTTCTGTTGATTAAAAATGAGTGAGTGACTTTTATTTTTCGAGAGGGACTGGGACAAATTTTTACAACGGTATTTTTTTCAACCTGTGCGTGATAGCACTGGCGAATCTGACTAAATTGGTGGATGAGGATACCGCAAAGAGAGAAAAAAATATCAACGTGCTCGATCCTTAGGCAACGAGTTTACGGCATTTTTAGGCGATCACAGGTAACATGCGATTAATTTACCGATGGATATTTCAAACGTCATCCCCTATTATGACGTTTGCATTGTGTGAAATGGTTTTTTTTATAAATACGCTTTTTTTAGAGCCGTTTGAAATGAACAATAGTTTGAGCACCATGAAATATTCGTCGTTTATTTTTTTTTTATAAAAAAATGGAAATGAGTCGTACGAATAATGTGGAATGACTATCGTGCCATTCTACGGTGCCTAGCGCGGCTCCATTTGGACCCATAAGCCACTATGTATGCTTGAAACAAAAAAATTCGGTAGTTTGCGTGACAAGCCACCGTTAATCCTCGTATTTCTTCCGACTGAAACGCATTTACCTCCGCGCCAAAGATCACTTTGAATCGATGTGGAAATTTTCGAAAAATTTTCTCCGAAAATCGTGGGATTCGCTCGAAAATGTATTGCTGTTAAATTGGCTTCGGAATTTGAAGATATTTCTTCAAATACGTTCGCCAAAGATTTGTAAAATGACGAGACTCTCGCATGAAATATCCCGCATATTCGGTGCAAATCGTATCCCGTTCGGAGCAGACTGTGGAGACGCGAGTGAAGGGAGTCAAGAACACCCAGAAGTGAGATTCACAGCTGAAGGGACAGAGGAGCATCTTTCTATCTCTGTTGATCCTCTACTCCCCTTTGCCAAGCCCCCCCCTGCGCCTGACAGAGGGGTTGAGGTCGTTGATAACACACGAGCATCTCCGTCAGTCAGACCGTGATAGCAAGCCATTCTTTCCATCCCTCTTTTCTGCAGTGCTGCACAGATATGGAAGGAAAAAATGGGAAGAAAGTCTCTTCGTTTTTGTTTTACATTTTTTGTTTCTCTCTATTAAAAGAATACACATGTTTTGAGTGCATCTGCAGTCTCGAGTAAAGCAGAGGATATGCGTAAAGGTGCAAAAGTAACGCTGTAGAGTGGTTCTTTACATCAAACATTTTTTTACTGCCACTCTTCTGAAATCAAACGACTCACGCTCAAGGATACATGATAAAAATAATGCAAAGTGACGATTTTCAGTGCCCAGTAATGTTATAAAGATGAAATCAAGATTATACATGAAACAAGTAGTAAACGAGTTGATTTTAAATGAGAAAGATATAAACAAGTTTTTGTGCACAAATTTAGAAAAAAAGGTTTGGTGAATATTTAGAAGGCCACGTTTTTCTCTTCATGTTGAACAGTAATGGTAATAGAAAATGCACAAGGAGCAAATTTATTTTGTACTTTTATAATTATACTTTTTATTGGAAAGGTTTTATTTGACTTATCGTTTCGATTAATTTCTATGTTTGATTTCCATGCGTACATGTCTATTACCGTGAAATTGAAAACGAAAATTTCCAATCGATATAAAATAAAAAATGTTTTGTGAATAGCTGCGTAACATACCTTCACTTCGTTTAATCGAATAACAAATGTTGAAATAATTTCATATGACACGTAGGCCGCTGATGTAATCTTTCGCTGTTGAATTTCCATTGTATAAGCCCAACGGGCAATTGATAAATAAAAAAAAACAGAATTATTAATCAGGTATTCCATGTATCTAGTATATCGTCAATATGTCATTAGATTTTTGATTGATCGATTCATTTTCGGGTTGTCTCAATTCCGGGCTTAAATCTAATCACTTTATCATGAATTTACTATTGCATGGAGTGTTCGCCATCAAAGAAATTTAATTTCTCATATTCATTCATTGAAAATTCGGATACAAAATGAGATTCGAAAGTACCACTAAATTAGTGTAAAAAAATCATCAAAAAACATTTCATTTCATTCAGACATTTCTCGATATTTGAAGATTCTTAACGCTGGGATACGGAAAAGGGTTCTCAGATTTATTCCCGATTAAACTTTCAACATTAGAAAGTGACGATTTCAAAGCATTTTTTTCTTATTTGAACAATTTGATTTGTCAATATATCAGATTTTATTTTGATAAAATCTGATGTATTTTTCCTAATTTGTGCACATGTCGTTGATGCAAGCCTGGAAAAATGTATTCGGATGAGACGAACCTTGGAAAAAAAAGTTTCTCTCTTGTTATATATACATATATTTATCGATGAACAGTGGGAAAGAGACGTGCTGCAGCGAAATTTGCAGCGGTCCATTCGTGCAGCACAGACGAAGTCACGCACGCAACTCGTCGAGGTGCATTCGTGCACCTTTATGATAATCCCAACGTTCTGCTCTGACGCTGATGTGAAATTGGCAGTCTTTAGCAAATTAGTAAATTTAATTATAACCTGGCAATGCAATTATTTAATTATACAGGTGTAAAAAACATATATTCACCCACTTATGAATTTTATTCACACATTATTTTGCACTGCGAAAGTGTATCAATGACGCCGGATCTTGACCCAATGGTTTAAGGGTTTCGATCGATTAAGCAACGAGTCGAGATTTTTCAACTCGTCGTTAGTAACTTTTTCATATTCGTGCCGAGGGCAGCGGAGAGATGAATTTTCCCATTGTTTATTGATTTAAAACGGCTCGCCTTTGTGGAAATCTCAGGACGAGTGTCCAATATTCTCCGTCTTATTCATCCGGTGTTAAATATACAGATAAAGGGATAGAAACTGTTCGGGCTCCATGTGGGCCTTCTATCGTCTCATTTTGTTTCATTTTCCTCGATCGGGCTTCTCGAGACTGCACGCGATCATCCGGCAAAGGTATTTCAAGTGAATCGACTCGGATTAAAAACAATTTATTTTTATATTCCCCCCGAACCTTTCGCTTACGTTCTTTTTTTTTGAAACCAATATCAAAGGGGGGAGCGTCGTATTCCTTTTCGTTCACTCTGCACTCGTGATCGATATCATACGCGATAGATATATGCACGAGCTTTTGTAAACTCATCTATCAATCTTCCAGGGCTTGATTGCTCTAAAATCCTCAATACGTATATCTGCTTAAGGTTTTTTCTCTCACAGATTATTTCCTATTACGAATAATAAAAAATGCAAAAATATGCTTTACTATACAATTATTGTGAAAATTCGAGGTGCTGCTGTGATGCGCGAAATTATTACGACAAACCTTAGTAATAAAAGAAATAATAAAAATATAATTCACTGGGTGCAAAAAAGGTGCGATCAGCATTTGGTCAGGTTCGTTTTTGAGACTCGAGACGAACCAAAATTTACCGATACTTTGCAGCCAAATTCATCTCGTGCATCTCTGCAGCTTAACGCGTGAAATGTACATTGCTGGACCTTTGGATCTTCGAAGGGCTTCGGGATAGCCTGGAATAGCAAACCGAAACATGAACGGACAAAGGATTCCATGCGTATTTCCTCCATCTTTCTTTTCCTCTAATCCGGCAAACTTTTTGTTCACCGACACCACCAACGATATGGAAAAGCGAATCGGCCTTGTTATCTCACAAAACTGTGTTATACCTTCACCCCTAAAGTCGTTTATTTTTTTTTTGGGATTATCTTACTATCCGGATCTTTTCTTCTACCATCTTGTCTTTTTTCCTCTCGCGTTTTCGGTCAGTCTCACAATTTTCGGCACGAATCTTCACCATCCGGGCAAATTTGTCAAGGGATTATTTTCCCATTAAGATCTTGTCTTTCAAGGACAAATGGGTGAAACAAGATCCACCGACAACGATCCACCCAACATTATACTCATTCCGTAGCCCCTGAGCTGTAGAACGAGCATTTTATCTTAAATAATGAGCAAATTCTACTATTGACTTTAACTCGAGCAAGTCGAAATATATTTGACTAATTTTTTCTGGAATCAAATTTTCCCAACAATTTCACTTTTGACTGCGAATTTATGTGATTAAATACAGCATTCAGTCTTTATCGAAACGGTACATTTTTATTTATCCTCTAAATTAAATGAGATATATAACATTTCTTTTTCTTCTAATAAATTTATTTTCGATATTTCAATTTCAAGCCTTCCGCAAAACGTATATATCCGATGTTGAATCCGCTATATCATCACCGGTATGGTTTAACAGATAAACTAATTATGCGAATTAAGCTGAGACATTTTATCAGCTCGTCTCTCAGTCGGGAGGATAAGCGTTCCACACTGAGGCAAGAGTGAAATATTTAACTCGGAAAATTAATCAAAGTCAACCCTCATTAACGAACGTCAGAGAATGACAGCAATCTCTGTACTCTGGGTCCGTTTTAACAGCGCTGCCTGATAAATATTCCGAAATGCTTATCACTTTCTATCTCGAGACATCGTAAAAATATTACATAAAACATAATCAAAGAAGAATATTGTCTGAATATCTCCCGCGAGTTTTTGAACAATGTGAAATGAATTTCCATGAATTCTCAACCGTATTCTAACACTTTTTGCGATTTTTGTGTAACAAAAAATTGCCCAAAAAATACTCGGCAATTAACGATAAAAATAAGTGATCTTTCACGTAAGTGAAAATACTGTACCGAATAATGAAATATGCGATGCAACGAGAGTCATAAGTATAAAGCTTTTCCTTGAAAATTAACAATAAACATTCGCGTTTCGACCGAAGCTGATATATTCCTACGCAAATTAATACAAATTTTCGAAACGTGGTTCAACCTCGTGGGAAAACGCGACATCATTCAACCCTCGTCGAGTACACCTCGTCTATTGGACTGGCGCATACTGAAATGGTTATAAACGAAACGGACGAGTGCCTGGGAGTTATGAATATTAAAACGGAAACGGGGAATGGCGCTTCATTCTCATGATGATCGCCTGCAACCGGAGGTTTCTTTATCACTCTCGCTCTGGCCTCTCTTTTTCCTTCTATCTGCCCTCATCTGAGTTGCTCCTGCTTCGGGGAATTCCCTGGAGCAGGTTCCCGCCTGCGTTAATGTTTCGCATTTGTAACTCAAAATTCAACGGACTCGATATCCAACCATAGGGCTTTGCGGGAGATACGGTGCTCTCGAACAAACAAAGCGTATGCAAGAAACAAGAAGCAGAAAAACGTTCAGGAGATATAATGGCAACGTAAGAAAACTAATATTGTTAAGCTGGTCCGTAAAAATGATAATTACCAGCAGTACAATTCTTAACGATCTCAATCAATTTCTTTCATTGTTCTCCCTTCTTTTTTATCACTTTTGACGTAAACTATACTTTTCGGTGGAAGCAGACATTTAAATGGTACGTGTAGGTTAGTTTGAAACTCTCAACGTTTTTACCAAAATAAAGGAAACATTTCGTATTTTTTTTACAATTTCTGTAAAATATTTGCCGATATTGGGTTCATATTCAGTTTTCTCGATTGCTCGATGGCCTGGTGCGAAATATAATGGATATATCAGCTAAAGCGAATGCAGGAGAAACGTTTTTCGCAGACACATCATTTTTCCATTTGCATTTTTGTTGTGAATCCAGTTGAAACGTTTCAACTGCATCAGCATGAGAAAAGTTTGCTCTGTCGTCGCGAATAAGCCAGTGAAGAAAAAAGATGTGGTCGCGAGGCTTTGATTCAAAAATAGCTCAACAGACGGCCCTGCAGGAGGCACGTGCATCGACCGAAATAGGAATTTCCTTTTCCCTCGAACCCTTTTCATTTTTTTTACAGACTCTGCAGAGTCGCTCTTCACATGTGCCCGGATATTTTAGGTACACGTGACTAAACGCTGAATACCTCGAAGTTTCGTTTATTTTTTCCTTCTCCAGACTCTGTTCGATAAAAATTGTGACGAGGGCGACATTCCTGCTTTTTTCCTTGCTTCGTCTCGTTTTATCACCATTGGGCCTTAATATTTGATAGAATCGCACCATTCTTACTGAGCTCTTTGTCGTTTGTAAGTAATCGGTTTTTCGACTCTCGCACCTGCTCGCAACATCGTTTCGGCAGGAAGCAGAAACAAGCTGCTGAAGACTGTATAGAGAATCCTTGTATAGGGTATCGATTATTTGCAGTCCCACCCTAAATGTAGAGTAACGTCTTGAGTTTTTTAGCATCCCTGTATAAGTTGGATCTGCAATTTGGATATTTGTTTTTATCTTGTTTCATAGTTTTCTATTTTATGTCAGCAATATAATTTGCATATCGTCATAATTTCCTAAATGGGGTTTAGCTATTGAGAAATCTATGATAATTTACGTTCAAAATAGGGATACTTGCGTCCCTGTATTATGTCACAAACTGACGTTTGAGATCAGTCGAAAAATCGTTCGACCGGAAAGAATTGCTCGGACCATGCTTATAAGAATAAATTTGAGACTGACATGGCTCTTTGGGGACTTCAAGAGCAGATCGTACGAGCTTTGACCAAAATTTTCAAGCTCCTCTGGAAATTCCACCGAACCATGAGAAAAGTCGCAGAGTCAGCATTGATCTCTGAAGTGTCATTCCTGCAAACCCTTGAAAACTTCATAGCCAGCGAGAAAAATTGGTTTTCGAAAGGCACTAGTCATGCTTCGAAATTACTTCTACAACAAACTTGTGTGGATATCGAACGACAAATGATCATTTGACGATGCAACTTTTATTTATTCAAAAGTAATTATATACTCATGAATGTTTGGTACTTTTCATTGAAAAGTTTAGAAATTACATTCGATGGTCATTACGAACGCCGACTGTGCATTATCGTATAATTTAACGTCTCCTTTCGGTAGGCTCGCATAGTCATGAGAAACGCTCGCAATCCTTTCTAATTGTTTGCTCAATTTTATCCTTCCAATTCTACTACTTCTTCGAAAATAAATTACTGAATATTTTTCTGCTTTATGACACGAATTTTGTCCCATTATTTGTTCAATCTTTGGACGACTCGAAAAAAAAACATGAAAATTTGCAGAAAGAACTCAAACTATGGAGTTTTTTGTAAAATTCATATATCGATCGTCTTACCGAATTTTAATCAACGCCCAGGAAAAGGAAATTTCCATATTTTATTACCAGAGTCTATTGAAAATGACCAACAACATTATCCTGTTGTAAATTAAATTGGCGTTGTAACCGTTTCGATTAAACGATAAATACGGCTTATTCAGAAAAATTCAAAGAGTCCTGTTGTTAATGTTTATGCTGTATAGAACTTTTTGTTCGTCGTGAAATTGACTCATAACCGCGAAATGTTGAATCGATGAGCGTTTAACTTGGAAAGTTGATCTTGAAAATAAATATTTTTTCGACGAAAAATCGATTTCTCGAGCGATCTTCATCGAAAGGATTCTTCGGCCCTGTTGTCGGGTTACCAGTCTTGTAGCATGGATAAAATTTATCGAGTAACATGGACTCCGTTCTTTTAGTCGTAGTACAACGTGTGACATCACCCCATGTATTTTTCGTATCTTTATATCGAATTGTGTGCGTGTCTCTCGAACGTGTGTGAACGCTCAGCGAGTGAAATCCCTTTGGCAGCGGATATATCGGACGTGTGCTGTCGCTGTGTGTGAACTCCCCAGAAGTAAGTATCGAAAAGGGGGAGAGGACAGGGGCACGGGGTATGTTAGCCACACGAGTCTTTTTCAGAGGGGTGCGTGCCCCTTGTAGCGGGAAGCTCGTTCACCCCCGTTACCGAGCTCCGCTGGCTAGTGTTCGACCCGCCTCAACCATGCTCGCATCTTTCGTTCTTCATACAAGCCAAACAGAAAAATAATACCACGACACCAACGATTTTCGTTTAAAAAAATATGCATTTTCAATAAAGAAAAAACCCCGAAAAATTGACTCTAAGATTTCTACATCGCCTGACGTTTGTTCGATCTTTTCCGACCGCGAAAGTATCGGTAAATGGAGGTCCAAAATTGCCCACGCGCGACAGAGAATAAAGTGTGAATTGCAAGTGATGGAGAATAAAACAAACCTTATTTAAAAAGTCAAGTACATTTTTCCATCCTTCGTTACTTACGTTTTGCAAGTGAAGGGTGCAATCGGTAATAAATAAACGCAACGGTAAAATGGTCACCCATTTTCAAGTGCACACTTCCGGTTTAGTAAAATTTCGTTAGATATCACATGATCTGCTTCTCGAAACAAGTGTTGGACACTCTGACAATTTCTTGATTGTTGCAAGATCCAAAGTTGTTTTGTATAATGGGGTGCGACGTCGATGTCCACGTCTCGTTACATACGTGTTGCATGTTGTAATACGATTTAATTTATACGTGATATTTATGGACTGCATGCACTACGAACAATGTGAGTGACAAAATTGTCAAGTTTTAAGATGAGGCTTTCACCGACGCAGCATTACTTCACGAGCTGTCCAAGATGGCAGATGACCAACGTCTTTCGTGCTCCAATCAAATACGCTACTATAAGGTATACTCAACAAAATGTACAGGCTATCAAAGTATCACGTGTACCACGAGTCACGGATGCTGCGATACGATCTTACAGTTGGAGAAATATGAAAAAAATCACAACAATATGAGATAATTTAAAAAAATTCGTATTGTTCTGACAAAATCGATATTCAGAATAAAAAAGCTACGCTATACATACCCATCGAACGATCGTCCCGTTTGACAGTTTTTTAAGAACTTGGGATATTATTGCTGTTATTAAAAATTAATTAGCTCGGCTGCTTCTGAGGAAGTTTAAACGCCATCGAGTTTTTTGTAGCAAAGCCTCGACCTATCGTCTTTATGCTCTTACCAATTGATGATCAACCAATTATTTTCATTTTTTCGTGCTTAAATCGAGTTACGAGGTTAAAAATAAGTAAAGAATTCATGCTCAATAATTCTACAAAAGATATAAAATTTATCTTGACAAGTAATCGTATGCCGATTCCATCGTTATATTCATGGATTATCAAATTCATAAAACGTCCAATGCGAATGTTGAATGCACGATAGATTAAAAGCTTACGTTTGATGACCAAGTTGTGGACCGTAATAAGCTCGGATTGTCACCGTGAAATACGTTACATAAAATTTTAGGGAAAACGTCAAATACGTTAAAAAGTACTATAATACGAAGCAGCAGAGGCTAGTCTGTCTCGGTTACCGGTGAATTCATTAATGACGATTTACCAGAAGGGATAATAAACCGGTACGAACGTGTGTACTTAACGCATAAGCTATAAAATGAGCTAAGAACGTGAATACTGAGCAGCACATTACCTTATTTAACTAGGCTCAAGTTATCGTTTTAAGTTAAACGTAACGACATTGCTAAGCCACTCAATTACCATATTCTCTCTGACAACAAACCGAACGTTGCAATGAACACCTCGGAGATTTTCCGGGATAAAAAAAATGTACATGTATACGTATTTTAATAGACAATACACAAAAAATACGAAAATAAGCACAAAAACAGAATGGACGTTATTGACTTAGTGAAATTCGTCAAAACGTCCGAATTTTTTTTTTTTTCCACCCATAATAACCCTCGGGTTTCGCCAATTTTTTTAACACTGTGAGTCATCGCTCCGATTCTTCGAACACATTCGATTAACGGATGAGTTCCGCAGAGCGGTGTCTTCGACGCCTCAAGGGTGACTCGCGTAACCCCTTTTTTGCATCACGAACGCGATAGTAACCCCGAGAATTCTACTCTCCCTCAAAATTTCCAACTCGTAGACCTCGGGACTGACTAAATAAAAATGTTGTATCGTTGCGAGTATTAACGTTTGAATACTATATTTATATTCATTAAAAGTTATTGTACCTTTTTGATAATTGTAAAAAAAGCAGTTATTGTACCTTTTTGATAATATTATTCGCAAATGGCGATATCGATCCTCCAACACTCCGTAGTTTTTTCGATATTATAAAACGTACGTCGTGTCTCCATTAATCGCGTTTCGGGTCTCTTTTATGAATTGTTTAACGTCCAAAACCCTCACCAGCGTCACGAAATAAAGGGGTATCCCTCTCGTGAAAAAATGAAGCAATATTTTTTTTTTCTACGCTTTTTCTGTGGAAACAACCACTTTTACGGGCAGAAAATTGACGGTCATCGCCCTCGCCGTGCAGTGACGGGCGATTTCCCCGAAACAATTATTTCCCTCTGCGGGCGAACGGGCGAGACTGTGACGTTTTTGGCCCTGGCACGCGTGTAACCTTCGCCCATCGTCGTCGATTCTCCCTTCGGGGATTTCCATGTGTCTTCGCCCACATGTTCGCGCCCCTTTTTCTTCGCCCAAAGTCGAAGTCTCTTCGTGGCTGTGCGATGCTTGTCGGTGTCTTTTGTTGGGTTTCGCAATGATGAGGATATCGTGTATTCAGAAGGTGAAGTCCCATCAAAACTTGGTGCGGGCGATCAGGAGACGTGACAAACTTTTCCCCAAATGGCGGGACACGATGATGATGGAGGCCTGACTCCAACCACCGGATTGTCTTATTGGATTTTCGACATACGTTTCTGACGGAGGATCCTTCCTCTACCCCCTCCTGAATAGGAAACACAAGCAATCAAACGACGCCGATCCACATTCCGATTATGTCGAAGGCACGTTCAGAATTTTTGTCGATAGATAAAATATGTTACAAGGTTTTTTCCTCTGTTCTTATCGATGTGGGATTCTTCGTTCGACTTTTTTCGTCCTTTTGCCTCCGTCGGTCCATGTCCTCTGAGCCCCGGGCTGTTGAAACTTTGTCATCTACTTCTGTCAAAATTTCCCAGTGACTGGGACAGGATAGAATTTCTCCTGATAAATGCCCGAGGGCATCCTGCCTCGGGTTCTCGGGTCTCGGGCAGTGACAAACTTTCGCATATTAAAACTCTCTTGGTTGATATTAAAATATTTCTCATGCCTTGCTCTATCGCAGTCGTGAGATAATAGATGATAAAAGGTAGAGGAGGAGGGTCGTTAAGATCGAAAAAAGTATAGAGGATTGTGGGAATAAAACAGTTTGAGAGTAAATGTCTGTTTGAATAATTGTACTGAAATGATAAATTTCTTATGAAAGTACTCGAAGGGCAATCTTTATATATATGTATGCTATAAAATATCAAATGTTAAATGATATCAAAGCATTGTGATGATGGCCACAATTAGAAAATGGAAAAAATATTAATACATTATCTGGCCCGTGTGAAAAGAAATGTTCGATAAGAGACGTTTGCTAGTAGAGATGAAATATTGAAAAAAAAACCGTTTTTACGGATTTTCGTCGTTTCGTTGACTACCGCAATATTTAACAGGTAGAAGGATTGGTGTCGAAAATGACGAGAGCTGTAAACCGCGCTCACACTTTTTCGTTATTCCTGTATGGTATAGAATTCTGTATAGCAAGCGCGCCTGCAAGCAGACAACCTACCGAGTATGGATGTGGGAATGTTGAGCGGATTGCCATGCTTCGGGCGCTGTGCCAAGAGCGAGTTCTCTCGGCTGCGTGCTTGCTTGCTTGTAGTAGATTCCGACTCTGAGTAGATTACCTGTAATTAGCTAACGATTAAAGGAATTTTTAGTTAAAAAACAGTCAAATACGAGAGAAGTGTTTTCTTTCGAGACACGGAAAATTCTTCGTTCAGTTCACGTTATCAGAACTACCAGCAATAGAACGAGAATTTAGACCAACTCAGATGACAACACAAAAATGCAACTCGAAATATTTATTTTCCAAACTCTAGCGTATGTTTATTTTTATGAATTTGTCAATCGTTCATAATCATTGATATATCTTTAAAATATATTACATATTGATGACATATTTATTTTTCCAATGCTCGCTAGAAACACGTAATTTCTTATGTTAGTCCGATCCCTCCTTTCTTTGTCTAATTTTTATCGCAATCTTTCTTTTCTCTCGATCTCTAAACTGTATTTTTTCAAGCGTGAACAGATAAGACTCGCCAAAGCTTGCCAAATGGTACAGAGAATTTGCGCTTTGTCCTCCCATTCTGTGTCTTTAGTGCAGAAATAAAAAGAAAGTAGAGGAAAGAGCCCTGAAAAAACGGTTCAGGCAGAGAGAAATTTAGCTAACTGAGCATATCGCTTACACAATTACAAGTACCATTAGGGGGCACTGTAAAGATTCCAAGATAGTGGACATGGGAATTACTCGTAATTATATGTATTCTTATCGCCTAATATACCATTTTCTTATGTTTCAGGTGAGTTGAGTAAGGCTAAAATTGTCGCAGCTACCGTCATGTAGTGAGTAAAATAACGCAAGCATTAAATTTTATGGATTTTTACCGTACTTTTGTATTAAAAAACGAGAAAATATTCGCTCCTGGTGGTACTGAATACTCAATAGATTTGTTGTTAAATTGTTTATCGTTGCGTTGTTAAATAATAATCCTATCAATCGTGGTTATTTATTTATAAAGAAAAAAATTGATAAATAATATTTGTCTCATAAAGAATTGCAAAATATTCATAATTTTCTCATCTTCCACATCACACCGTAATCGTATTTATTCCTGTGTGCGTGACTGAAGGATCCAAACGTCTAGCAACACACGTGAAAAACACTCTAAAGTCACTAGTTTCAGAACGAATTTCGATTTTCAAAAAGCGTAACCATTCCTCTACGAAAAACTCTGCAAACTTCTGTCCTGTTATTGCATAACTCAAAGTGCTCATGCTCGATGGCTCATGAACTTGCACTTAATGGATAACATTTTTATAATTGTTGTCAAACATCCACGTACGTGCACCAGAGGGGAAGAAGGCACTGTACTAATACTAAGATTTCCCTACACTAAAACTGTAATGGAAAGATTTTGCCCTGATGTTTACTATACACGTAAGCCCCTAAATTTAACGAGCTTTGACTAATCACCCACACTTATTCTCAGTCTGGTTCACGAGTGTAAAAAAGGAGCGGTCTCCGCAGACGTTGACTAATGTTCCTGAAACATAGGTAGAGTAAAGCCCTTACCAGACGAACCATTTGGCGCCCCACCTCTTGAAGCCCATGAAACCACGTGCAACATACTGTGGACGTTGCGTTGAGCACAGGTTGTTCCACGCTAAACTGATTCACTCGGAAAATTACTGATACATTATCGATTAAAAAACGTCGAATATAAAGGAAAAGCAAAAATCACAAGAACATGTTAAAAGTTTGACACCAATAAACAATTATCCATTACAGTTAAAAAGACTGTAAATAACTTGTACTCACTTTTCGTTGAAAAATTGTTTTCGATGAATTATTTTCTAATAAATTTATCATTTAATTTATCGATTCTCCATCAAGGACTGTAGAATTACGTTCTAATTGAAATAAAAGTTAGAGTTATCGTAAAAAAAAACAACCCATAGAATCTGTGAGAGTTCTGCATGTACCCTTGTCCTCGTAGTCACGTTGCACGAAACGAACGAGCCCTATTAATACTCTCCGCGAGTAAACCAGCCAGTCGACCATCCGAACTGCGTGTGCACGCCTTAATTACACGGAAATCCAATTCGGTACACGGGGCCATTTCGTATTCAAGGCCGCACGAGATCTCACACTCCCAGTCCTGAGATCCTATGAATTCATTTCGCAGTGGAAGGACGTTTCAGTGGAGAGGCAGAGAGTGAAAGGGAGAAATTGTTGATGAAAATGTTTTTCTTACCTTTCTCATCAATTTTTTCGTGGCCGCTTTTCCGTTTTTTAAATAGCGTCGGGGATTGATAAATCTTGCCTGCATTGCACGAAATGTAAAGTTGAGTTAATCAAAAGTTCGATCAAAAAAGTTGACGCGAAATTTCTGTTTCTATCCGGCGACATCCCGGAGTTTGTTATTCTCTAAGATGAGAGAAAAGTATGCAGCTGGTTTTCAAATCACGCTGCGATTTGCTCCAACTGTTGTCTCCTGGTGCCTTCCTCTTCCGTAACCAGGCGCAACAAAATTCTCGTGATTTTCCCATCAGTTTTTTACCTACTAAAATCGATGCTCTTCGGTACCGCTATGTATATTATTTTTCAAGCACACTCACAGACGAAAAATCTCAGAAAACGAAATTGTGATGCTTGAAGGAAATTGCAATCCTCTAACGGAATAGCTCGAAGTTTGGAGCGTTGGCGTGCAACTGACGCTCGAAAGGCGATTCGTCTCGACAAAACTCGATCCCGTATCGTATTTATATACTGAATTCCAAGAGTGAGGAGTGGAGTCCTTCTAGACCTCGTAAAAGATCGATCTGTCTAGAAAAACACCTCGAATGACGACTCTTTTTGGCTCAGGCCCCTTACGACTGAGAGAATAAAAGTGTATGCTGTAAAATCAGGAAATGGAGACATCTTTGGCGAACGGAAGGTTTTTCAATAGAGAAGGTGAATTTCACGATTGTATAATTTTCTGTCAGAGCCTTTGAGAGTGAAAGGGCGTTTTCAGCAAAAGTCCGAGCTCTGCTTCGAGTATTTTTCAAATTCATATCAAATTCAATTCAATCTTTAATCTTCTGAGAAACCGGAACCGGATCGACGTTAGATTCTCGTGAGGCTCGTCATAAAAGACATTTCTTGTGACTCGATGACATCTTTCCCATCGACATGACACGAGTCGATGGGCAAATTAAAACCTGAGGAGACTTGGCGAAATTTTGGAAAATCTTTGGGAATTTCGCGTTTTGAGTACAATAGAGGATGAGGGTATGGGGATGAGGTTGAGGGCGACGAATAATGTATGCGATTTGGAGAAATAATGGAGGGGTCGGGGTTGCTGTTCAGATTGCTGGGAGAAGTATCAGGGCAAGTTGAAGGCTATTACGGTAAACGACATATGTATATAATGTATATATATGTATATAATGTATATATATGTATATAATGTATATATATGTATATAATGTATATATATGTATATAATGTATATATATGTATATAATGTATATATATGTATATAATGTATATATACGTATATAATGTAACTATAGTATATATACATGTATATATATAGTCATACATAAAGTAAAGTATAAAGAGTTTATCGAAACGAACGGTCCAGCATGTGAGATCCGTTCATGCAACGGAACTGGACTGCGGAATGTGAAGTACTCTGCGAAAGCCGGTGCAGGAGGAAACGATCTCGTAGGAGATTCTCGGTCCAAATACCGGAAGATCAATTTTTTTAGTTGCAGGAAATATCGAATATTTTCAGTTGCTAATCGTATTCCGAAAATCTTCAGGTTTTCAACGTTTGAAAAAAGACGCGACAAACCCTTAGACCGCCGGGATGGCGCCATCTGGCGCTGCCTCGTGGTTATCACATCCATCCTCTTAGTTAGGCGATATTACCAGGTGATGCATAGATTATTTTTACGGGAATAAAGATTTCTTTCGATTTTTCCAACCCTGTGGTGGTCTAAGGGTTGAAATTCATTTCGATAGATGAATAACTCTTTGATTTCGTGTTTCGCGTTGATGTAGTAGCGTATAAACTACTCGAAATATGAGATCTGAGGATACTTGGAATTATAAGGACCGAATAAAAATTGGAAATACGATGTAATAAAATATATGGCCAAAGTGTGACCACATATGTTCCATCTTGTACTTCTTTCACTGGCAGTAACCCACTCTACTTCGTGGCAATATATTTCTATAAATCGTGGTCGTTATAATCTCCACCGCGGGAGGAATAGCCAAGAATGTTACGCGAAAACGTGCTTTCTGTAATAAAACTATTGGATCGCGAGTACAAACGGCAAAGTTGGGTATACTATATAGGCAGTTCCGCACACCGTTGTCTATGCTTTCCGTCACTTTCTAACCATAACGAAAGAAGGAAAAAAAAAGGTGGAAAAGAGGATCATTTTTCTCTTTTCTCCTTCCTTCTATTTTCCGGAGTTTCGCTCAGCCTCTCGCAAAACCTATGTGAAATAAACGCCAGGGGACTGTTTTCCTCGGACCTCGGAGAGCGTTTCAACCCCATATAGATTCAATCACGACGGGGAGCCCTCGTTCTCTCTCTTTATTCGTTCTATACCGCCACAAGGATATGTCCAAGAACGCTTAGTCTACGGCCGCAGTATCAGCCCAAAACAGAAAGTCGCCTCGCGAATACCAAGTAGCTTATATACGTTTTATCGAAACGAAATAGAACACCGGTCCTGCGAGGCGTGCACCATAGGTGTATACCAAGTCTGTTCTGAAATACTGCGAAGCCATATCCTTCTAAGACCGGTCCAATCGTGACGAGAATTCGCCAAACGAGCGAAACCTTCGAAGGCAAAATTAAGCATCGTGGACCGGAAACGGAGACGAGGGACAAGGGAACTAAATTAAAGGGAGTTTCAAAAGAGAATAATGAGCATATGGAGGAAAACTTTATATTTCTAATTGTCTAATTTTTAACGCCTATACACCCAGAGAAAAGATCTATTATGATTGAATAGATTCGTCTATTCAATCTTCATTTATTACAATTAAATAAATTTTTTGTTGGATTAAATACATTTTTATTTGATTTGATTTGCCTATGTATTCACTTCTAACATATATATTTATTTAACATTGAGATATACTTAATCACTAAATTACACGAATATAAATGATACTATAAGAAATATTTTTCGTATAGTGCATGAATGCTGATATCAAGCATCGTTATTAATAACCGAAAGGCTATGGCGGTGGTAGTTACGATGGTGGCTACAATTCCTTGTGACGGTCCAGCATTACTGAGGTATAGACGATTCGAGTGAAAAAAATCATAAGTAGCCGTAGCGCGGTGGTTAGCGCTCATCGCTCTCATCGGGAGGACCCGGGTTCGAGACCATCCAGCGGCGGGGCCACCATTCCGTTCACTCATCGTCACTGGACCGTCCCCACCACTGCAAGACCCTTCGGGTCATCACATCCTATACAACTACTTCCAATACTAACTCCAGGCTCATTCCGATACTTTTTAAATAACACTAATAACACTAGTTGAATCAAATAAATTTATATGTTGAATTTGAATAAAAGTCTATTCTGCCAGGAGCCAAGCAAAAAATCTATTCAAATTAAATAGGTTTTATTTGAAGATAATAGATTTTTTTCTGGGTGTAATGATGGAGGAAAAAGAATTTATGCGATGGAAACATCCTCGCAACTCGAACTTGGCTGACGTCTTTGAAAACGTCATTTCGTCTCAGCATCCGACGTAGGAGAATAAAATTTCGTTCGAGAAAAAATCCCTTGGCCCCTTTGGTCTTTATGTCCCTCGTCGTGCCGTGTGCCATATTGAATATAGGGTACATCATACGTCAGACGATAATGCAATATGCTGACGTCGTTCTTTTCTCCGACAGCTTTCCCTTTTTCCTCAAATAATGGAATGTGCTTTATTTCGTAATATATGCGCGAATAACCGATGCGAGACTCTATTACATCAGGATCTAGCTCTCGATAAAATTCAGACATGCTCATGTATTCAGTATTATTGTGCACATGACGATCTATATTTTTTTATTGAAAAAAGGAAATAACGACGAAGGAGCGGAAATAATCGTCCACGTCACTTTTGCCAAGTCCGACCATGTTCAGCAGAGGCTCACGAGTGTCTAGAACGTGAGAATACTCGTGTTACCTATGTACTTTATATTTTCTGCATTTCATTCGCCTAAAACTGTTTTAACATGTCCAAATACTTCAAGTTCTCACTCGACTTTGTATTTCCTACGATTTTAAAGTCAGATTTTTCGTAATTATCTGTGCAGAAAGCGTAATATGTAATTGCAAGATCCGGCTACGTTATAGTCGGACAATTTTCATTTTAATCACACATCCGGGGGTCAAATTGAATAAATGGCTGCACTCGGTCGTTTATCGTACGATGCATTGTCGAAGAGCGATTTTACTTGGAAACAGCGAGTCGTGAGGCTGGAGCCAATTAATTTAGGGGAATCTTTAGTGCCTGATCGTAAAACCTTGCTAAAAGTATTCGACTTTCTGTCTTCTTCACTCATTGGCCTCTGAACCATGTGCGCTGTCAATCGTTTTTATTTTCTGTTCTCTTCATTGCCGGGATGCGGCACACTCATGCCGGGCGATGTACATTTCATTGTTGCTTCGGACCACTCGAATCATACTGTACATTATAATTTACGACGTGTGCACCCAACACACCCGTTAAGTAGAATTACTTTTGCGTCCACCAGGGTACGAAATAAAAGCTTCTCAACTCGCGCAAGTAAATTGTGTACAAATAACGGAAAAGAGAGTATCGTGGATTTTTTTATGATTCTTTTACTCCGATTACTCGCCTTACGTGCATCATCAACTTGCTTCCCTCATCCTCTCTCCTTCTGTTAATTTTACAAAAAATAATTTAACACTTGCTGAGATCAATTTTTTCCTCTGGAATCGTCTAATCTACAATTTCAGTTAAAAAAATTAAAGTCTGGTCGATTAATGAAGCATAAGGGAAAAGCAATCAAACAGACAAAGTTTTATGTTTATGTAGATATTTTGGTACAAATAGCTGAAGATGCGGTCCAATCGAATTTCACTCTTGAATTTGGATCTTATTTCCGAATTTTCTCGCGGGATCTGTTGTGTAAAAAAACTGTCAAACCTGTCAGGGTCCGTATGAAAACCTGCCGAGTGAGAAACACCCCTCACTTTTTGCGTCAGTCGAATTAGAACGGTTCCGAATTATCGTGACTGCGTTCACGACTCCGATTGTCTAATTTTCTTTTTCTCGTCAGCTTCGTGCAAAATGGTGTTGGCTCTCACTGCGAGAGGATTCGATGGCAATCTGCTACGCAAACAGCTCCCGGTAAATCCGATTGTCCGGTGGCACACGAAGATTCGACATGCCCCTCTGCATAGAATGACAGAGAGAGAGAGAGAGAGGGAGAAATTTCGGTACGAAACGAAAGGCTGTAAAGGAGGAAAGAGGGTCACCGGTAATAGTCCCATAGCCTTATCTCTGGTCCAGTCTGCATTTTGTCCCAGAGCGAGAGGGCGGAAGAGAGCGGAGCAAACATTTCGTCGGATACGGGGATAGCGGGGAGGATGATTCAAAGGGAGATTCGCAACCCGCAGGGCCGATAATATTTTTGTTTAAATTTAACCAGCCACAAGCCATATCGCCCTGATTTAGGGGCTTTTCCCACTCTCGGTTGAAACCCGACACGCTCCCAACTACGGCAAGCAGGGGAAACCTGCATGATAAAGATCACCGGTAATGAGAGTCAGTATCCGCATAATAAATATCTCTTGTTGGACAAAACGAGATCGAATTAATCATTTATAAACATTATGCACTGCGCGGGGGTGAGCGATACTACCCGGCGACGTCATTAACGACAAAAGCCTTGTCAGTTCAGATCCAAAATAATATAAGCATTTATCTTAATTTTTGCGAAGGATATAACGAATTTTTGCAAAGAATCATCGTCGAATTGTGTAAGGACAAGCTGGCGTACTGCCATTTGTGATCGTTTCACAAAATCGTCATTTTTTCGTGGCAATCACGACGATCTTTTTTTTTAATAATCTACCATTAATAAGCACGTCTGATTCAAGCCTTTGTTTTTAAATGAAGCCTTATTTATAACGGATGTTTACACAAATCAGTCGTAACTAAGCCTCATCATTCGTTCACGCAATGTTCTCCAGTAGGGATAGCGTTCGCTGTATGCTCAAACTACCCCAAAGTTGCACCTCTGGTGGTGTCGTCGTGATACGGCGTATGCTAAAACCAGATATCCGATGGTGATAAGCTAAATGCTTTGCCCCTATATTACACCTTCCTCACTGGCCTGTTTGAATAGATACACCATTTATGTAATACCTGGTAGATCGAGGAGCCTCAGGGCCTGCCACGACCCCCATCATCAGCATTCCCTTTCCTCCATTCCTTCTTCTCTGTGTGTTCTATCTCAGCCTTTGTCCCCTGTCGCGTGGCAAGTTCAACCTTTTGCTTTACGACCGTGAACCCCGTGTCCTCGAATGTTCCTCTTGAAATTACCACCAGGAGGAGAAAACGCGACGCGCGCCGAAGAACGAAGAAGGGAAAACTTTCAAAGAGGAATGCCAGAAGGCAAAGTTCATATATTATATCCCGCTAAAACAGGATTTTATGCGACGTATATACGCTCTCTCACTTTGTGTAATATTCATAATACCGAGGCGATCTCCTGAGCCGATTTCACGTGTCGCGAGGGGAAAATCACGTTTATACTGATAACATTATGGGTGATTGTCTGTCTCGAATTTGATTAAAGAGATTAGGGAAATTGTGAAAAAAAAACGTATAGAAGCATTTTTATACATTTCTTTTTCGGTATCTAAAAAGGAAACGAAACGTAGATGAAAACTCATCGTGCCATCACTTATCCTTTTTAATAAAAATCGCCATAAACTTTTGACGTTGATCCGCGAGCTTTATCTTTATCCCCTCGAACAGCCGAAGACATCAGCGCGGTATCGCCACTCGAACATTTTTTTACACTGTACTTCAGTCCTCATTACATTTCCGACGATATCCATCAGCTAATCTCGTTTAATATTCGAAGAGGTTGAGCAATATTCCTTCAAATTAAACAGCGCCATGAAGAGTAAACGTATAAACGTTCTCGCGAGTAACAACCCGTGGATCTTCGTCTAAAGTTTAGTTCGAAAAAAGGGGGGGACAATGTCAAACGAAGAGCGAAAATGGGAAAGTATATGAGGGGGTTGAATTTACAGCTTGTCCTGAATTACGTAGCACTGATGGGAGCGTACACTCCGCGTCAAGTTTTCGCTCAATTTCCGTCTGTGGGATCACACGCGATGCCGCTTTATTCGCTCCACTCTTTCGCCATCTTCAACCGTCCAAATTTCAGACAAGATCTCAACTTGTCTCCCCGAGTTTCCTGCTTGCATCGTAGCAAGGGCCAGATTTCGATGGCTACGTACTTTCATCATCGATCTTCTCCCTGCAGACTTTCATCAGCCGCTCCAACCGATCTCGAGCCGAGTCTTTTTTTATTTTTTCGCCCAACCAGTATTTGATCTCGATTTTTTTGCACGAAAAGCACTCGTCAAATTCTTGTATATCAAAGATACTTTAATGCGGTCATGTATTATTCCAGTAAATAACCAGATGTAGCCTAATTTGTTATTGATTGTTCTTTATTTTCAAAGAATAAATAAATGTTACTTCTCGCTTGACCAGTTTGTCCACATACTGATCGTTTCCCCTTACGTTTCTTTTAACGCTCGTGTTGCTCTGTAACACGTGAGACATATGGTCGTTTTCGCGCCTACCAGTTCCGCAACCAGTCATACACCGGCGCTATCGCGGTTCGCATGGTTTGTAGGTAACTCCGCGACTATCATACCGCAGCGCCGCCCTGAGGACCTCTGCTACACTGACGTAGACCGGGAAGAGTTTCACAGGCGTTTTTTCAACACTCGTATTCATATTTATTTCTTTATCTCTTTATATCTTTATATTTATTATTTTATATAATATTCATATATATTTATTAGTGTGCTTAAATAAATATCTCTGAAACTAAAGTTTATATTTCAAGGAGTCATATATACGCGCTGATTCGCTTCGTTGAATTAAATACATCTACAAATGCGAACGATTTATTGGCAAATGAATTTTTTCATTTTTAACAAATCGTTTGAAAGTATTATGGAAAATATATATCGTCAATTTATACATAAAAGTACCGAAGATCCCACCATTTTTTATGGCTCAATGGGATTTTCAGCATCACCAAACTGCGCGGAGCTTCTTTCCAAAATCGACAGCTGGGACATGTATTATTATTTACGATGTTCCCTTTCAGATTGTTCTCTAGACATTCACGAATATCCGATGCACACGCAAGAATTTTTTCGCTGCGTCGGCGTTCGATAAACTCGCTGACGCTGTTTCTCGAATCGAAAACCTTCGTTGGAATTGCTCAAGAATATGGGGGCTGACAGAAATGCACGAAAAACGTTAAAAAAAAAAATCTTCGTGGATAAATCAACATTGTTGTATTATACACGTACGTTGTCACACATATGTATGTTGTGAATCATATATAGACAAAAACTTTGTCATAAAAATATTGCAAGATATGAGTTTAGGTAACGGGAAATTACACGAATAAAAATCTGCAATAATAGCACAACCCTGTGTTATCGTTTAACTTATATGCTTCGAAATCCTCAAAAGAAAATATGTACAAAATTCGCGATATTTTATCAATTTTTTTCAACCGTGAAGAAAGAATTTCCGTAAGAAAGAATTAAAGAAATATTCGATAAAAAATATTACCTAATATGATTCGAAAGATAATAACTCATTGCTTATTACCGGTGTAAATCAAGCATGGGAATTGGAAACGCTGTAACTTTATCGAATCCTGGAAAATACGAATTTTCAAACCGAGCGTAAATATCCGTGAGTTCCGCAAACTTTCTAGCAGATCCAAATTAACACGAATACCGTGATATATGGATACGAGGCTTGGTAAGCTTGAAAAATGGTTTCTCAAATCTAAAATCTGATCTCGTCGTTCTCCCATACGTTTTTTTACCCTCGGCAGTGCTACGCCTCAGTGCCAAGTTTCTTCGAGTTTACGGCCCTTTTTTTATGCATTCATAATATTATATAGCGGGGTGGAAATCGCACCGAAGCGCCGAGGGTAGGATGACGACTTTCCCAGTATGCTCGAGCCACGATCCCACGTTCATTCTCTTGGATACACTGTAGAGTGGAGATTGTCGCGCAAAAACCGCTTTAAAGACTCAGTTACGCTTTCGTTTAGGAGCTTTTTTTACAGCGAAAGCTAACCAGACCCTCCAAGTACCTTTTGCCTCCTTCTCCACCCATTACTGATCTTTTTCCTTTATACCTCGAAGCTCCCTCTCTTAAACGCTTACGACGCGCTAAAGGTGCTCACACTTCTTCGCAAATCTTTCCCCAGTTTACCTCAAGTCACTCTCTCCTATCGCTTTTATTTTACATACAATATTCTGATTGCAAATAATCGTCCGACTGATTATTCACGAGTTTCCTCTAGATTTTCAACGAATCTGATATTCGAACATTTTTTTGATCGTATGTACCATTTTGATCACGTTAATTCAATTTTTAGCCTTTCCAAAACAATCGAAAAGCTCATAGCAAGAGGTTTTGGATTAACCCAACAGGCTACAGTTAGAATATATACTCTTGTATGCAAATCAACAGCTTGTTTCTAAATTGCGTTCCAAGATGCACTCAACGCGGAATGGCGCTCTCCTCCGGCAATGTATAATTAATACCGTTACACCTGACCGAGAACCGAAAGGGTCTCTGGAAGTTTGATCCAAAATTTACCCTCATCCGAGCTGATCTCGTCGCGAATGAGCCACACGGGAGCCATCGCGATCACGAAGAGTACCAACATGTATTTTCGACGCAAACCCAACTGGACACTGACGTAGCTTGATGAAAAGCATTTTAAAATAAACGAAAAAAAAAAATCTCTCGTCTCGTCAGTGTCACGAACCGTCGGTACGCGTTTTGCAATTTCGGGGAGATTTTATTCCTCTTGAAATAACCCTCTCGCATATTCCCCTCGGATTTTATTTTTCCGAATGTTTTTTACTACAAATTCCTGAGGCATCCATCAGGAATGGTCAAGATAGAGCCGGCGACGTACAAGTATGATGTACCCATTTTACCTTTTCCCCTGGCAGGACCTCCGGAGTTTCTCATATACGCATTCGTTGTTCCGCGTTTAGAAATTCCATTATAAGTCGAGATGAGGTCAGACTATAACGCGCATGTTCGCGATTAATTAACGGAGGGGGATATACAGTTTCGACGTTAAATTCGAGGGTTCCCTTGACCGGTGAGGGAATTTCATGTTTTTGTAGCGGAATGTAACGTTAAAACGTAGGGAGAAACGACACGAAAAGTCCTCGTGCAAAATGAAGAGAGGTGCCCGGATTTCGATCGTAAACTTGACGTTAATTCCTGGATTTTGTACCAGCGGTAAAAATTAAATGACTTCTCATTATCTGGTGGAAATACAGTCTACTTTGAGAATCCTTTACAGTCGGCGTATACTCTCGAAAATTAATGCAATTAAACCAAAAGCACACTTGCTCCATCCAGCATCGGAATTTAAAGAAACTTTGGTCATCAATTTAATGAAATTCTTGACGTTCTAACAATCGGTACCAACCGATTCATCTGCAGCAAGAGAAAAATGATATTCCTCGTGAAAGCGAGAATAGAAGCAAATAAGATTGGAAGAGGCGAGAGAGAGAGACCGGCAAAGATGTCGAGACATCTGTTACCAGAAGATGGCAAGCACCGGCGGCGACAACGCTCGTGAAAATTATTAATCCTGTCAGGAATACTAAATCATATCTTGGTTTACGCGGTGAACGAAAATAAGCGGGAGAAAGAGAGCGAGCGAGCGAGAGAAAAAGGAGATAGTGCGAACTGAGAAAAGACATCGTGCGAAACTTTACGGAAGCGAATAAGCTCAGGAAAGAGGAGAAGGGTCGTCGACGAAGGCCCCTGCCGGCGACCTTGATTTAGCGTCTTTACTTTAAAACCCTTCTTTCCTCCTCTCATACATCCCTGCGAGCCAGATGGATTTATAGCTTTTATGAAAAGTTGGACGCCGATTTTTTTTTATTTCGTGACCCTCGACGCTGCATAGCATGACTATCTATATCGAAATGTGATTGGCGTTAGACATTCGAAATCATTTTGACACTTTACGTGTTACAGATGGCAAAACCTACTGCCAAACCTGAATGTTTCTTTTACCCCATTGTACCCAGCAGGAATTTGGTTACTCACGTCACGATTTTTCAAAATAGAGATTGAATGATTTCATAACCAGTCTGTTTTCCTGTTGGAAACACTTTGAACGAAACAATAAACACTAATCTTCTACCAGAAAGAACGATTAATGCAACTAAGTCGTTGAAAATGTGTGTTACTTGTAAATAAATTCTTCACCTGAACAGAATTAGTTAATGAAAATTGCAATACTTCGGGAAACGATAACGATCATGTTTTGCTCTCCACGTTTTTCGTTGCCCGATTCCGAATCCCATAGACAGGGTGTGTCGTACTTCAGTTACAGCCTGAGGAGAACAAGAAGACGTTAACGACGTTACAAACGATGCTCGTGGTATTAAGGAAATTAGCATATACCTCTTCTCATCTACGGATAGGTAAACCCAACATTGGAAATATATAGGGCATATTCGAGAGAGAGAAGGGCAAAGGGAGAAACGCGTGATACCTATGCGAGCACGGATATAACACGAAATAAGGCCTTTGGCCCGTTACAAAGGATTACTCCCACGTCCGTTAAGCTCTCGCTCCCTCGTGGCCCATCCGCAAACTCAACCTTCTCGTACTCTGTTCCGCCTAGCTCGCGCCCTCTCACGATGGCGTCCCCTACTACAGCCGGCCGCGGCGCCGTCCATTTTGCTGTGGCTTCAACGCGCTTTACAGGCCCGTGATGTGTGTTATGTGCGCACACCTATCCTCGAATTATTGTTGTGTGTGGAGCATGAACCAGAGGCAAAGGCAATGTCGTCGACGATGAGAACGACGACGACGATCCCTTACCCTGCTACGACTATCGCTCGCTTTAATTGATAGTAATGCGTCTGGAGCCGTTGCTCACTTAATCTCGAGTTCTGTCTCGTATACACACGATGCATGAACTCCTGATATATCTCCTTACGCCTTTGGATAACCGGAGAGTATCTATTCCAGGAGCTTTATCAGCAAAGCGCGAAAGGACTTTGTCGACTAATTTCCCACGTGCGTATTTCCCTCGCTGATCCTTTATTTCCTTGGATTTCCATGCGATCTCGAATGGAAGCTATACATTCAATCATCAGCGCTGCATCACTTCTCGCACACGGTACGAAACACATTATTTCGTTGTACATACGCGTCACAACAGAGTCGTGAGAGAAAACAATGCTCATCCGGCTTCAATGACTCACGAAGATTCGTCGAAACAAAATGACAGTCTTGAGCTGAAGAAAATTGCCCAGCCTCGAGCGAACCCTGGCGTGGAAGATGGTCGCCACGAAACATGGTAGCATGTTTCGTTCAAATACGCGAATATTAAACAACAAAGCAAAGATCTTACAGTAAAATGTGCGTCCGCATGGTCACGTGGAATATAAGAAGTCTCTGTAGACTGAATTTACGTTCGAGTGCCACATCTATTCACTGTACCAGCTAGACGAGTTTTCCTCCTCGTCCTTTTTTTATATCCTTATATAACCCACCGATGATATACCACTTCCGAGGTAATTCCAATCGGCTCTGGTCCTTCGACTCCTTTTCCGTCTCTGCTCCCAGCTAGCGCTAAGCGCTTCATTGCTAGCTTTTGCATTGCCACCAGAGTGTATGGCACTCTGTTCCCTCTTCTCTGTATTCACCCCAACGATAATTCACGCGTCCACCATCCGCGTGTCGGTCTCATATGCTACCAGCAGAAGCAGCGACTCCAAGCAGTAACAACGCACACGCACCCGAGGCTACGCGAGTAATGTCTGTTCGGTGTGCGACCCGAGAGGGGCGTTGCGTGTACTCCTCCGGCGCGCTCGAAATTTCGCTATCGCGTCAATGTTAGCTTGTCCTATCACGAGTTATAGCGCCGCTGCAATTTCCAGGCAACAATTCATGTCGTTGATTAGATACAACCCTGGAAGAAGAAATCCCCTCAATTTAAGCCTAAAAAATGGTATTGGCCGCAAACGTCTCCAAATGGGGTTGAATCCACGGTCGATATATTCACTTCAAACCGGACTTGACCCCTCCAATCTGTGATCGCGGATCTAGAATCTGAACATATTGCGATCTAAATGTACAAATTCGTTTCAAGCAGTTATGCCCTTCAGTCACGAGTTATAACGCCCTTCCTATCACGAGTTATAGCGCCGCTGCAATTTCCAGGCAACAATTCATGTCGTTGATTAGATACAACCCTGGAAGAAGAAATCCCCTCTATTTGAGCCTAAAAAATGGTATTGGCCGCAACGTCTCCAAATGGGGTTGAATCCACGGTCGATATATTCACTTCAAACCGGACTTGACCCCTCCAATCTATGATCGCGGATCTAGGATCTGAACATATTGCGATCTAAATGCACAAATTCGTTTCAAGCAGTTATGCCCCTCAGAGCTCGTCTCGTCACAAGAAATGTTATCATAATTTTTTTTTGGTAAACCGAAGAGCTCAGTGAACGTACTCGAAGGAAGGAAGGAACAACTTTACCATAAACAACCTTAATTATCTTTCAAATCCATCTTCTTTCATTTCTCCTTTTTCCTGACGAGAAACATAGACAGATGGAAAAAATAAAAAATTTATTTAAGCACGTCGATCTTCGATTCGACTGGTACTTACGAAGGATGTCTGTTCAGCTCGTTTCCTACGATTACAGACATATTTCTACTTCGTCAGTTAAGACAAAACCTCCGGGCCTGAGTATCGAAAGGGGGGGGGGGGGTAAAGAATCATTATCACGAACAGCAGGAGGCAAAGATGAAATATTTGAACACAAGATATATAACGTATATCGCAACTTGAATATGTTACCTAAAAATATGTTATTGTTCCTGAGGATTATTGATTCGTAAATCCAGATAGGACGAAAAACGAAGATCGACGAGAATCTCAAGCAATAGAAAAAATTGTAAGAAACACCGCGAAGGGCATACTTTAAAATATATTTGCGGTACGTAATCGACGGCGCAAAACCGGATTGAAGAGACAATCGGAGGGAGGAATGAACAAAAAAAAAACCTTCGGACTTTGCCTGAAAATCACGGGGCATGCGGTAAGCTTTATTCTTTCTGCTCAGTATTTTTTTTGTGTCTAAATTATAGACCGAGCCACTACCTGGAAGCGGCGCCGTCTCGTGAGATGCCCGGCGAGCTATTTTTTGAGCTCCTCAGGGTCTACAAGAGAAAAAAACAGCACAAGACGTGGAAAGGTCCTAATTGCCGAAATTATTTCACTCGAGATTGGATAAACAAAATTGCTGTTGTATGCCCTATAATGAGAATGAAATGAGTTTATACAGCAGCGGAAACAATTTTTGCCGTCGGTGTTCGGTTGATTCGTGATGAAAATCTCTCGAAAATCCCTTGGTTCGGGTAAAATCTTCATTTTCAAAAGTTTTTGAGTAAAATAAGCCACTATTTGGGGACTTGCGAAATCTGAAAACCAAATTATTGGTCAAAAATGGGTAAACGTGTCGCAGACTTTTTTTATGAAAATGTGCATCGGACCTCTTTCAATGCAACAATCCGAAAAAGCTGCGCCGGAGATTTCGTAACACGCCGTCTGCTGTTTAGAGGTAAATAAACGAAAAATTTCAAAAAGTTTGAGGCACCACCCATAAAACATCTCCGAGTTTTTCGAGGCATGACTTGCAACTGTTAATCATTCCTCGTCGTTTCGAAAGGCCGAATTCTACTACGTCTCTGAATTGAAAGAATGAAGATCCAAAGTCAACACGATAGGATACTCGGTTTTATTCATGGATTCATAATGTTCGAGTAACAAAAGATCCCAACTGTATTGATGGTCTACGGAATAGAATTGTAACTGAATATTCATTTCACACCAACGGCGTCTCGATGCTACGATAAATCCGCGCGGGAGTGAAAGAGATGGCATTAGCTTCTTCAACGCATATCTCAAAAAAATGATTGACATTTAGGACTGAAGAAAAATTTCCTCGCCTCAGGCTAGAGTATTGATCGATGGAAGACACAAGATTCTGCTTTTGCACCAAATGTCAATCATCTCTGACAAAGATAGATTGCGCATAGAGACAAAAAAAGGATGGAGACACCATGCGGATGAACAAAGATGGTTCTACGAGTGCTACTCACGTCCATGTGTTTCCAAGTTCTTTTCTCACTCGTATGCCTCCGCAATCTTGAAATTGTTCTTTGTTTATCCAAGAAAAACCTTTGAATATTGTATGCGAATGCGATATAATAAATTAAAGGAATTTCAAAAAATACCGGTGACTTTATCCAGACTGATAAAAAGTTCTCGATCTTCGAACTTGCTGAAATGTGTGGCGGTTTAGCTTTCGTGAGAAAAAAAAACGAAGCCAAATATCCCACTGTTTTTTGTTACCTGTTAAACATACACAACGTCTTCACTGCTCGGCAATTATTCGAAAAACTGGATCGACTTTGCAGCGAAGAACGGGTGACTTCCATTCGTTTTTTTCGTTCATCAAAGTGAGATTTGAGTGAATTTCCACCCTCCATTATCGAACGTCTTGTATAATTATTGTTTAGCTAGTTGAGTGGCCATCGTCTCGACTCAAGCAGTATCCGATGATGTACGTCCTGCTCAATTCGGGATGATGATGATGATGATGATGGTGATGATGTTGATAATGTTGGCTGGATGGTTATAGATTGCGGTCGCTCGTCGTTCTTGGTGGTTCCATCGATGTACAGGATCTCGATACATCAACGTAAGATCATGTAGTTGCTGGCTCATGCTGTCCATTTATTCAATGCTCAGCAGAAGGGATCCTCTCACGAGAAGCCAAGTTCCAGAGCTGCTTAGCAGTGCACACGTTTAAGCGTGCGAGTCGGTTGAAAGTCGAAGGGAGAGGCAATCGAGGCCCGCGGAATTCCTGAGGTTGCGGAATCTAATTGAGACCAACGGAAATTATAGCTCGAGCTCGTCGAGAATCTTATTGCTAGCTCCCAGAAGAAACCACTGAACAAATTTCTGGTTGATTCATCCTGCAAACATGCTCGTGGCTCTGTATGAGAAACTGGTCACAAAATATAGCACATGCGTTGTAAAAAAAGTCTCATTATTCTCTTACGATTCTGTCAAAAAGTGTGAAATGCAAACATCCCATAAAGAGAGCACCATCGTCATGTTTACTGAAACGTTTTATAATTTTATCGTATATCTACAGTGTCTATAACGAGATTGCAAACAAGTTCTTCTCCAACACCTTAAAGTTCATCGAAAACTTTAGAATTAACAATATAGTTCAATCGGAGCTAGTACGACCGAACTATCAATTGGTTATTGTTATACACCAGGCAATGTAGAGAGAGCTGAATGTTTCCTACGCTGCAAAATCATACGAATTGTTCATGAAAAATATAGTCGACACCCTGGAGAATTTCAGCTTATGTAGCTACTGGTCTTCGAGTGTAAAGACTCTTCGGGAAAAGAACATCGATAGCAACGCTCTGTTTCCTTTTTTGCTCACATATACCGCTGCGAGAAGCTTTCCTTCCTTCACGCCTCTTATTCCCTGTCTCGTGGCATCTTATGGCTGCAAAATTGTAACTCGTCGCACGCGTCGTATCTCCGGTAGAAGCTAACGCCCTCTGGACACGTATTATATGCATGTGCAGCTCTTGAAAGTTACCTATCGACTGCGTGTATAAAGAAGCGCGTTTCCATGCGTGTGATGATTTATACGCAGCATCCCGTAAATCCTCCGACTCTCGCCCAGGCACCTTTTTCTTCGAGGGGACTGCCTGGCCATTATCGCCTGTATTATCTGCCGTATAATATAGCATCGAATATACACCGCTGGTCTATGCGTTGTGTTATTCGCATACGCTTATACTCATACCTTTACGTAGCACTGTTGGATGCCAATGGGTCCAGCAACACACCATGATGAATTGCGCCGCGGGCACCGAGATGAATTGGGTAAAGTGAAACATTTGCGCATCCTTCATGATCATTCTGTGGAATATCAATCTCCATACGCGTATGGGGCAATTCATAACCGACGCCAATATCACTGCCAACGTTGGTGCGCGTCGCGGATGGTCAAGGCATTTAACCGCGTATAATTCGATAGTTTAAGAGACCACACCATGGCGAAAGGACGCGGCGAGCAACCGCGTAACGCGTTTCTCGCGAGCCTCCGCCCAGCGATACACGGGGGACATGGCGTCGGAGATCTCCATCGTAAAAACGTAATTACGTATCCTCGAGAAGCCTCGTGCGAGTCTGCCGAGTCCGTGCGCATTCCGCGCGAGGGTTTCCTCCACCGACTTACGAGCCGAAGATCGAACGGAGGCTGCGGACGAGATCCTGAAGGACATGACCGGAGAATGTATAATAGATTTGTTGGTCCATTTCCAGCATCTTCGGGACCATATGCTAGGGTTGTTGGACCTCACATGTACGACGCCGGATACCTACTTTTGTTAACGCAGAAAGCATTTACTGAAGCTCGAACAGATTTTTGGAAAAACTGAAAATTGGCGAAAGAATGCAAGAAACCAAAGTATGACTCGTGTTTAACTCGATGTACAGTAATTTCATGTCCATGTATGAATAAAGGGGTTTTCGTTAAAAATACGTGGACTTGATTGAATCGTCTCCGAGATTGCTGTTTTTTCCTCGATCGTTTAAACATTGAGATTCAGCGATTCTGAACTTTGTTGAAATATTGATGCTCAACGGGGTCAAAGGAGATAAACGCGAGGGCAAAAAGGCGCCCAAGTAGAAATAAATACTATCATGACCGAGCGACGAGGCGGAAGTAGTGGAACTACTTGTTAATATGGCTGAACCGAGATCGCTCGTGATGTTTATTCGACGGGATACATAGACCGGATTGGTTCTCGCGATGTGGTCGACGTGCGTGCGGGCAAACCACGTGAGGGCGATTGAAGGAGCAGCAGCTTCGCGGAATGAAGAAGGACGACGTGGGGGAAAGGAAGAAGACACCAGAAACGAGATGATGCTGATGTCCGATGCTGAGAGAGGATAAAAGTCTGCGTTAGCCACGCTGTAACGCAACAATGTCGGCACTTTCTCAGCTCTTGTCATCGATTCTAGACGTTTTCTTTTCGTTCCTGTTTTGTTCTTCGGCTTACTTACGTTAGTCTTTACGGTAACCAACTGATTTATCAATTACAGAATTTACGACCTGAAAAACGGACGTTTCCACAAATTTTTGAAATTTTATTTTGAAAAATAACATGGCCTTCAAACGTCATGACCAGAACAAAAAAGTACTTTTAAAAAAATGTCGCCCAAAACTTGGACGTACAGAGTTGCGGACGAAAATGTTCATAATCCGAGGTTGAAATTCATCTTCTTCGAGATGTGCAAACCGAGATTTCCATCAACCGCGTCTGAACTTGAATCCACGCGAACTTATATTTTTACCTGATCGGAAATCTAGAATATATCGATAAGAAACAAGATTTACAAAAAAAATATTCAACAGAGAAGTACATCGATCCTCTTCCTCTGCTTTTACGCGCGATCCTCCTCTACTCGATTATCAGCAAGGGCGTCAACATATTTTCGCATCTCGCTTTCCGACACGCAACTCGTTTCTTCGATTTCTCGTCGGTTCTCCAGTTGCCGACAGACCCAATCGGAATACCGGCAAAGTGTCACTTTGACGCACCGTTATCGAGCGTCGACCTATACCTGTAACCTCACGCACAGCGTTGAAAATACGTCCTGCTGGTTCGCTTTCCTCATTAAGCACGAATCAAACGGAGCGTATATTGCAAACGATGAAAATCTAATGCGAGGATCTTTGAAACAAGCGTGTATTTATGAGAGCCGCGGAAGGTGTATACAGAAATCCAGAAAATGGATCTTCTCTCGCTGGCACTACCGTACGAAGGCGGCAACAGCCGAAGCGCACAAGTTGATGTTCCCTGGACGTAGGAGAAGCGAATATATGCCCGGCACGTCGCATACAAGATCACGTATCCCAAGCTCCATCAGGGCCCATCAGACCCAGGCCTGCAATCTGCATAATTCCCTTTTGAAACTCATCCTTTCTCGGTACTACACTTCTCACAGCCTCTCGTACGCATCGTCGAAGACTGAGAAGAACCGCGAAGGGTCCTACCGAAGCCCGGGGGCCATTTGCCCCTTCCGACTTTACGCCGATCTTTTATTTCAGTTTTTTTTCCAATATTTCCATGACTTACGCCCCTTTTCGTACCTTCATTTTCATCCGCAAATTCCGGACTGAAGTCTCACGAGCAGGAGCAGGAACGAGGCGGGGCTGAAGTTATTCAATCTGGAATTGACCACCTTCTATCTTCGACTATTTTATTTTCCTCGCTTTCGTTCAGCATTCTGATGAAATCGACAATTTTAAGGTGGGCGAATCTTTGCAAGCTCGGGACGGTTTTCTTTTTAACATCTCATTCAATAAGCGCAAAATGCGAAATGAAGAAGAAGTTTCTTAAAAATCCATGTGTATTGAAACGAAGTATCATTGCAAATGATGAAGAATAATTTTTTGATAAAAACTGCTGCTCAATCGTTTTATTGACAATTTTTCAGAGTTGATATTATTGAATTTAAATATTAATATCGTAAATTAGATTCCGTTTATTCGAAAAACCTTGACGTTATCTTAAAATTGCCCAGGTTATGGTAATTACATTATGCGTAATGTTGAAATTGGTGAAAAAATTCGAGCACATATGAATTTGCATAAAAATTACAGCAAAAAAGGGAGAGTACCGGCTTACTTATCGGCTAAATTGCAGCTCGGCAGCTCAAACCGTTTTAAAGTCATAAAGAAGTCCATTTTGCAGGGCTATTTTATGCGTGCACCTGCACGCACACATTCACATGCGTAACTGCCGTTCTTTCGAATGATTTTCCAATGTTTCGAAACATCTTGAATGTCGAAATTGACAGGCTTGAAAAATGCTCACTCTTTGTCAAAACTGAAATTTAATGCATGCAAGAGAGTTCATCTCGTCGTAATAAGATTTTGGATGACGACTGCGGTCAACAAAGTTGGCTGTCGGAACTCGGTGCATGCAAACTCAAAATCGATGGCACCTCAGCAGAGAGAGGATTTGCCATCATCGGACAACGACGGAAACGATGAGGAGAAATGAAAATGGAAACTCTGCTTCGTCCAATAAGGAAGGTGACGAAGAAAAGCAAAGGATAAAAATGCACGGAAAACGACGTGGAAGCACAGTGCGAGCGTGTTTGCCAAGCTGTTAACTGAGCTCCCTGGGGAATCGTATACGAGTTTTGCTGGGTCTCATCAATCGGGGCGTTCGTACTCCCAACCTCTCGAGATCTGAAGGGGAGACTCTCGCGTCGATGGCAAATATTGGAACAACATTTTTCAGTTTCTTCCTGTCGCTTCTCCGCTACCTTCTTTACTCGTGTGTCAGCGCTTTTCGACAAATAAGAGGGAAACGAGCGTTCCACCTTAATACCGGAAATTAATCTGTTGACAAAAATGGCCAGACTGTGTCAAATGGCGGCTAGACTTTTTGTATGCAAAAATGTAAAATATCCTCGTATCCCCGTGTGTTATTCTTCGAGGGAGGAATTTCGTTTCTTCTCTTCAAGAATATGCCGATTATAATTTTTTCTCGTAATAAAATTGCGAACAATTTACAAATTCGAAACACTCATCCTGGAATATTTCTCTTTATTTTTTTTCGATGATTATCATCGCGGATTATCGTCGCTCTTCTTTTACTCATCATTCCACAGTGCGTCTTGTGAGCGAGCCTGCTGCGCAGATTTAAACGCATACGTGAAACGGAGATTGCCGTCACGATCGACATGCCGCTGCCTCTGGAAAAGTGGATTGGAAAGCGGGACATGCTTTATTTCTTCTCCGTTCCGGAGAGATATTCCATTTTTCTTGAGCCACTAAGGACCATACAAAATATAAAATTGCAACAGCATTATATCCAGCGAGATGTCCGTAATTACTTTGCTGGGTACAGGGTTCACATAAATCTTTGTTTTTTCCAGATAATGACGAAGCATAATGCTGAAGTGGTCTATTGGAAGATATTTTTTCCACCCATGTGTATAATTTTATTAAATAATGATCATTTATTAAGAACGAAGGCATAGAACTTGAAATTCTTTTTTTTCTGAACAAATTACGACGATAATCAAATAAGAAAGAAAGAGACATGTTTTTGAAGAAAATGAAAATAAACCAGACCTATATTCATAGTCCATTTTCAAATCTTCATTTTTTCCAATAAAATACATGATTGGATTCCAATACGAATTTTCGATAATAATTTCCAGTTTTTGAGTGATCAAAAAAACTAACGGCTCATGCAAAAATCATCGGACGAAGATTAGATAATGATGTAAGAAAGTACCGCTTTAAATTTGATTCAAACCGGTTTCGCAGTTTTTTGAAATTCGTGTGGAAAACTGGCGTCTCTCACGATATCTGGCGCGTCAAAAACTTGAAATAGCTAGGCAAGTTTTGTCGAGTCATTGAACAATTTTGTCATCCCTTGGACTACTCTTGTACGTGGCGGATAGAATTTTTGTCGCCGATTTGTCAGATTCATGAGCGGAAACAGAGGTTGATGGCTGGATAACGCGCTGTTATTTTTCTTGGAGCGCGCAATTTTACAACGAATGTCGATTTTTTGTTCAGTCGGTCAAGTTTTATTCGTCGATTCCACAATTTAGTTGGCGCGCTCGCGCTGGTCACACCAAAGTGTCCATTTGCGGTACGCTTAGCTCGGATTCCCGTATTTTAATCCCCTCCCAGAAACGCCCAGGAAGTTTATAATGAATCCACTGTGGGAAAAAAAGTGAAGGTGAATTTACACCGTCCGAGTGTTCCTCCCTCGAGGCTTTCTTTGCCTTAATCAGCAGAAACCCAAGAAAATGGTGATGGAAACATCCGTTTGAAAACCAGATCTGTAATGTACCCACAAACACTTGCACTCGAGAATAAAAAGTTCCCGACATTTATCGAGGCGATCTTCTTAACGAATAGCGATCTCTGATACACAGAGTTATTCAAAAATAACCGCCTGATCGAAAATCACGAATTCACTAAAGTAATTTCGAAATACAACGTCGCGACGATTCATCAATCAGTGACGTTTCTTTTTGTCCTTTTTTCGGCTATTTTTGTCGCGAATTCGAAATTACGGAAGCCACAAACACATACATATGCATACGGAAAAAAATTTATCAAGAACGGTTTAAATTATCGATTCTTCAAGGTATATATATATATATATATACGATGAAAGATAATATACATCAACCGCTTGATGGTCAGATTACATCGATGCCTTATAACGCGTGTCTAACGGGTTTTAAATACCGCGGTTATCTGTGAAAGTTGCCATCATAATTTTTTTACAACCCGCTAAAACGATGAACAGGAAAACAGCATTCGAAGATGCTGAAGACCTCAGCGAGTGTGCTTCGGCTGATTTAACCTGCTCCCGGGAGACTAAACCGAGAAAAGTCCGTTGGATGCAAAAAAAAGCCACCTCAAATGTGACGTAAACTTTTGTACACTCGGTCGTTCTTCGATCGCAAAATATGACGAGAAATACCATTCCCTTGCGATTTCTCGCATCAGATACGAGGTAAATCGATAAAGAATGAAGAATCGTGAACAACTAAGAGTGAACCCGTCACTAAACAACCAGTGCCAACAGCTGAAGCAGGGGGAGCGGGGAAAGGAGGGGGGAAGTTTATAGGCCTTGTCGCAGCAACTTTGGTCTCACGAGCGTAAAACTCGCAACGAATACTTGGCCCGAGACTTTGAAAGTTGCTTGAGGAAGTCTCGAAGGAAGCAGCCCCGACAACCGCGTGCCACCTGTCCCATCGACTCGCGGTCGGATTCCCCAGTCCTTTGCCAAAGACGCTTCGAAACCTCTCGTGAGGTCGAAGTTCACGACCGCATAGGAAAGCCCGACTCCGAGATAAGGCCTCCGCACACGATCCTCTTCGGCATTCCGCTCTCGAGAATTCGTTTTATTTCGATGAATAAAACACAATTCTCCTCATCCCATACCACCTTTTTAATTCCATAAAGGGAATTGAACTTCTTGAATTACTGTTATCTTACTTTACACCTAAAGACTAATCGGAATAACACAAATTTTGACGCAATAATTATTGAAGGAGAATCGATATTGCCAGGTAGAGCAGCGGAGATGATTTGAATGAAAATTTCGTCACTTGCCAAGGCTGTAAAATTATGAAAAAAATCAATTATAAACTAGACGCTGAGTCGATTAATATTGAACAATAATAATATTAAAAAACAATCAATTAATTGTTAAAAAAAAATTCTACAGCTTTTTTTCCACTCGAGGCTGTTGTAGAATGACCGAACAAAATTAACGACGAACAAACACCAGCAATTTTCAATTCGCAATTTTCAGCGATGACTTACCCACCATTTGTTTTTTACCGATACGATTATACTCGCGTGCCATTTCGGGGAAAGCACATTTCGAAACATCAGTAAAAATGATGAAGGCACGTGATGAGGCGCCTCGGAATTCGACCATTAACGTCGCCCGAAGCACCTCTCGAGATTTTATTTGCCGAGTCTCTCGATTCGCAAAGTTCTCCCACGAGTCTCATCGCGACGCGAACTTGAACTTGAGTAATTGCGAAATGGTCGGAAATGCCGAATAACTTTGGAATTAAAGGTACCGCGATTTTAGGGGCAATTTGCGATAGATCCGTCGATATTTGTCCAAAGAGTCGCAAGTCGGTAGGTCGGATTTCTCACAAGTCGATAACAAACAATACAATTTGCCATTGGAACGAAAGAGCGGAGGAACGAGACGGTCTACGGTAACCGGAGAAGCCGCATGATTCCGAAGATATACGTACGCAAACAAGCGGTCTCTTAAGACGCTCGGCTATAGAGAATATCAATATTTCCATTGGTTCGCGTTGGAAGCATTCGCTTGCGGCTTTATCCCCAGGATTGCCGAGACCGATCCGCGGTGTGTACCATCCCGCGTTCGCACGAGGCCGTGAGCCTCAAGGCGTTGGGGGCTCCCATTCTCCAACACGCGGCGCGTATTAGAAACGAATATAAATATATCGAGTGGCTGGCTGGGTCGTCGGCGATACACGCGAGGAGGAAAGGAAAGACGAGGGACGTAGGCGAGAACGGGGCTTCTTCGCTAAGACGCTCGCTGGGCCCCGGGTTTAAAAGCTGGTGGGAGGGGTGGACAACGGGGAGGGAAAGGGGTGACGGGAAAGAACGCGAGGGTACTCGGCATGGAGTCCCATACCGATGGTGTTACTGCTTTTGCAACGCTCCTCAGGTCCTCAGGTAAAGGGACGAAGAGGGAGACACCGGTGGGCGTAAACGCGCACCTGTGTCAGTGCGTGTACACCCTTCCTTCACACGGGACGCAACGCTATCGCTACAGAGATCCAATACAGACATAAACGGTTCAGCTTGCGATCGGAGCCTTATGGTTATCTTGCTCACTCCAATTCCACGTTAATGTTCCCATCGCAATGCTCGTGCTGGAAGCAACGGCATGGTAAGAGGGAGAGCAAGAAAGAAGTACGGAAAGTGAGGGACAGAGAGACGGAGCGAGAAAGACACTTCCCTCGCTCACGGGGACTCGGTAACCCCCTCCTTCTTGGGTCCCAAGGAAAGACGGAGCACTCTACTCAGTGCCCGCGCAGCTTCAGGACGTCCCGTCCGCGCCGATCTTGTCCTCTCGATCGCATCGTCGTCCCCAGGGCGAAAAACCTTTTTCGGCGTACACGCCGAATCTCTCCAAGCTCCCACTGTTCGCTCGAGGCTCGCGGAACAACCGATTTTCATCACTGAACAAATTGCGGTGGAACCAGTGTTTTTTTTTCTCAAGACGAAAGCACTCTGTGCTTTTGACCCTCGTGTTCGACAAATTGTGTGAATACCGATAATGATTCTGGTACCGGTAACACCGAGTTAAGCGCCACTTCGTTACTGTTCGATCTGTGCATGCACCTCGGGATAATCTTCGAGCAATCAGCTGGATGAGCTGGTCCAGATAACTTTGGCATCGTTAGGAAATGACCCGCGGAGCTTTACGGATGAGGATTCGTTTGGAATCGAAGAATGGGACAAGACCGAAGGTGATGGCTCTTGAAAAATCTTATCCACGTTCGAGCTTCGTATCATTGGCCCACTGTGATCAGCGGAACAAAGGAGAAATCGAAGACGAAGGAGAAAATGAGGGAATGGAATGGTACGCCTTGGAACACTCGCAGTCGCAATAGCGAGTCGTTTGGAAAAAAAAATGTTTCCTTTTTCCCTACACTGGATACGACGCGCATACGCGTGGCATAAATCTGTTATAGTGCTGGCAAGCTGCTAGCCACACGGTCGTATAACCGTTTTGCGAGCGAGCAATCGAGACACGAGAAAGAGACGAATAAAGCTGTATGTAAGCTGTTCCTTCCTTTTCGCATATAGCATGTGAACAACGAGGACAACGACTACAAAAGCGTGGAGAAAGACCGAGATAGAAAGATCATCGGTTCCCCAGGACTCGTCGGAGGTGCCTTCATCCTGCTAAGAATAGATCCCTCGTCTTTTCTCCTCCGAGGTTTTCCAGTACCACGCAGTGCTCCGACTGACCTGCTGCTATTAGCACAAAACGTCTGTCATCTCGTTTTAATTTAAAATTGTTCTATCGCGTTACTCGAAGCAAAGTGTTCCAACAAAGCGTACCGCGAAACGAGTACAATCCAGTTATACCTCGAGTGTGTTTTTGTGCGTGAGATGCGTAAAGTTTAGGAACGAAAGGGGATTTTCTGCCCAAAAGAAGATGGCAGTAAAAGCAAAGCGATAAATCGCAGTGACGAGTCGTCGTGGTACCGGTCGAATAAATCCGAAGGATATCTCGAAGGTCTGGAATGGTGCGGAGTTGAAACGACGTTTTTAACAACTGGTCCTCGTAATGGTCCATAGCTCGAAGTGTTGCGGTATAGTGCTGAAAAACGAAGAAAACCTTGTGAAAGACAACGTTATCGCGCGATTAAGAGAACGACAACGGCTCGCCGAGTCCACGGTGCTTTTAGTTCCCGGCTGCGGTGTATTGAAACATTAGTCTTTCAAGTTGCTCGAAGGACTGGTTATAGATACAAAGATCTCGCGTCATCTCGCGTCTCACTTCCCTTGCACCGGTATTCGATGCTAGTGCTCCATTTTGCCGTTCCTTCTTTTGCATACATTTGTGATTTCCATACGGACTGAAAAGGCGGTGGATCCAGTAATGTCTGTAAATTCCACATCATTCTGGACGAACGCTCGTCAATCACACTAGATATTTTTCTGCATACGATACGAGAATGGAGAGCAAGCGAGTGCGGAGGTGAGAGACAGGCGATAATGCGTGCAGACATGCGAGGAACTCGAGCTAGAGCCTGAAAGACAATTCGCAAGAACGTCGATTAGCTTACGGCTGCAGCGATCGAGCCAAGACCGAGACCAGAATCAAAGTCACGAAGAGTGGAACGAGAACTCTTGTAGATTATAGAGCACTGTCCGATTCTGCTGAGCCTGTAGTTATGATGGAATGAAGCGGTGATACAACCAAGACGATGAAGATACAGATAAGAATAATACCGAATGGCGAGTATCGAAGATCGTGAAGTACTTAATTTGCGATGTATCCCGCATAGCAAGTACATCGTAAAGCGCAATTCAGCATTGTAACGATACCATTGCTGGCAAAAATAAACTTGTTAGTGGGCTCCACTCCATATGGATCTTTGTCGGAGACAATTACTCAGCTGTACGTAAAACTGCGATGTATCGAATGCACAACAGTTTTTATACGTCGCAAGAATTCTCCGAGTCGAAATGAATCGGAAAAGCAAAGATACGTAGCTATTTATCCGTGACAAATGAGAGTTTCCGGCGAGGCCAAAAACATTGATTCGCGAAACTCTCGTAATCATCCCACAGGCCTTTCTATACTCGAATGAAAGTTCCGTAAAAAGCCGATATGATGAAGATCTATCACAGCATCTTTCGCTGAGAACAAACGGAGACAAGAACGAAATTGCTCTCTCCGATAAACAGAAAGTCCTTGCACGAGAATGCTGCTCGCTAGATCTCTACGACACGCTGGAAAAAGAGGAATATCAACAAGTGGTAGCTCGATAATATGTCGAGTCTCGCTAGAAGAAGAAACACCACGATCTTCGGATCTCGAAGATGGTGGCAGGGCGGTTGTTGGGCTTCGAGAGCTCATCAAGAAGCTTACCTGCGCAAATTGTACTCAAGGAAGAACGGCGAAGGAACGGGACAAGGAATTCTCGGTGTCTCTACCGATACCACTGGAATCACAGACTTTCACGATAATCGCGAAGCGACCGCGCCCTGGTCATCGGCCCATAACGTCGATGGGGTGAACGCGGCGAGTCATTATCTCGATGATTTCTTGAGAAATCATTCCATCTACGGAAACGACGACTCCGAATGTACCCCGACGAACAACGGATGTACAGTTTTACCCCCGATAGTGCCACGTCCAAGTCCCACCGAAAAGTGTGTCGAGTTTCTCGCTGGTGCGCGATCCTGTGTTCACTTTGGTGAAAATAATGTCCTTTCGGACGATCAAATCGGGGAATCCCATTCATCCTGCCATGCCGAGGTTACCGAGCACAATCTCGACAGCCTTTTGCACTCGGATTATCGAGATGTTTCAGCGTGAGTAAACATAAAGGTCTTTGGCCGATTTGTCGGATGACTGCGTTCCCGCTGAGAATGATTTGTGTCGATTGTTTCTGCACTGAACATGTTAAGTTGCAGCAACCATATTTCATCGGAATATCTCGTTGAAGCATATAAATGTTGGCTCTCCGGAATATTATTGATACGTGAACAGTTCACGTCTTTATTGCACTTTTCTCTTTTTTATTGTTACCTTTACGGCTCATTTTTCAAATTCGAGTAAAATTATCCAGATAAACATACGCAATGGCAATTCTGAAAATTTGATTCCAATATCCGGCATTCAATCTCAGTAATTTTCAGTATTTGTCCGAATTCTGTCATTTATTTCGTTGAAAAAATAATTGATTTTTGTTTTCAACCACCCGTGAAGTATACACATTCAAGAATATGACGTTGCAAGGTTTGTCGCGTCGATAAACCAAATTTTCCTCGCAAGCGCTACGCACTGCCGTATCGGACGTGGTTTGATTGCAGAACCATAGCGAAAGTATAGCAAAAACTCGTCCTGGCAGATTTCTAGCCGGACGCTGTTGCAACTTGCCGATTCGCATATCAACGTTAATGGAAACGAGTCCGTATCGAAAAGGATACCGAAACGTAATCTTATTCTAGATGTATAGTGTGGATACCGAGCATGTAGCATCAAGACGGGAGAAAACGGAGACAAAACATGTATACTTTGGCTTTACTTTGCTCGCGGAAGCATGACTCGACCTTATTGACTCCCCCTTATCGGAGGAGGGAGGAGAACCTCCAGGACTCGAATCCAGGAGTCCGGGAGACCCACGAGGTTGATGTACTTTCTATTTCCACGAGTGCGTGGGGCCTTCGAATGTGGACCGTTTACGCACGTCGCGGTCCCGACGAGGCCCCTCGGTATTTACTCTGATCACGTCTGTCAGGACCCTACCTCTCTGCTCTCCACTTACACGTTCAATGTCTCGAATATATAACCGCCTCCGTAACGAAAAAAAAGCACAAACGCCGCAGACAATAAACTTGTACGAATGCACGTATGTCTTGTTGAGTATGCTGAAAATCCACCCACGATTACTCCGAATGTGACGTGCAATCTTATCATCTTATGCTTTCGTATCTTTCGAGAGCGATTGGTGGATTTGAATCCATTCCAGATATTGCTAATATGAAAAATTCTGTCATGAAACTATTTTTCTTCGGCCGTGTGTAATTCAGCACGAGCTGAACGTCTGAAGTGATTTCGATTAGAGTTTGTTACTTGTGTATCGTTGAAGATACCGTTAAATACTTGGGAACGATGAACAACTATGGTAGTACAGTTTGGAAACGAAAAAAGAATAAAAATCAATTCCAGAGATTAGGATATAATAGAAAAATTAACGTATAATTTGATCTTGGAAAAATAATATTTTGCCTCCTTATCTTTCCAGTTTAACTTTTATCCTCAATCGTAATTATGTCGAACTAATTCGCCACCCAATTGTACCGCCCCGGTTTTTATTATTGCCCTGCCACTCGTTATTACACGTGTATCAGAATAAATGCAGTTTTAATTCGATCTAAAATCATGAAAATGACAAAAATGACAATCTCGATATTAAACCGCGTAATGAGGCTATTCGTGCTGAATCGCAATGCTCGAAAAAATCGCAAACGACAAGGAAATACGTTAATGAAAGTCATGATTTTTTAATGGTCAAATTATTTGGAGTGTGAGAATTAAAGATAGCAAAAAACAGGTTTTCAAAATGTTTTCTCCCCGTGTATTTCCATTACGAAGAAAAATGTTCTACAAGGTATGGAATGATACTCGAGAGCGCCGATCAGAGTTATTAATTTTCGAGATTACAGCAGGTGATATGTATAGGTCCTATGAGCATATTTAACGAGTTCTTCCCTCGTACCTCGAAGCTAAATGAGAATAATTTCAATTCCTTCCTCAACTTGAGGCTACGATTCGATTGTACGTCAGACATTCGAGCCACGAGTACAAGACAAAACTCACTCAATTTCTTAATCGCTCGTTGAGAAACATTTTATTCACGCCAGTTTTCTCTGCAATCGTTAACTCTTTATACTCGTTTTTTTCCCTCCTTTGGACGCTCCCCTTCTCTCTCTCTCATCTCGAGGTTCAACCTTTTTATGCGTATCCTACTTACGGTTGTCCGAAAATCATTTGATTACGTTCGTGTCTCGTTTTTCATTTAGTGCTCATATTCTTCGAATAATTTATTTTATGGTATCATTTATTGTCATTACTACCCCCGTCCTTTGAACGAGTTTTCTCTCTCTCCACTGCAGCTTCTCCCGAAGATTTATTTCAGGTTCATAAATATGCACCGTACGCTACACCGGTATCCTCTCTTAACCGTGTATATACAGCATGCTTGGTGCAATCGTCGATCGTACAAAATCCCCCTAAGCGAAAGAGTAAAAGATTCTCGTCTCTTTATTAATCCGTCTATTCCGCGTCTTTGGTACTGATGCCTGTCCCTCTACGATGTTACTCGGCGAATTCAACCGCTGGCTCGATTTCATTTAATTCGTGGAGCACATGCGTGTTATTCTCCTCACATGGGATCATGAGCAAAAGTCCGAGAATAAGAGCGAGAAAGTCGAGAGCACTTTGATTTACGACACGAATGCTCAAGGCGATCGCAGCCTGCTGACCATCGAGCCCTAATTGGAATTGGAAAGAGAGAAGGACTGCTATGCTCCTGGTGATGTTGCCTCGCGAGTCTCTTAGCTCCGCGCCCGGATTTGGTTCCCGTGTAGCGTCTTACCTACCGTACAGGATGTACCAAAAACTGACAATAAGTGTTTATCGATCATCATTCAAAAGAATCATCGAATCGTGCAGGCAGTGCCGTCGCACTCTTGAACGTTTCACGCGTTTGAAATTGCTCGTACTCGAAACACTCTTCGCGATGGATCGAGACTGAGAGAAACTCTCAACGCGATGCGAAACAAATAAAATTCAAAGTAAATTTGCCACAAAGAGTCGCTGCTGGATGGACCAAAAAATTTGCCTAGTTTTGTGGAGAACCCTTCGCGTCCGGTAACGCGGAGTCGTCCTGCTAAAACTGACTTTGGCTCATCCTGTATGCTACTCGTTTCATATTACTCACAATCAGGATGGACCATGAGAGACCAAGTAAAGTTTCTCCCTGGTAGCCAAATTGGAAACATCGAACCTCCAGCTAAGCTCTTCTTTGATTTCTTCTTTCCCCTGACTTCTTGTGGGTATTCCATTTCTCGTTTCTTATTTCTGCCCTCTTATCCCTCTACGTTTCTCATCCTCGGTCCCTCTTCGTTGCAGCGCGAATCGATTAGACACGTATCACCTGCCGGCGTAATGCCACTTCGCTGCGGTTCGCATCCGTACGCTGAGACGATCTCACGTTTCTTCATGCCGAATAACATCTCACATTTTTATTCATTCTACGTATTATTACGAAGAAGCTTCAGCCTCGTAATATGTTATCTGTGTTTTTTTCTTGTTGTTTTCCTTGTAGGAAGGTGTGCAGAAGCTGCAGGTGTCCAAGAGAGGATCATCAACGCACAAGCATCGAGGCGGGTGGTGGCAGCGCGTCGGGTCTCGCCGGTCTTGCTGCCACGACCTCTTCGATGGCAATGGCGATGGCCTTTCAAAACGGGGCCATTCCCGTTGCTGGTCCAGGCGTACAGCATCCGGAACCATTTAAAAGTCCTGTGCAGGCGCCTCCTGTTTTGCAGGATCCACTTATGCATCATCAGAGACTTTCGCAGAGCGACGACGACAGCGGCTGTGCTCTGGAAGAGTACACCTGGGTGCCACCTGGCTTGCGACCGGATCAGGTAAAACCGACGATTCTTGAGAAATGATGTATGTCAGTTATTTTCGACCACGGTAAAATGTCACCTAGTCTAGTTTCGGTCGATGAAATAAAGTAACTTTGCCATAAAAATAATGTTTCCCACGCGATTGAGGAAACAGGAAGAGGGGAACAGAAATGGAGAAAAAAGCGCGTTAGAGCACGACGTCCACGAAGCAGTTGAAGTTCCAGAAAAATACACTTCAATGTAAAAAAATCGCTAGCCTTCCGCGTTGCTCACGAAAAAATAGTAATAAAAAAAGAAAGTAATTAACCGAAAATTTGGCTGCAATGGTGTGGAAACAAATGCGCGTGATAACGATCGACGTTTCAGATATTAATTTAGACTAAACGTAAATCAAATGCGTTTCTGCACTAGAAATACTTATTCTATCGTCTAACTGAGATGCAGAAGAGAATCAATAAAATATGTCTGGCGTATGTGGAATACAAATTCAGTGTTAAATAAATTCAAATTCGTCAAATATCCATACTCCAAAAAGTTTTCCCAGTCTTGACTAAAAAAAATATGTTCAAATGCTTTCTGCGATCAGAAACAACACTGATCGCTGACCGTACGTCCGTGGTCGAAATCTCAGTCAAACAAATTCCGCCGTGGATAATTCTCACCGGAAACACGTTTCCCGATGGAAAAGGTCCACGGAATACTTTGATTCTTTTGGCATATTTATCCCATTTATCAATTGCCCAAGGCGATGTTTCTCGAGTCTCGAGAACGGCATCACATATTAAGCCTCATTACTGAAACGTAGAAAACATCTTTATTTGATTTTAATGAACGTAGCCTAAGGCAAACCCCGACGGTCTGCCGTAATTCGAAACTCAGCGGATTCAAAAGTTTTCGCAACAGTTTGATTTTGCATATAGATAATTTTATCCATAGGGGTTCCAACGCTGGAACATTTTGTATCAAAGAAAACCGATGACGTATTAAAGCAAGACCACCTACTCACGTATTGTTAATACGCCATTGTTCTTGTTTTTTATAATTATCAATGAAGCCCACCAACAAAACTCATAAAAATGTAATTCCCCGAGCGCACGTAAAAAAAAACAAACAATATCACATCCAGTACGGAGATTCCTTTAGATAAAAAAACTGTCGAAATCGTATTCGATCCAAAGATTTTATCTAAAGATCGATAAGTGATCCTATACTTGTGTTCGACTATCCTATAATTACATAACATCTCAGCAACTCGAGGTAGACGTATTTCGTAAGCAGGATGTGTGAGAAGCAAGGGTAAGATCGTTATTCAATGTGGTACTGAAATATCACACGAACAAGTCGCGATATGAGTACAGCAGAGATAACTATAAAAAAGTTTACGAGAAAAAGAAGGACAACGTCGAAATAACCTCGGCATGCTACTAAAGAGCGAACAGAGTGTTTCTCTTCTCTGCACACTAATGGAATACCTTTGCTGTTTGATGATTCATCTAACTCGAATCGTATGCTAGTGGGCAGGAACCGTAATGAAATTAGGTTTATTCGACGCCTAGAAACAGCGTTAATAAATCGTTACAATTCTCCCCTGAAGAGCTTGCATATAATCGTACAATAGAATGAAATTAATAGGCCTTTCATTGATGTAACTGTGCTAGGTACAACGCTGGAATTCAAACAATGTTACACACGTATCGATCACTGCGAATCATGAGCTTATCTCGGATTCCGGACTTTTATCAACGAAATGTTTCTCACTTCATCGCAGACACGCAGGAACTTGGAGAAAGTTCAGAAGCTTAAATTCAGTAGTACCAGATTTATAGCAACAAGCGTCGAGGTTTTCTTCCCTCGTCACGTTACACTTCCGTTTTATGGTACAAGTTTAGACCAGGTGTACGTGATACGAGATTAAAAAGTCTGCTACCTACGATAAATAAACAATCACTCGCTTCTTTTGCTCTTTACACGTTGATTACCCGAGCGTTACTCGAGCATTCCGATGGCCATTCGCCAATACGCACCTCGGCGGTATTACGCGATCTCAACTCGTTGCCTGCTGGTATCCTCGATGATGACGCCTCGGGTCACATACCACAATCTGCTTTTGTAGTCAAAGACGTCTGTAACGAGAATATAAAGATTAGTTTTTATGGAAATAAATTGGCAATATGAAGATAAATTGCCGGAGATGAAACGCGAACATGGCGTGTTGTTGTTCAGTTTAAAGTTCGCCTTCGGATAATAGGATATCCCTTGAAATTGGTTGTTACGTAAGATGACTTTGGAGAACTCGTTTCACGGATGCTGCGATATTCCACTTGAAACAATACAATTTCTTTCTTCGTTCAGGTTCACCTCTACTTTAGTGCCCTTCCCGAAGATAAGATACCCTACGTCGGGAGCGCCGGTGAACGCGAAAGGGTCAAGCAGCTGCTGCAACAATTACCACCCCACGACAATGAGGCTCGCTATTGCAGTGGACTCTCGGAAGAAGAGAGGAGAGAATTGCGAGTATTCGCGGGTCAGCGAAAGCGCGAGGCCCTTGGACGAGGTCACGCGAGTCAGCTCGAGAGACCTCACGCTACCGGATGTCGCGAATGCGGACGAGCTATAGCGGCTAATGAAATGGCTGTAGGCGCTAGCCGAGCCGGACCAACTGCTTTATGGCATCCTGCGTGCTTCGTATGCTGCGTATGTCGACAATTGCTCGTCGATCTCATATACTTCTGGCGAGATGGCAGACTCTACTGCGGTCGTCATCATGCCGAGACCTTGAAGCCACGATGTTGCGCTTGCGACGAGATTATCCTCGCTGACGAGTGCACCGAGGCGGAGGGACGAGCGTGGCACATGAGGCATTTCGCGTGCCTCGAATGCGATCGTCAGGTGAATATCATTGTCCTCTGGATGTCGGATATTTTTTTCGATTTGCTTCATATTTCATCAATTTTTCCACTTTTCTGTACCATGATTAATTACGCAATGGTGTGATCATTTATCGAGAGCCTCTGAGAGGGAAAATTTGAGCTTGCTCGTGTAATCGTGGATGCACCGAGTGGACCGGACTTAACTTTTCACATTGTCCACAGCTTGGAGGTCAAAGGTACGTCATGAGAGAAGGCCGACCCTACTGTCTTCATTGTTTCGATGCTTCGTTCGCCGAGTATTGTGACAGCTGTGGCGAACCCATCGGGGTTGATCAAGGTCAAATGTCGCACGAGGGTCAACACTGGCACGCTACCGAGGCATGCTTTTGTTGCGCTACTTGTCGGACATCCCTGTTGGGACGTCCATTCTTGCCACGTCGCGGTGCTATTTACTGCAGCATTGCTTGCAGCAAGGGAGAACCCCCTACAACACCGAGTGACTCTTCGGCTGGACCTCCACCTCCCCCGCCACCTGCTTTTACCAGGTAATCGTCGATTTTATTGGTGAACGCTACATTTGTAAAATTTTCACGGCCGTGACATTGACACCGACCTTTCATCGACTGGAGCATCCCGCAACAAACAGAAAAGCCATTTTTCAACTCGTTCAAAATCATCATTATCATGAAAATACACCGGGACACTGTACTTCTCCATTCTTATCTATGAAAAAAATCGAGCCAAAGATATGTACCAACTGGAAAACCTGGTTGCAGTCATCGAATAAACGTGATATATATAGGCACGTTATTTCTTAATTCGCGATCCTTTTTGCTCCAAAGACATGCAGGGTCCGATGATCAATAAGCGATATGAAAAACATCGTTAACCGAATGGAAAAAATCAATATTATGAAGGAGCTAACACAGCGGCGAACAGAGTTGTCCTTGTAAATGGAACCGCATAGATATGTATATGCAAATCGAGATATTCATAAGGTAGAGAATCGCACAGGTATGCGCAGACCTGTTGTCGAACTTTTTCCTGCGGAACTGGCATGGAAATGCACCAGGCCTATTACTCGCGAGAAGCCTTTTTTATTCAGAGACAAATTTCCTCACCCGGCCATTTCCATTGGTAGTAGCATTTATCAATTCATATTTTTAGTTTTTAAAAACGATAAGATTCGAGTCTTGATTGAAAACAGGTTTTTTAAGCCATTCGGTACTTTCCACTAGCGGGAGATTAAGCGGCCAATGATCGTGATTCAGATATGCAATGCCAAACATATCCGCGGTTTAGCACGAACCTATACTTGCACACTTCGTACAATCTGCATCTGCGTTATTCTACCGGATATCTATCAATGATAAATTGCACTTTTCAAAAACTTGCTTTTTAACGATAACAAACTTCAATCAATGTAGGATAAATTTGTCTCAATTCCACTTGGTGATTTTTTCGATCGCGAAATGAACAGTCTGACGTGAATATTCGTGATCCAAATTTTCTTGTGGCCCTTTACGAATTATGCAAATTTTCACGAATGATTAATTATCTTGAGCGAATTCTGGATACTTTACTCGCCATTAAGATTGTCGTCTTTTCTCACCGCACTCGTCTTCCGTTTGTCTTCGCTTCATCCCTTTGTCTCCCGCTCTTTCTCTCTCACTCTCTCTCTGCCTCCGGTAGGAATCTTCTATCTTCTCCGGTGTAGAGAAAAAGGTGGCCTTTTTCTCTTCAGCAAACAAGCTTCGCGTTACTTTTTTGCCGCTGCGGCGACCTCCGCATTATCGTTCTACTTAAACTAATTTTACGAAACTATCCATGGAGCCGCATACGGGCTGTCACGCCATAGGAATGAAAGACAAAAACCTAATACGAGAGAAGGATAATGGCTCGTGCGCGCTGCTCCATCTCGTGGTAGGTCCCAGCAGAGTTACCCTGCGGTTTTTACTCGCGAGTCTACAATTCCAGAATTCCTGGGATTTCCTCGACGAACCTGACCACCTCTTCAGCGTCTTTTACCACTTCCTGTTGTAATTCCTGTACTCAATAATTATAGTGACGCTTCATTCTTTTCAGAGCTAGTAGAAAAGCGCCAACACCGAGCGAAGGTTCATCGAGTCCTCCGCCTCCGCCTACGACGAGATACGCAATAAGTTCCGCAAGAAATTCCCCTAGGATGCCGCGTAAACATCACCAAGTATCAGCATCGCTCGCGACAACGCCGACTCAAGCGACTTCGGCACTTGAATTTCCGGCCGAAGGGCTTCCAGGAGCTGGATCTAGACCAGGAGGGCTCGACAGGGTCATACTCGAGAGAAATCTCGAAAGGTTACTTCAGGAACGCAATACTCATACGGAAGAGACCCCCAATGAGCTTGGAAGGTAAGGTTTCGTCCTTGAATTTATACTCGCCGTTTTAGACGAATGAAACGTCACCCACGATTTTGTCGTTCGTTTTGGAATTATCCTTTTTTTTATAATATTGTTGTAGAATAGCGTGTTAATTGCCGAGATCGTTCGCCAATACATATTTAAAACAGAAGCTCTCGCCTCTGACGATTTTCAAACAAATTGGAATTTTCTGAGGGAATTTTCGAATCAATTTCTTCGTTTGAGACATTTTTAACGTTGATGACGATTCAGTTTGACCGAAAATAAGTATAAAATGTTTACCTTCTAGATTGATGCAAGCAAGGGACCGAGAACCACTTCGGTGTGTTCCAACTTGTGCACCAACCCACGCATCGAGTATGCCCGAATTACCACCACCACCTTATCTGGCCGGACAGCAAAGTACCAGCGCCAGTTTGTCCAGTCCATCCGCCGATAATACCGATATCTGTGGCAATCCAAGCGTCAACGATCCACCAACCCCGACGTCTAGGCGTGTCAGGTTTCAGGGTGACGATCCACAGGCAATATCATCGTCCTCGATGCCACTAAATAATCCAGCTGTTACGCCGCCGTCGCCTTCGTCTTCCAGGCCACACGTGCCTCGTTCCAGGAGTCTTCAACCGGAAGAGGTCGCCAGTACTTCCTGGGGTACGTTCGACTATTAATTAAAATTATGTATTCGCATGTGAGGGTGGTTAGAAAAACAACGATTTTTTTTTCATTTTTTATGCCTGTCCCTAAAATATGGTATTTTGGACTTGGACAAAATTCTCGCGAAAGAATTCCCACGTAGTCGCATCCTGTAGCTCCCGCATTAAGGGTCAGCTTTTCCACGAGATGAGCATGGAAAACGCAATCATTGGTGCAGGATATTTCGGTATCTGCATTTTTTTTAACGAATCCGTGGTGTGGAGCATTGAACAATTGGGTAGAGTTTCTATAATGACACGCACGGAAACTCCATTAAAAAAAATGTAATGCAGTTCAGAAAATCGGCGCATAATGCGTAAGCTCCAGGATGAAGGCACGCGAAATTACGTGTGTATACACTAAACGCCTCAAATAATCGTGAGTGAGGACGAGGTTCGAATCAAGAGCAATTTGAATAATTAAAGCAGGAATGATTATGAAAAAAAGAATGATGTCAAGCAACGTGCTGGTAAATCTCATTTGCATTTATTTTTCAGGAAGCGTTGGCTCACGAACGCGACACGAAGACGAAGAAAGTTGCTGCTCGACTTGTAGCTCGTCCAGCAGCTCGGACGAAGCCGCCGCTTATGCTCTTCCGCCAAGACGTGCCTACGGCGGTGTAAGAATATCGTACGTGCCAAATGACGCGGTTGCCTGCGCCAGACGACGCACAGCTCCGTCGTCCGCTGCCTCTGGACATTCACAGAAAGACACCGAAAAGTGTGTAGTGTCCTGATCGTTTCTTTCGCGGTTCAGCCCGCGTAAGATCAACAATCGATCCGTGAAAAAAACTTTTGGTATATTATGATCTCGTACGATGGAAGTTGAAAGCTAAAAAAAGAAAAACTGTACCTTCACGACGAGGAACATGAAGAAATGCCTTCTCTTTCGCTTTATTATTGTTTCTATAAACACGCGGAGCATGCAGGCGAGCTCCCTTTTACTTGTATATACGATGTAAGTTCCGTAATACGATGGTATTAATAGTATTAATTTTCGTGTAAGTGAATTTATACGGCGGCAATGTAAATACGATTAATTAAATGAGAAATTTCGATGAAGCCTGTGCGAAAGTCATGTTTTATTCTTTCTACGCAACATTCATATGCAATGTGTGAGTTCGATAAGTTTCAAGTAACGTTGTGCGAGTTTTTAGTCTAAAGATTACTTCCATTCTTTTTTTTCGATCCATATTTTCTCCTATGAACAATGTTAAGGAGTTATAGATTTAGGGTGGAAACAATGTGTTGGAAAAATATATATTTTCGACCTCCTTCACGTATATTCCGATTATTCCGGGTTCCCGAATGTTTAATATTGCCTTGACACTCGTACTGGCGATTTACGCTAGCGGGTGGTACCTGGTCATAAGGATACTCTGTCCAAAGTACCTTTGTGAACTTTGATGATTCAATTTCCAACACGTTACAGTCACTAGGAGTTACAGTCCATTCGTTGTGTTTGATGGTCAATTGCTGACTAAAAATATCATACTTTTACGTTCAATTAGCGTGTTACATGATACATGAGACACGCAATATTTCGCGTGAATTAACCGGAAACATGTTACGACTTTATGGAATGTTGATCCTTCTAATCTTTCTTTCTTATAAAAAGTTGTTGAGGAGATATAGATCGAAATTATCGAAATATCGAAATATCGCATGCTTTGTTGTCGTTTTATTCGTTTCGTGATTGGTCTGTGATGAGCGTAGCCGCAAAATTCATACGAGACTGTATTCGCGCGGTTTTTTATGCTGTTTTGGCCAGTTGTCGACTCGTGACATTAATCGCGGTTAGCAAAGGTTATAGTTCTACGATAATTTATTCTGTGAAAAAGAAATCATCCATATCGAGTAAGTAAGAGTACTATATTTCACAATTAAATTTATATTGTACTGAGAGAACATGAGAGATAGTCCGGGAGAAGGAGAGTGAATAAACTAAACTAGCTTCTCTTGCACATTTTTTCAAGCGAACATTTTTCTCTCTTCTTTCTCCCTTGCACATTAATGTTTTATAAAATTTACAAGAAATGATTCTTCGATCAGACGATCTCGCGAGAAGCGTTTTCCTTCAAAGTAGTGGCAGATAAAAAGAACGATCGACAACTCGATCAAAATTTAACCACGCATAGAGGAAACAACTCTAAATAAGATGCTTCATGTCCGGTTTCCGGAAATTTTTGTTCTACAGCAATGTCGGGCGGGTAAACAGTCCCGCAGGCGCAATACTACCGCTCGACGCTGGCCCGGAGAGACTATCTTTCCGCTCCACAGCAATATCGGGCGGGTAGCAGTCTCGCAGGCGCAGTACTACCGCTCGACGCTGGCCCGGAGAGGCTATCTTTCATCTCTACAGCAATGTCGGGCGGGTAGCAGTCTCGCAGGCGCAGTGTTACTGCTCGACGCTGGCCCGGAGAGGCTATCTTTCCGCTCTACAGCAATGTCGGGCGGGTAAGCAGTCTCGCAGGCGCAGTACTACCGCTCGACGCTGTAGTACTCGACAGTAGTGGCAGATAAAAAGAACGATCGACAACTCTATCAAAATTTAACCACGCATAGAGGAAACAACTCTAAACAAGTTGCTCCATGTCCAGTTTTCGGAAATTTTGTTTCAGATTTTTCACAGATTCTGGTTCAGCGTTCGATCGGCAGATGGAAAGAACGATCGACAACTCGATCAAAATTTAACCACGCATAGAGGAAGCAACTCTGAACAAGATGCTTCATTTCCGGTTGTCGGAAATTTAGTTTCAGTTTTTCCCCTTAAGGGTAGCGGCAGATGGACAGAACGATCGACAACTCGATCAAAATTTAACCACGCATAGAGGAAACGACCCCGAACAAGATGCTTCATGTCCGGTTGTCGGTTATTCAGTTTCAAGTTTTCCCCTAGACGATAGCGGCGGAGGGGAAGAACGATCGACAACTCGATCAAAATTTAACCACGCATAGGGGAAACGACCCCGAACAAGATGCTTCATGTCCGGTTGTCGGTTATTCAGTTTCAAGTTTTCCCCTAGACGATAGCGGCGGAGGGGAAGAACGATCGACAACTCGATCAAAATTTAACCACGCATAGGGGAAACGACCCCGAACAAGATGCTTCATATCCGGTTGTCGGTTACTCAGTTTCAAGTTTTCCCCTAGACGATAGCGGCGGAGGGGAAGAACGATCGACAACTCGATCAAAATTTAACCACGCATAGGGGAAACGACCCCGAACAAGATGCTTCATGTCCGGTTGTCGGTTATTCAGTTTCAAGTTTTCCCCTAGACGATAGCGGCGGAGGGGAAGAACGATCGACAACTCGATCAAAATTTAACCACGCATAGGGGAAACGACCCCGAACAAGATGCTTCATGTCCGGTTGTCGGTTATTCAGTTTCAAGTTTTCCCCTAGACGATAGCGGCGGAGGGGAAGAACGATCGACAACTCGATCAAAATTTAACCACGCATAGGGGAAACGACCCCGAACAAGATGCTTCATATCCGGTTGTCGGTTATTCAGTTTCAAGTTTTCCCCTAGACGATAGCGGCGGAGGGGAAGAACGATCGACAACTCGATCAAAATTTAACCACGCATAGGGGAAACGACCCCGAACAAGATGCTTCATGTCCGGTTGTCGGTTATTCAGTTTCAAGTTTTCCCCTAGACGATAGCGGAGGACGGGAAGAACGATCGACAACTCGATCAAAATTTAACCACGCATAGGGGAAACGACCCCGAACAAGATGCTTCATGTCCGGTTGTCGGTTATTCAGTTTCAAGTTTTCCCCTAGACGATAGCGGAGGACGGGAAGAACGATCGACAACTCTATCAAAATTTAACCATGCATAGGGGAAACGACCCCGAACAAGATGCTTCATGTCCGGTTGTCGGTTATTCAGTTTCAAGTTTTCCCCTAGACGATAGCGGCGGAGGGGAAGAACGATCGACAACTCGATCAAAATTTAACCACGCATAGGGGAAACGACCCCGAACAAGATGCTTCATGTCCGGTTGTCGGTTATTCAGTTTCAAGTTTTCCCCTAGACGATAGCGGCGGACGGGAAGAACGATCGACAACTCGATCAAAATTTAACCACGCATAGGAGAAACGACTCTGAACAAGTTCCTTCATTTCCGGTTTTCGGACATTTTGTTTCAGATTTTTTAGCACAGCTTCCGGTCCAGCGTTCGATCGGCGGATGAGAGAAACGATCGACAACTCCATGAAAATTTAACCACGTTCAGAGGAAACGACTCTGAGCAAGTTGCTTCATTTGCGGTTTTCGGAAATTTAGTTTCAGATTTTTGCACAGATTCTGGTCCAGCGTTCGATCGGCGGATGAGAGGAACGATCGACAACTCCATGAAAATTAAACCACGCGCAGAGGAAGCGACTCTAACCAAGTTGCTTCATTTCCGGTTTTCGGAAATTTTGTTTCAGATTTTTGCACAGATTCTGGTCCAGCGTTCGATGGGCGGATGAGAGGAACGATCGACAACTCCATGAAAATTAAACCACGCGCAGAGGAAGCGACTCTGAGCAATTTGCTTCTATTCCGGTTTTCGGAAAATTAGTTTCAGAATTTTCGTGGCGCAGCTTCCGGTCCAGCGTGCGATAGGCGAACGAGAGGAACGATCGACAACTCGATGAAAATTTAACCACGCGCAGAGGAAGCGACTCTGAGCAATTTGCATCTATTCCGGTTTTCGGAAAATTAGTTTCAGAATTTTCGTGGCGCAGCTTCCGGTCCAGCGTGAGATAGGCGAACGAGAGGAACGATCGACAACTCGATGAAAATTTAACCACGCGCAGAGGAAGCGACTCTGAGCAATTTGCATCTATTCCGGTTTTCGGAAAATTAGTTTCAGAATTTTCGTGGCGCAGCTTCCGGTCCAGCGTGAGATAGGCAAACGAGAGAAACGATCGACAACTCGATGAAAATTTAACCACGCGCAGAGGAAGCGACTCTGAGCAATTTGCATCTATTCCGGTTTTCGGAAAATTAGTTTCAGAATTTTCGTGGCGCAGCTTCCGGTCCAGCGTGAGATAGGCGAACGAGAGGAACGATCGACAACTCGATGAAAATTTAACCACGCGCAGAGGAAGCGACTCTGAGCAAGTTGCTTCATTTGCGGTTTTCGGAAATTTAGTTTCAGATTTTTCACAGATTCTGGTCCAGCGTTCGATCGGCGGATGAGAGGAACGATCGACAACCCCATGAAAATTTAACCACGCGCAGAGGAAGCGACTCTGAGCAAGTTGCTTTATTTCCGGTTTTCGGAAATTTTTGTTCGGTTTTTTTTATAGAATTTACAAGAAATGACAAGAAATGGCGGGAAAAACAGTCTCGCAGGCACATTATTCCGCATTATTACCGCTCGACGGTGGCCCGAAGAGGCTATCTTTCCGCTCCACAGCAATGTCAGGCGGGTAAACTGTACAGGCGGTAATATTATCATCGTGAAAAGTTGTAGCAGACCACGCAGTATCAGGTTACCGGAATCAGAATTAAAGAATCAGGTTATCAAGAATCCGAATTAAAAAACAACTATAAAGTAAATCGCTACATGTATGTATTCCAATACTTCGACGGTATAGCTTTTCCACGTAAATCTTTCGCAGAATTTCATCGCGTAAATTTCGCGTCAATTTTATGCACGAGTGTATACGAGTTGCGCTTCGCTGTAACGCCACGGTGGCGAAGTGGCACCACCCGACGGAGGCTACGGGTGGCGCCACCTGACCGACACCATACGAATTTCGAAGAACGGACGATAATGTACGCGTCAGGTGACGCCACCCGTAGCCTCCGTCAGGTGGTGCCACCCGTGGCGTTGTAGCGAAGCGTAACTTTTACAGGCAAGACTGTACATCGAATAATTATTTCGTCTCTCGTATCTCCAGCGTGTTATTCATGAATGAATTTTTCAACAAGTTTTCTCTTCATCAGGCGATACAGTGTATCACGGAGAGACCAAACGGTCCGAGAATGAATCTGAAGTTTTTAAAGTACACCCAGAGCAGCCAGTGCAACAACATGAATGACAGTTCTGTCAATTGCGCGAGAGCTTCTCTGGTAGTCGAGTGATACGTGACTTGTGATGTTTCTTTTTTTACATTTTTAACTGCGTTATATTCCTCACCGCTCCCAATTCTTTGTTAATTTAGCGATATTGTAAAAATATTTGAAAAAAGCACAAAAGAGAGAGAGAGAGAGAGAGGGAGGAAGGGTGAAAAGTAATTACGACGTGACGGTTGTTCTCCTGTAACATATAATTTAAAGAATCTTCAAATTACGAATTTTCACGATTTGCAGCAAGGATATATACATATTTTTATTTTTTCTTTAATTTAATTCCCGAACGAGAAAACAACACCGTTCGTGGTGAATTTTCTTTTCACGTTTCTTTTTTGTTTTAGGCAAACGGATAACCAAAAAATATAAATAACTTTGTAAAATGAAAGATTTGGCGGTGAAAACTTAAACGTTGTTATCTATTTTTCCAGTAAATACTTGAATCACACTGAACATGTCTACTTTAATGAACAATTCAATAGCGAGCGGAATATTTATTCCAATACTTCGACGGTAGCTTTTCCACATAAATCTTTCGCAGAATTTCATCGCGCAAATGTTATGCACGAGTGTGTACGAGTTGCGCTTCGCTGTAACACCACGGTGGCACCACCTGACGGAGGCTACGGGTGGCGCCACCTGACCGACACCACATGAATTTCGACGAAAGGACGATAGTGTACGCGTCAGGTGGCGCCACCCGTAGCGTCCGTCAGGTGGTGCCACCCGTGGCGTTGCAGCGAAGCGCAACTCGTATCGCGCTCCGTCTTGATCAACTGCAAAATTCGTTAGTCAGTCTGGTCTTTGGCATCGTAAAAATGACTATTGATTGAAGGTTCGTGAACAAAAACAAACCGTCTATAGATGTTTGTGTTGCGCTACCATTGAAAGCTGTCTTTCATTTGTTAATAATAAGATCGTTTGAAAAATGAATGAAGACTGATATTCGATTAATTATTCCGGATTTTACAGTGAAAAATGTATGGGTGTTTTGCAGAACGATTGTAAGATCATCGAAATACGAATTTATTCACTAGAATTTATTGACATAATTGAAATTACCGGATCTATTGACCGCCATGTGAATTTCAGATTATTTAAATTTACGCGTAATATTATCATCGTGAAAAGTTGTAGCAGACCGCGCAGTATCAGGTTACCGGAATCAGAATTAAAGAATCAGGTTATCAAGAATCCGAATTAAAAAACAACTATAATGTAAATCCCTAAATGTATGTATTCCAATACTTCGACGGTATAGCTTCTCCACGTAAATCTTTCGCAGAATTTCATCGCGTAAATTTTATGCACGAGTGTGCCCGATAGAGGTCTCCACTGTACAACTCCGCACTTTCGTTTGCCTCTCGTGTCTCGTGTAACTTCATGTTTAAGGGGCAAGGGGACAAATCGTTTGTGTACCACACAGCAAGCACTTCGTTACTTTGAGAAACGAAACAATTATCCGTTCCACATAATTGGAAAGTAAATACCGAGTACCGTTGAAAAAATTCTAATATAAAAATATAATTGTGGATAAAGACCGTGTGTGCGTGCGTGCTTGTGCTGTCACATTGGACGACTAATCGTGTTTCACGTAATAAGCGCGAATGACGAAAATGTCCTCGTGGATGGCAGATGGATAACGCATCGTGTGTCGCCCTGCAAACCCAGCTGACTCAAATTTTCGTAATCGTTCGTAGTCATAAAAATCTTGATATGGAGTGAAGCCCATCATAGCTAAAGCTGATAAAAAGAGAAAAAAAAATGGGCCCGTCAATCGGTCGTCGAAAATTGGTTTTGCGCGAACGAGACGATCATTGAATATAAAACATTCAGTAAATTGACGACGAGGAAGAATTAACTCGAAGCACTAAAACAAGCATATCGAAAGTTTGTAACCAAAGTGATTGATTTTTCATCTCATGTTTAGATGAAATTTTCTTACTTCGTCGTTTATAGTGCAATTAAATTTCGTTTAAAATCGATGATAAATCGCGACTACCTTAAAATTATCGCGTGGTATCCTCGCTTTCGTATATCTCGAAATATTCTTTTTCCAATATCGACGTTACGAGCGAGGAATATATGTGCTTGCGCGAGGGTGCTAATTATCGGTACAAACTACCAAATTTACGAGACGTTAAGTAGAAGCGAACGAAAACTTTGAGAATTAAGACAAGGACAAGACTTACGAGAGAGAGAGAGAGCGCGAGAGGAGGCGAGACAAGACTGGGAGAAGAGAGAGGGCAATAAAGTGTACGTGATAAAAAAAGATGGAGAAGGGAGACGAGACGACAGCATCGTCGATGGATCTCGACGAGAACGTCGTGCAAGACAAATCTGACAACGAGGAATGCGACAGTTCGGCGGACAAACATTACGGATGCGCACACTACAAGAGAAAATCGAAGTTTGTGGTAAAAAGAGCCATAATTGTCCGCGTTGCAATAGTTATACTGTAGCATAAATTGACTTTATACCCTCCTTCACTGACACGACGCGTTGAGCTTTTGTTGATCAACGCGCAATACACGACGTCGTGAGACGCCGGCCATGCACGGCGATCGTGATGTTCGATTTCAAAATACGTAAATAATGTGTTTTTTATCACTGATATTTCGTCCGAAATTTCGATTGGCAACGAAGTCGGCGAAGAAAAATTAGTCGTGAACGGATAAAGAAACTACTGTACTTTTTTATTTTAGAGGAAAAAAATTACGAATCTGAATCGATCTCTTTTTTTTGTTTAGGAATTTTTTCTCCATTTTTCCGAAAAGTTGCGTCTGTTTGCATCCATTTCTGAATTTTTACAGTATTGTTCAATGCCTAAAATTCAATTGGAACATCTCTGTGACGCCAAAGCACAGTGGTATTTGATATAGAAAAACAAACGAATTTGAAAAAATTTATACGTTTTAAAATTTTTCGATCGATCTTTTTATCGCAATAAAAATAATTCCAGACCTGTAAATTATCCCAATGTTTTGAAAAAAGCTTCCGATAGATTGGACTCTCGCAAAATCGCACTGGAAAAAGTTGTTTTCGAAAATCTGATGAAGCGACAAGGATGATTCGAGACAGTAACAATGCAAAAAAATGTTATCAAAGTTGTGGTAGTATAGGAGTTGTACGAGAATCCGAGTTGAATTTCGAAAAAACTGGACAATTCTAAACAAAGTCATACGCAATCTGAAGATTCGGGGAATTCATTTAATGCGAAAGAAAACAGACTTCTAAAATGATATCGAAGAATTATTCTTCAACCAGTTTTATAACTTTCCAATGTTATTATGATTCATCATTAAACTTTCCGCCAATTACATATCATATAGCCATAGGTAATAGTCAGTTTGGTACGAACAATGATATGTGCGTTTTAATGGAATTGAAAAAGCATCATCATAGCGGAAAAGGAAAATAACAGATAACAATGTTTCGCACAGTCTTGAACAGCTGCTCTCATAGGCAATGAACATGAGATAAGTAAGCGCTTTTCAGTTTAATTAGCAGATTCACTAATTACCAAAGAGACGTTAATAAACCTAGTCGTTAGTATTTGGATTCAACACCAAAAAGAGACTTCGCGAATCGATTTACAAAGAGCTGTAGGTTCCAAAGAATTTCAAACAGAATTTCTTAAATCGGTACACACATTAGCTATTTATATGTTTTATAAGCCTTTTTTTGTTTTTCCGAAAGTATCAACGAATCGGTGGGTAAAACAGTGTCAACGTGCAGGTAAATAGCCCATAAGAACTGTATCGGGACATTCGATGTGGTCGCCGTTCTCATTGTCGACACGAGGTTACGTTGATTGATTGATTATGCCCGGAAACGTATTCGTTTCGGTCCAAGGTCATTCAAGTTTTAACGATCAGCTGACACAAAGCTACGCGGATCGAACTTTCTCCGCGCACGCGTTGCTCGTCAAAATCTACGTGCTTCGCGTTTTGCGTAAAGGAGAGAAATACAACTACAGAGAGGGAGACGGAATAAAATGCAGAGGTGCACTGAAACTGATGGGCGATTGAAGATCGAGCAGTGATACGAATGTAGATAATGCGTTTTAGAGCACGCCGTTCGTGCACGTGAACGAAACGTTCGTCTCAACGCTCGTGCATGCGCGTTTATTCACGGTAAAATCAATAAGACTCGCGTCCTCTATCGGCAAGCGTGGAAAACGACGCGATAATAACTTTTCTGCGCGAGATTTCCTTACTTTTTTCCGATGCATCGCTACATTTTTTCACGTAATATCTTCAAGTAAATAGTAACTTGTAGATAAAAATACGCGTATAGATGTATTAATATTCAGCAATAATAATGTTAAAAAGTTAATAGCACCCACATTGAGAAAACATTTGTAATAAAAATCGAAATGAAATTATCACGAACCCTTCCAATCTGCTTGAACTTTCTCGATTTTTTTGAAAATTCGATTGCATTGAAAGATTACAGTCTACAATGAATGAAACAGTTGGAAAAAAAGTGCTAGCGACTAATTGCACTCTCTCTATCAATTACTTCATTCAAATCGCGTATGCTTATTTTGATTCATGCTAAAAATCTTGGTTTAGATTTGTATGGAAACTTGTAATGATATTGACGTTTGTCTCGTTGAAACAGAACTAAAATACGCGACTTGCCCATTTACATATATCTTTTCTGTAATAAATCTTTTACGCGTTATAACAGTATCCATCGAGTACAGCGAAGGCACACTAAAGTATTACAAAAAGACATTTTTCTGATTTGCCAAATTCGTACTCGCTTGAAAGAAACTTTGAAACGTTTATCACACTCTTGAGCCCGACAAAAATTATCGATTCCATCTGCCTTTTGAACGCAGACTTTCGGCGGTTTGTATCCGTCCACTGTACCTCGGCCTCATTCGTGAGTCGATTTGTCATGGAATTCGCAATAAAAAGGCCTACCACGTTGTGTTTCCCGTTTTAATATTAAAAATTACAACGTTGCAGATCCCAATATCGTAATCACTTCTTTCAAAAGTTTCTTTCATAAAATTTCTAGTCGCTTCGCTGATGTTGACATTGGACTCGAAAATCTGAATCCAAATGTTCTCCGCACGCATTTATTGAAGAAAAACAAATACATACACCGTTAGTCGTTAATTAAGAATTTTATCGCTGCCAAATTTACGTATTAATTGATTAATTTTCATTTGACAGACACCCTGTTGCAGTAAGGTGTACACATGCCGTTTTTGTCACGACGAGCAAGAGACCCACACGGTCAACCGAAAAGAGGTGACGGAATTGATATGCGTGTTGTGCGACACTCGTCAGCCGGTTCAGGCAGATTGCCAGAAATGTCACTGTCGTTTCGGCAAATACACGTGTCTCGAGTGCAATCTCTTCGACGACGACGACAAAAACCAGTATCATTGCGATGGCTGTGGTATATGCAGAGTCGGAGGACGAGATAGGTTTTTCCATTGCGCAAAGTGCAACATGTGTTTGCCGGTATTGCTGCAAAACGGACACAAGGTAACAAAAACGGATAATTCCAGCTTCACATGTCTGTTTCCATTCGATTTTTTTTGCTCTTTAAGGAATATCCGTAATTTACCTCTTACCTTGACGATTCTTCGAGAAATTATGAACTCATCATGATGATCTCAAAGTTTCAACAAAAATATCCATTTGCCAATTTTTGACATTGAATTTTCCTGAATTTTCAGTATATTTTCTTTCACCTTTTCACGAGTTTCATGTAATTTCGAAAAAATGAGCGAAAATATTTGTCCAATCTCAGAATACTGACAATAAAAATGAATTTTATCGTACATTTATAATTACAATGACACAATTGACAATATGTTTGCACTTTGATAACGCAGTGCGTGGAGAACGTATCGCACGCGAATTGTCCCGTTTGCCTGGAAGACATCCATACGAGTCGTATTCCTTGCCACATTCCTGATTGCGGGCATTTGTTGCATCGTACCTGCTTCGAGGAACTTTTACACTCGGGTCATTATGCCTGTCCAACGTGTCAAGTTTCTTTGCTCGACATGACGGAACTCTGGCGGTTTCTCGACAAAGAGGTCTCCTTAACGCCGATGCCACCAGAGTACAAGGATTACAAAGCTGATATACTATGCAAGGATTGCCATAAGGAATCTACGGTGAAATTTCACGTTGTTGGACTCAAGTGTTTGAATTGCGGTAGCTACAATACTTGTAGAATCAAAGGATCGCCTTGCCCGGGTGAGAATTATATCGTTGTTATTGATTCAAAACAAGCAGATTGTTTATGCATTCTTTCGTCAACAGGAAGTACTTTGCTCAAGGGAATTTTGATTAAAGACAATTTCTCGCTTGTATTTGACGACCGAACAAAATTAATCTGCGAAACTTTCTTGAGATTTTCAACAAGACTAAGATTGTCAAAAACAATAACAAAAATTTATCAAGTAATGCATAGACTTACATAAAAACTTTTTAACGTTATTATTATTATAAATTTTCGCTCCAACTTATTTTTGCTGCCTACTAAGGTAGCATACCTTAGAAAGGAATTAGCTCGACCAAAATATATCGTGTTTGCACGGGGAAGCTATAAGTGTTCTTCAAACTCATTTCGCAGATCCAGATTCCTTGGATGTTGCAGCAGGCGGAAGCAGCACCAGTGACCAAGAGCAATCGCAGGGTCACAGTTCCGAATGAAGATGAAACGACAAAAAGAAGACGGTAGAAACAAGAAATTCCTCGTCTCAACGGAAGGCCGTCTGAAGAGAGTGCCATCGTTGTAATGAATTTCGAAAAGAAATCGGCGATTTCTCGAAATGTACGAAAGACGCGCGAGGCCGTGCCACGCCGCTTTCGTAACGTCGAAAAATTAGAAAATTTGTACATTTCTTTTAAACGTTGCAACTTTTCCCCACAAGGAAACCACTTTTTATTCTCATTTCAGTTTACGAGTTACGATTACTTAGATTATTGAAAATTCGGACTCGCACACTTGCCGGTCCGAGAAATAAATGCAACTTCCGCCAAGGTGAAACTCACGCTGAAAAATAAAAGATGTCAACGCTAGCAGCGAACAAACCCATAATTGGATTCCAGTAATAACTATGTTCACAATTTTGAGCGCCGAATTTCGATATAAACACCATGTGTGTATGATCCTCGAAAAGGCATCTTTTTGAAATTTTTCCTCTTCGTTAGTTTAACGATCACTGGTCCCGTATAAATTGAAGGAAAGGAGTCGTTTAGCGCGACGATTTGTAAAAAATATAGAAGAAAATTGACAAAAAACAATTTCGAATCTTATCCAATGTGAAATCAAAATGAAAACTTGAATTTTTCTCTTTCTCCATTCGACATTTTTCATAGATGTGATTGTTAAATTTTCAAAGACTGTTACACTTTCTCCTTAAGGAAGCTACGTTTTGATTGTTCTTTTTTTCATTCGATTCTAGAGTCGGAATGCCTAAATGTCTCAATTTATTGAAAGAAGTCACCCCCGCACGTGAAAGTGTCTCGTTGATTTTGTGTGTGCGTATGTGAGTTTTGAGTGTGTGGTTGCGTTGGATGTGACGAAGGTAAACGATCAAATAAAATTTCTACGACACCGGAGCTATTTTGTGGTAAAAATTTGACGGTGGAAAACCGATATTAACCGTATGTTTTTTTCATCCGGCGTTTTGTATAATCGTTGACAAGCATGAAATGTTCCGGGGTGAAATTTCTCGCTTTTTTTCCATTCAAAAAAATAGAAAAAAAAAATTAGTAGAAATTTGTGTTTTAAATCTTTGCGACGAACGGGCTTTTGCACTAAGAATTTTTGTCGTTACCAGGATACACCGATTATCCTTCCAAAGTTTTTGCAATCTGTATTACGGATCCGTTCCAAAAATAATCACGGAATTTCCAAATGCATTTTAACAATGTTTTTTTAAAATCATTTTTGTGTCTTTTTTTCTCATTTTCAACATCTTTTTCAGTACATTCGTTTTATCACGCGTATCGCGGTCGAAGAAGATAAACTGTTCTCCGCAAAAACGTTTGTAAAAATGAACGAAAACGTGCTATAGAGCGCAGCTACGTAGGTTTACTTTTTCATGGGTGCCCGATCATGGAGAAAAGAACACCGAATGCCAAGAGACATTCCACGATGCGATAAGCATAAAGACATAATATTAATTAACGAATCAAGTAGATCGATGCAACCTTTCTTGTCTGAAACGCGAAGTCGAGTGAATCACTCACGAAAACTCGACGATTCGCGCCTCTGCACATTCCGATGAATGAAAAGACAAACGTTGAGTTCCATTTTGATGATGTATCGCGAATGAGGAAGCTCACGAAGAATGTTGATCCCGGCGTTATAAATGTTAAACGTGTTATGAGCATTAAAAAGCGAAAGATGGGGAAAAAAACGTACGCGGTGGTGTGTATTTTCGAAAGAAGGGCAATGTACGAATGAACAAGCGACTCGATTGTTATAGCTCAACGATTGCTGTCTGAAAATTAATGTCGTGTGATGTTTGAAAATTTAATAAAAAAGCTGTGAGGTATATCCAAAGAAAAAGGGCCACGAATACACACTCACAAACATCCAATCCCAAGCCGTCACGGTAATATACACCTGTGTACTGAAAATTTGTATTACACGGCAACATTCGCAGCATTCCTTACTGCGCACCGGGCAATTTACTATGATAATTACGATAATAATGGTATTTGTTGAATTTTGTTTTTTTTTGTGCGATCTTTATTACTGAAAAAATGTAGGTTAAATACCAATTACAAAGGCTCTTTGTACGTAACGGCCGCAATAGTGTTTTATATTATAATATATATATGATATTCTATCAAATAAACGGGCTATAATTTTCTCCCTCTTTATCCACTCTCGTTGAACCTGTCTTTTTGTTGCCCCACTTGCATCCCAGGTTTGATAAAGGATTAAAAAAAAAAGAAAGAAATTGAATCGGTCTGCGGACAAAATGATGTATAAAACAAAAAAAAAACTTAAAAAAAAGAGGATATCTGGCACTCGCTCAGTCTACGAGGATGACTCAAAAAGTTGATACCTTTCTACAAGCTTTGACTAATTTCTCTGTTCTTTTTCTCTCTTCGGACCTCTCGCTGCTGCGCGTTCGTATCGACATGAAAATTGCAGATTTGTCTGTTGTTTTTCAATCTGCGTTGCTCTTCCGGCGCTTCTCTGCCGCGAACTGAATGCAACGAATTTTTTTTTTTACTCAACGACGGCGGAGCTTCATATGCACACACACGCGCGCACGCACACACACACACACACACACACACTCTCACGCATAAACGCCGCGGTATCTCGCTCACCGCGAGCTTTCCGACTAGTTTCGTATCAGATTATGGTTATTCTTTTTTACATTTGAAGGGCCCACGACGGTGACATTTTCTGGGCATTTCTTTTCAGAAATTCAGAGAACGCGGACGTAATGGTACAAATCCGTTTGCACTGAGGAAACGACGGGCTGCGTTTGTCATCTCGAGCTGATCCTGAGTGAGACCACACGCGACCATCGTCCATTGCGCCTCCAATTGCAACTACGGAGAACAGAAAGAGAGAAACATTTGCTCATTGTACTCGATACTCAGCGATGATGTTGGCATTCAATGTTATTCGATACACTTTGTCGAAACGAAAGTATCATCGAATTTTTTCGCGCCGAAATTGACCTACGATTTATTGAAATACAAAAAGAATAAAAAATGAAGAATAACAATTTCGAGATAACGAATTCGCGATATTTTGGAATAAAAAAAAAGCAAATGCAAAGGTTCGAGCACGACGACAAATTTAAATGCTGAACTCACCTTGGGGCGTTTCGGCAATTTGATGAGTAGAGGACTGGTCAGACTACAGGGGCTGTCGAAAGCTTCGAAAGTGATCGCCCTCTTGGCATTGGGCTTCCGTTGAACGGACGTTAAGTCGTGGGATGTCTGGAAAGGAGATAGAGACACACTAGCTACAGCCGGCAAGTAAAATTCTCTTTAACTTTTATTCATCTTCTTTTTCATGTCTCTCGCTTTCCGCTCGAGGTCGAGAGATTAAAGCGTCCGAAACGAACAGAGAAATAAAGATTTCGTTCCTTTTCCACCTCCTACTTTTGGTGTGAGACACACGAGTATTCGTATCTTCGTCGTTTCAAGAGCCAAGAAAAGTTGGTCGCGATCGGAAGACGATTTGAGAGAATAAGATAAACGGAAGAATAGAAGTTTCCTTTTTTTTTTTAATTCTTTCATCAAATGAGACGGAGGGACGTTCATTTTTGTCTGGTATGACTAGGAAGGCAAGGCCGTGTTGAGGATGAGCCTCTGTATTTCGTATTTGGTGTCAAGTTACCGACCGAGTCATAAATTTCTTTTTTTAATCTCATTTTTTCAGTAGTACGCGGCAAATATCTTTGGGTTTTTCATTTCTCATTTTAGCTCGATTAAACTCGGAAAAAGGCAGGAACGGGGGGGGGCAGGGTCTAGGGCGGGAAACTTTGATGTTAGGGAATAACTGGCAACGGGGAGGATCAAAGGTACTTTGGTACGCTAGGCCAGGCCTTTTGTAACAATCGAATGTATGGGGAAAAAAAACAGTATGTTATCATACATTCGATCGGTGTTCTTCTCGCGCGTTAATCATACGTGATAATCCAACGTAACAAAACAAAACAAAAGAAAACACATAAATAATATAAACAGTAACTATTTTCTTTTTGTTTTTCAAAAAAAAAAACCTACTCTACAACGTACATCGCAGGAGTGATGCATTACGAAAAAAAAGGGCCAGGCGAAATTAATAAATATTAAGTACGAGCGATATTCGTGACGAAAAAAAAAACGGGAAATTAAATTAAATAGAAAACGAGAATTCACGGCGTCTTGGACACGATTACGATAATATATGACATACACGCTAAAAATACGATACTATCGAATGGTATCGATTTTTTTGAATCAATAATATAATAAATTACTTTCTCGCGTATCTTTTTCTTTCAATTTAGTTTATATATATATATACACATATATATTGTATAGATACATATATATGTTTGTGTGTGTATAAAACCCTTTTATAAATAATTAACAAGGGACGAAAAGGTGGGTGTGGGGATAAAGTAATAATATTATTAATGATGATAATAATGTTAATAATAATGATAATAATATTAAATGTGGTTCGTTAGAATGAGTTAATGCAGCTATGTATATACAGATATACTATATCGTCAGCTTTCAGGCGAATTATCATCGTCGACTATATGTTTTTCTTCACGATTATATCGCGAGAACGAAAGTTTTTTCGTTTGGATTAGTCGAACAGCTAGTCAAGAATGCACCAGGCTGCGTCGAGCTCCATCCTCGGGAGAATAGCAGAAGATATAAATGCGAGTACGACAATTAACGACGAAATAATTTTTCTCTTTAAAAAAGGTCAAAGGAAGAGAGTTGTTAGACAAAGATGTGAAGAAAACAAAGACAGTATCGAAACAAAAATGGCCGGCTAGCGTGTCTACGAGCGATTGGTGCGTGAATAAAACCAGGATAGGGCGGGTTGTGATTGACTTTGGATCGATTGATTATGATTTTGGGCGTGGGACTCTACCTTTAAGGGGCTCGGTCCCCCCGTCGTGAGGAAACTATCCTCCAGAGCCATCGAAGCGGGCGAAAATAGCACCGAGGTGTCCAGACTTTTGCTCTGCACGAAAGAAAACAAAAAAACAACAAAACCAAATGAGGAGAGAATCATCAACGTTAAAGAAAAACGATTACACCGTAACACGGTATTTAAAAAAATTGTCCGTCAGTGACACGAGGTTTCTAGTAGATAAATAATATCGCATTGAACGGCACTACGTACCGGTGTTTCAACGGCAAAGCTCATGTCCGAACTGTCGTGGGAATTGGCCCAAGCTTGGCAAAGAGCTTTTCTCGCTCTTTTACCACCGGGCGCGCTGTTTTCCTTGCCGCGTCTTCTGCCCGTACCGTAACCGGAATCCTGCAGTATACTGCTGTTGCCAGCGAGGCTCTCTCTGTCGGTTTCCTGCTTGATAATCTCTGTGAGAGCATCAAGACGACTCGGCGTCGCTGGCAATTGCGTCGTAGCACCGCTGCGACGCTCGAGCTCGGCGAGGGCATTTTTGAAGGGTGTCGGCGTCCTCGGCGTGTTACCGTCGTTGTCTCTCCTTCGCATACCGGTCGGTTGAGGTGTCGTCAGAGGTCCCGGACTGCCCTTGGGCGTGCTAGCGCGCGGCCATGACGTTTCCGGGCTCAGACTGTTCAAAAATTGCGAGGGGCTGAACGGCAATTGTTTTATCGGCGTTGATGGCGCCGTTGAGTTTTCCGGTTGTTGCGATTCATCGTGATGGTTGTCGCTGCTATGGCCCAACAGATAATCCGTATGATTGTCCATCGTGACGCCACGCGCCGCCAGAGCTATCGCGTGGTGAAGAGCTGCGCGACGACGACGCAATATCGGTGGTGGACTAGACTTTTCGCGCTCGTCATCGTCATCGTTGTTCTCGTTGTCGTTGTCGTCGTCGTCTTCGTCGGCTTCCTCGAGATCCGGCATTGGCAACAAACGAATGTCCGAACTACCTGAACCGCTGGCTTCAGTTGCGAGCTCGAGGTTAAAGTACCTGAGGGAGAGGAGAAAATTTAAAGAAAAAACGTAAGTAAATTGATAAAATGAACGAAAACGAGCTTTCATAGTTTGAATTTCCGGTTTTACAGCGAGGAGAAAGCACGAAAGTTATGAGAAAACGATGAACGTACTTGGACAATGGCGACACTTCGTTTTTGACTCTCGAATCGTTGACTCTCTTCGGGGGAGAATTCAAGTGGCTCGTTCCATTGTTGGAACGCTCGCCGCTCATTTGGAGAATATTCTGATAGCTATTTGCGCTGTGATGATGACCAGACTGCTGCTGTTGGGACTGATGGTGGTGGTGATGATGATGATGATGGTAATGCTGATTTTGCGGTGGCTCCCAAGCACTCGACCAATCCAGTGGGTCGATTTCTAGGCTCTGCGAACTCATGCCAACTCCGCTGTCCTCGCGTTTCACCGTGACCTTTGACCCCAATGATCCCAGGTGACACTGACTCGAGCTATCATCTTGGTTGCCGTTGAGCTCTTTTTTTATCATCAACACCGGGTCAGAGGCTTTCTTTCTTCCTCGACCTGTAAAACAGACCGAATTGATGCTCAATTCCTTTCAACCATCCTACTCATCTGTCGAATAATCGCGTTTAAACTGATGCTGGAGATGTAAATTCTTAGACTCGTTGAAACAAATTTATTAGTATTTCGGAAATTCAAGCCAGAACAGCTTGAGATGAAGTAGAATCTTGCTCATTTCCGCATGCCGTGAGGAATAACCGTGGCAAACATTTGTCCGGAATAAAATTCATTTTTTTTTAAAAAAAAAAACGGGATTTCTAGATGGAAAATATACCTCTCGATCCCATGGCTCTCCCTTCTTCCGCCTCATATTTTCGTCTCATCGTGCTGTTCCAATGATTTTTTATGGCATTGTCAGTCCTCCCCGGCAAAAGTTTGGCGATCTTGGCCCACTGATTACCGACGCGCCTATGAGCCTCGACGATTATTCGATCCTCAGCTTCGGTCCACGCGGTCTTCTTGATTCCCGGATTCAGATGGTTGTGCCATCTCTCTCTGCACTGTTTGCCGATACGTCCTTTGAGGTGTCTCGCTATGAGGGTCCACTTTTTTGGCCCATAACGTTCCACCAATTCGACGACTTTCTCGTCTTCCTGTAACATTCAACAAAAACGTCGAGGGTCAAGTACGTTCGTCGAATATCAAGGAGTAATGAGCATCGGAGAACAAGACATGAATTTCCCCAGCATGGTATACGAGAAAACACAATCATTAAAACAATCGTTACCTCTCATCGACTTCAAAGTTGCGCCGAAAAAATGTCCGGGACAACGTAATGGAGCAAACGGAACAGGGCGTGAATGAGAACCAAAGGAACGAACAAGCGTATTTCGGGACGCGGACATAGGGAAAACTGTCCATTTTACGATGTGCGGTTTGCAGTTTTAATTTAATGCTATTTCGGACATTTTCTCGCTCGTTAATCAATCTAAATGTTTTTCGCTGTATTCGAGTTGAATATTTTTCGATTAATCGTCGGTAAGATACGTAAGCCCTCTTGGAATAATGACATAAATGATTTTGGCAAAATTTCTCATTACCGGATAAGGGAAACTAGGAGGTATCATAAGTCGATGTAAAACTGCGATTCAAAAATGTGTACGACTGAGTTATCGTTCCTCGGGATGAAAATTTAAAAAATTCGCCGGCCCACCTTGACAAGTGTCGAATCAGTACCGAGAAACAAAAACGCATCGGGGTTTAAATCGCGTTGACTTGAAGAAGTAAATTAAAGACGAGTAAAGACAACCGAGGACAACTTCCTGGATCGCGGTGTCATCGAACTGCGAGAGAGAGGTACAGAGGTTTTCTCGATCTGGAGCTGAACGTTTTGCTAATGAATTCCCGGATGATCGAGAGAAGAGTTCCACTCGTGTCATGGACCTGTCGCTCGATCTCTCGAGCGTGAGAAAAACACGAAGATAGCGGTGTGTTTCCGTGGGCATAATATGTTGTCTCTTGCACAGGCTGCTTTAAAGAACAAGGCGGCGAGACCACCGCGACAACGTCGACCAGTTACAGGAAAGAAAAGAAGGAAGCTGAAAGAGACCTTTGAACGACCGGGGGTATGCGATGCAATTTCGTGGAACCTTCCTCTTCTTCCGAACGTAAAACTCTTCTGGATGCGAAAGGAAGAGTAGAGAAGATTCTTATCCCGGCAATACAGATCGAAATCGACGAAACGACCCTCATTACTTTTCCGAGCGCAGCATTGATATCTTGTCACGTGGTATGGCGATGCGATAATAAAAAAATTAGAGCCTCGTAATGACGAGACGTAAATTACATGCGACTAAATTAGTCAAAAATCTTTTCAATATATTCTGCAAAATTAGTGGCAGGAAATTCTCAAAATTGATCAAATTAGCAAGGAGCCAAAGATAATAGAAATTTTCCAATGTAATTGTGAGCGACTCTCGGGTCCATTGAGATTGAAAAATTATCGTTTGCAGAGCTGTAAAGTTTCGTCGAAATATGATGCATCATTGCTACAAAAAAATGGAATTTCGTCATTTCCGTACCTTCAACTTTCGTTTAAAATTTTTTCGAAAATAAAATAATTTTACGACAAACAGAATAAAATCAACGACAAAAAGGTGATGTTTGATATGAATTTTCGCGACACTGTTGTAGGCGTACTTGTAATTCGTTCAGTGTGTGAAAATTTGAGTCATCCCGGAATAAAAATGTCACCTCGAGTGTCGAATGAAGAAACATATTCTTTCAAACTCCAATTTAAAATTTCTCGGTACTTTGTAAAACTCGAAAAAACTCGACGAACGTCGTTCTTTTTCTCTTCGACATTCGGAAATGTCGCGAAATCTGCAACATTGTTTCAGCTTCCGTCGTTCGGATCATCAAAGTTCCCGGTACTTTAGCGCGTTCGTGTAAATTCGATAAGTCGAAACTGAAGAAAGTTTTTATGCATATATTCTCTCAAATCCGAGTTATACAATTTCTAAACCGTTTTTCATACAATTTTCGCGATAATTGCACTTAATAACCGGATTTCCTTGTTCCATTTTGTACAAACAGGAGAATATACGATGCTACCTTTTCACTCGCATGCACGAGTTCTTCGCGAAAACTATCTTCCTTTCGTGACAAAAAAAAAGGTCCTACAGGTAAAAATTATTCGAAATAATAGATTCGAAGAGATATTCGACAAATTTCATTTCTCTGTTGCTCTTCAGATTTTTGCGGTTTAAAAGCGGAGGGTTCGGCGCATTGCGGTTCGGCTCCTCAATGGTTCAACTTGCCCTTGGTTGTTGCCGGGTGCATTGGCACTGATCCAGAGTGCAGCATCCATGCTCTCTTCCGCTCTTTCTCTTCTCAACCCCCCCCCCTGCGCCCCCTCTTCTTTCTCTCTTCCTCCCAACAAAGATTCAAGCGAGACCGAATCTTTCTTGTTGCATACCCGACGACGAGGGAACTCCATATTCTATCCTCCGTGTACAACGCATGCGTTGGATTGCAAAGACATTGAACAACAGGCGCACCACTGTAACATTTGTTACGAAGCAGTTTTAAAGGCCCTGGGAATTGTGTACTTTTCAAGTTCTTCCTTCGCGTTTTTCTATACTCGCCGGTGACTTCATTCAGCGTGTCTCCGAGAGTCGCGGCCTGTTTTTCATTATCAAAGTCAGGCAACATTGTCGAAATATTATACTGAGATATGGGGAATCTGTTTTACCAACTGGGATTCATCTCGGTGGTTTTTTCTCAACTGGAGGATAAGAATGAACGCGAACAACATGAAAATTTAATTATTTCTTTTCTCTAAAACTAGCAACCACACATTTCTTCGATGGACAATCGAGGGTTCGATTCTTTGGACGGAGGTTTGATTGACATATTTATCAGATAAAAAGGTAACGTTTCTTAATATTCTTCATTTTTGTCACATTTAAGTGTGCATCTTTGGAACGGAATGAAAAGTCCAAACAATACGGATATATTTACGAATTTGACGCGTCCCAAAATATAATTAGCGAAGCTCTTTTCGTTCACGCGTTCGTCGATTTTTTTCAAGGTTCTTCTTCGTATCACCAAGTACAACATTTTTTTCCTGCAATTTATCGTCAATTCGTTCTATAATAAACTCCAGCGTGAAAAAAATATGAATTTTCTCCTCGTTCATTCGGTTCGAAAACTGAATTGAAAACATTGAGAAATAAATGAATACGCGTGTGATATGTACGTTTGTACCGATTGAGGATAAAAGAAATGACCGTTTCGGCGCTCGCGAAAAAGTTTGCGCGCACATGCTCTTGATACGAACTCATTCTCGACCTCCGAAATCCTCCCGCCGTCGCCTGTAACAGTTAAGAGAATCCCGACGTCCTTTTTCTCACGCGGCATTCCACAGGGCATAGGCGCCCCCGTTACCTGCAACTCCGACTTGCATTCGTCACTGTGTTGGAGTGCGAAAGGAGAGAGAGAACTCTCGCGGTCGAGCGGCGTTTCGAGATACGAAAACAAAGACTCGGCAAAATGTGGGACGCCAAAGAAAAAAGGATCGGAAGGAGAGAAGGAGGTAGGTTTTTATGGTGCAGCTTGTGAAAATTTGCATAAAACGTAACGATTCCATTTGTTTTTTTTTCATTCGAAACAACTGCGGGCTAAAACACGGTTCGGCTAAATTGATTCGATTTTCCCAATAAGTCGATACACAGTGCGAAATCTCGATAACCGGACAGTTATCGTTATCAAAAAAGTTACTCAATATTCGGTCGAGTTTGCAAACGAGATGAAAGGTAAAATATGACTCAAATGATTTTCCGGACGAATCAACCTCGTGGGAGCAAGGAAAGGGTCTAAAAGGTCAGACAATTTTACCTCTTTGGTCCACGGTCCCTTGACCAATTCCGGATTGACGACCTTGGCCCATCGTTGCTGACACTGTACGTCGCTTCGATCGGGAAAGTGGGCAGCAACGGCATCCCATTTGAGCCCCGTGCCCAGTTTTTCGGCATTACTGACCAACTGCTTCAGTAAAGCATCCTGTGTGAGAAAATAACAAAAGTCTATGAAATTGATGTGTTTTTTTTTCAGTCCCGTACTCTTAACCTAATTCCTCTCTTCAAAGCGAAAAAACCATGAATCAATAATCGCGTTGAATAAACCCTCGCTCTGCACAATTGCAAAAATATCAGCGAATGTCGAGACTGTCGAAATAAGCAAAATTCACGAATTTCCTGCGGAGAAGGAAAAAAAAAGTCTGGCATCCCAAAAATGCAGCTGTCCTAAAGCTTAATTAGTGAGTCAAACAGATTGCTCGAAATTTACGGTACGAAAATGCCAAATTCCCCTTCGAACGATGCAAACTTCCTCGCGAAATAAAATCGAAGAAAAAAACACACGCGCGATAAATCAATGCTGACGCAAAGTAACATTTCATGTCGAGTTCCTGCGCGTATTTCGTTCCTTTTTTTCATCGTACTTTCTCATAAAATCATGGAAAAAATGATTTGCTGTAAAATTCGTAAATTCTTATGGCCCTTTGATCGAATAAACGATCGGATAAGGACAAGGGTAAAATTTTATGGTCCCCCTTGGGATCGAAGCTCGTCTTCCGCGGACTATACAGGTATGCATATATATGTATACAGCTCGCGCTGTATTTGTAATACGAACGAGAGGCGACCGCGAGGAATAACGGGGAGAGCAGCGTGGTGGGATCGAGAGCCGAGAACTTTCCCATGGGAAATCGTATAGCGCGTAATGCATGCGTGTACGGGCACATACAGGACATATATATGTATATATATATATGTCCTATATGTATTTATGTATATACATATATACAAATATGTATAGGCGAAAGCAACAATCGGTGCCTGTGCTCATCCCCATCTGTCGGGGATTTTGCGTTCACGAAACGAACCCTTTGCCCCCCCCCCCACCCTCCCTCCCTCTCTTTTACTGCCCTTCAACCGGCGATGTCTCTTCGTGTGGTGGTAATATATACCTTCTCGGTGTATTGTACATACGTGCCACTCATACTGGACCGAATTTATAAGGGTACGGTGAATCACCCCTCGGACTGTTGCAATAATTCTCGAGCCGCGTTTTGCGAAACCCAGGGCACGTTTCGAAGGGTGGAAAAGCGAATTACGTAATTTAAAGGAATAAATGAAGCCGTAAAAAGTGAAAATGATGAACTTTTCGAATTTTTCATCCCCGATGGTGGTAACATTATTCGTTTCTGTTCTCGATATATTGGATATTTCTAAATTATTCCGAAAATATTTGCAAGGGTTGCCGTTGGGGTCTTTTTGTTGTGAATTTTAGTTACAAGGGCGTTACTGACTAACTTTGCTTTGAAAATGCCAAAAGACGTTGAATTTTTGTCTGGGCAGCAAATCATTCATGTGTACTTTTTGCAGAATGAATTAATGCATCATGAGATAATAATGAAGATGTAATTGGACCAAAATTAATATGCATATGGACCGAAGGGGCGATATTTTTTAACAGCAACAAGAGTGTATATATATTTTTTTGTTTCTCACCTCTTCTTTGGTCCAGCGACCTTTGTTTATGTGTTTCCCTTGAGGTTGATTATTGCTCGTTGCTGTCGCCGGGTTATTGTTACCCGTAACGATCAACGCTGGACTCTGCGAGGAAACATTGCGGGAGTGGAAAATCGCCGGATTCGAATACTCGCCCTCGGAATCTTCGGCGCTACTCGAGTCATACGCCGACCTTGATCTGCAATCAAATGAAACTATTTATTAATTAAAGTACCGATACAACTGACAAAATTATCAAAATTCGGTCCATCGACGATCGAACGAAGGGTAAAACTTCTTTCGAATAAACGGAAGGTCAAAGAAATGGAAAAACGAGATTTTTTCATTTCTTCATCTTCGAGACCGTTGGACGACTGTAATAAACGTATGCAGACTAAACTTTGGCGGTATTGAAAAGATGGCGGCGCACACCACAAGTACCGAACAGGCAGGTCGGTAAACAAAGAAATTTCTGCGTATCTCAGACCGTAAAGCCGAGGAGAAACGTAACACGGCGCGCGATGCAGGCATTTGGAAAAATAAATTGCGCGCACCGAGAGCTGCCTGGTCGGAACGTTCGGTTTTATGGCTTTCTTTTTTGCTGTAACGAGCGATTCCACTGATGGAATTTGAAAATTTCAATAACAAGGAAAAGCGTGAATGGAAAAAGGAAAGATCACTCATTCCCCGCTGGTTTCAATGAGAAATATATCAATGAATTTCGCGAGTGACGACGCGCGAATAAAAAAAGGAAAAAACGTAATCGTACTACGCGAATCGGTTTTATGACTTTTTTTTGCTGTAACGAGCGATTTCACTGATGGAATTTGAGAATTTCGATAACAAGGCGAAAAGCGTGAAAGAAAAAAGGAAAGATCACTCATTCCCTGCTGGTTTCAATGAGAAATATATCAATGAATTTCGCGAGTGACGACGCGCGAATAAAAAAAGGAAAAAACGTAATCGTACTACGCGAATCGGTTTTATGACTTTTTTTTTGCTGCAACGAGCGATTTCACTGATGGAATTTGAAAATTTCAATAACAAGGCGAAAAGCGTGAAAGAAAAAAGGAAAGATCACTCATTCCCCACTGGTTTCAATGAGAAATATATCAATGAATTTCGCGAGTGACGACGCGCGAATAAAAAAAGGAAAAAACGTAATCGTACTACGCGAATCGGTTTTATGACTTTTTTTGCTGTAACGAGCGATTTCACTGATGGAATTTGAAAATTTCAATAACAAGGCGAAAAACGTGAAAGAAAAAAGGAAAGATCACTCATTCCCCACTGGTTTCAATGAGAAATATATCAATGAATTTCGCGAGTGACGACGCGCGAATAAAAAAAGGAAAAAACGTAATCGTGCTACGCGAATCGGTTTTATGACTTTTTTTTTGCTGTAACGAGCGATTTCACTGATGGAATTTGAAAATTTCAATAACAAGGCGAAAAGCGTGAAAGAAAAAAGGAAAGATCACTCATTCCCCGCTGGTTTCAATGAGAAATATATCAATGAATTTCGCGAGTGACGACGCGCGAATAAAAAAAGGAAAAAACGTAATCGTACTACGCGAATCGGTTTTATGACTTTTTTTTTGCTGTAACGAGCGATTTCACTGATGGAATTTGAAAATTTCAATAACAAGGCGAAAAGCGTGAAAGAAAAAAGGAAAGATCACTCATTCCCCACTGGTTTCAATGAGAAATATATCAATGAATTTCGCGAGTGACGACACGCGAATAAAAAAAGAAAAAAACGTAATCGTACTACGCGAATAATATCTCAAAGAAATAAAGTGCTCATGTATCGCAGTGTTGTTGAATAGCTTCAGGTCGAACGGCGATAGTCTCGATTAAAAAATAATAACGCAATATTCACAGAATACGAAGACATAAAAATTGCAAACACTCAAAGCCAATAAATTTTCTTTTTTGCAAAAACTAGCGCTCAGCCAGGTTGTTGGCACGAAATGCCCGAGCCTTGAAATCTTTATATGTAAAAAAAATGTTGAAAACGATGAGAACAACGGTGATTTCAGTATCGCGGATGATCAGCGAAACGTCGACGAAGATTCGAGAAAGAAAAATTGCCGGAGACTTTGAATTTGACAAAAACATTGAATTATCCGAGTGTACAGGTGATATCCGGAGGTTGACGACTCATTGAAGGTTCCCATGCGGACACGACTCGTTGCCTAGAGAATGCCATAGTTTAAAAGCAACATGACAATGCAGGGCACGTATCGTAATGTACAGATGCGTATATATACGGTCTACATTCGCTTCTTCGCGAGACGAACATGGTACTCTGCGTGTTAACAGAAATCATACACGTCTAAAGTGATCGTGTAACGCGCATCGAGAATATTTTTCTACACCAGAAACTCGTCGTATTTATTGTCGATTCAAAGTGAAATTCGGTAATTTTCGAGGATATCGCGTGATTCGTGTGTTTCGTAGATGCTCGTTCGGGTCGTTTGCTCACAACGACGTAATACACCCCTTTATACTCGAATTAGTTTCGTTCCACGTTTTATCGTTCTTTCTTCATCTCCTGCCCCTTATTCGATTTGCGTGGGTTTGCGCAGAGTCGATTGGCTTCTTGGCTCTATACAACCCCGGATACAGACGAACCACATCCTGTTGCGGTAGCCCAGCCGACCTCTGTCCCCATGGATCATTTTTCACCATCTCCCTTTCTTCTTCTCCTTCTTCCAGTACTTATGGGTACTCGGATCCAACCTGAACCACAAGGGTTGCGGCTGGAGTCTAATTAATTTCCTGCTTTGTATAGCGTTGACGGTAATGCAGAGTCCCCTTTTTTTCAATTTTATTCCGAACGATATATGAACACAAAAGTGCATCATTTTTTACCACGTCGCTCGTCGTTGGAATCTTCCGGGTAGACAAAAAGGGCAGTCAAAAGTTCAGTGCTAATTTGACTTTTCGTCCAGTGAAAGACTCGAGGCTCCTTCGCTGTAACGCCCGTGAATACGTAAATTTCGAAAATTCAATTTGTAAAAAAAAACTAGGACCGATTTCCGAGTGGGCTCCTCGAATTCCGAATAATTACGCGTTTACCCATGATGCACGATGATAATTACGAGTTTATAATAATTTTTATAAAATATCCTCGTAGAAAAATGTTGGTATATGCATTACAGAATCTGGATTAAACGCGAGTGCTGTACATCAGGCTGCGCAGGGAAATCATACTCTTCTTCCGAGAAGTCTCAAACGATTGCATCGATATCAGGGAATACACGAGTCGGTTATCACCGAGAGACTCTCCTGATGCAAGCGCGCTAAGAGCGTGTCAATGTTCCGACTGTTCCGCGCTCTTTCGTGAGGTCTCGCGATTTCATAATGCGCGTGATGCAATCACGAGGAAATAACTGAGACAACGTGATTATCCAGTTACCCAGGATCTCGTATATAACAGACTCTCACGCTGACGATGGTCCAGCAACAACCGCCGAGGTCGTTGATTCGTTCTGTTCTCATGAGCTTCTCGAGGACGTATGTAAATACGAACATACACATACAGGGATGAAGAAACTTTCACACAAGACGACAATGATAAATCGCCGCGTGGACCACAGGGATTTCAGCCAACTTTCACAGAAAATTAACCGCAGCTTTCGACGTTAACGTTTGAAGCATAAAAGATGTGACGTGAGGAAAACTCGTTTTATTAAAAAATTATTTAGTTGAAAATATAATAGAAATAAAAAACCAAAAATGCCTGTATCTCAAGCGATTCGATAATTCCTACCGTTTTTCCTGCACCGGAAGCATCAAAATCTCGAAAATTGTCATATTTCTGCACAATTTTGTAAAAAAGAGGAATGAATACCACATTTTACTCTGTTGTCCCCGTTTTTTTTTTCAACAAAAATTGTACATATCAAATTCGATATTTTCTAGCCCGAGGGTCTCGCGTCTCATTGGTCGTTGAAGAGTAAAAAAAAAGAAGGTAGCTAAAGAAAAATTCCGAGTCATGCCCATCGTGTTATCTCACAGCGTGAAATCACCACGGTTCTAGAGAGAGAAAAGAAAAATCGTCTGGCCTATCGTGCCACACCCTTCACATAATTTTCGATCGAATCCAAGCATTAGGCTCGACACAAAGGTTGGTTTTTTTGTCTCGCGTATATGTACATACACACACACACACACATACACACATTTGTATGGATATACGTGTTTGTGTGCGTAACACACACGTTTATACACTCTAGAGCGTACGTGGGTACCGCCTGTATGCCGCGTGTGCGATGTGTGTGCGTAAAAAGTACAATAAAATATGATAAGGTTTAAGCCATCTGTGCGCCTGCCCTCGCCTCCCCCATGGCATATGCTTGTAACACGGCATGTGGACTATTCTCTCATGGTGTGCAATGGTGACGATGGTGCCGCTCGTGTACCATATAGTCATTGTTATTAGCCATCCCTCGGAAACTTGTGGGGGCGCGGGCGAGTACCGGTACCACACTTTAAGGGGGTGCAATTTTCATCCTTCTCTCCCCGCCATGTTCATCCCTCTCTTACTTTTACGATTTAGCAATATTCCTCTGCATATATATATATGTACGTATATATCGAAGCGCATGTATAGCTATGAGGTAGGACAGTGTGCGATATTGGTGTGTAGACGCAGCTGTCTGTGCAGGGGTTCGGGGGAGCGAGTGCGCGTCGTGAATAACGAGCCCGGAGAGGAAAAAGGACGCGTATCGATTAGTTTCGCTTATATCGCGTCGTTTTTCTCCCTTCGCGTCGCTTTTGTTGATTTCTCGTCTCCTTGTACGTACACCACGTGTTCAAGCCGCGCATCATCGGCGCGCGTTCATAATTTCAATTATTCGGGCTACGTTGCACTTTAAGTATCATCAAAAATTAAGATCCATGATATGCTTTTTTCCTCCCCTTTCTTTTCGTCTCAAACATCAACTGCCCACGTTGATCCAATTACGCAAGTCGGGCTTGAATGGGCTCACGGGACTCGCGAAATTCAACAACTTTGAAAGTTACTGCTGCTTCTTGAATGAAATATATACGCGAAACATCGCGGAATCGGTGAATATTTGTCTCCTTGTACGTACACCACGTGTTCAAGCCGCGCATCATCGGCGCGCGTTCATAATTTCAATTATTCGGGCTACGTTGCACTTTAAGTATCATCAAAAATTAAGATCCATGATATGCTTTTTTCCTCCCCTTTCTTTTCGTCTCAAACATCAACTGCCCACGTTGATCCAATTACGCAAGTCGGGCTTGAATGGGCTCACGGGACTCGCGAAATTCAACGACTTTGAAAGTTACTGCTGCTTCTTGAATGAAATATATATGCGAAACATCGCGGAATCGGTGAATATTTGATTTCATCCCCCCTTTTCGAACGTCATCATTTCTCGCCGCTATCCCGAAGCAGATTCGAGATAACGAACGCGCGGATAATCCCAGCGCGAATATTCAAGCGGTAACGCATAAACATTTTTTTTTCACTTCCTCGTCTCGGACTTTCGTTATGGCGTTACGTAAATCACGAGGCGGATAGCCCGCGCGATTTCTCAGCGCGAGAGAGTCAACGAACAGAGCGAGAGAGAGAGAGAGAGAGGCAAGCGCGTTCTTTTAAAGATCCGCAACGGTCTCCGAACATCCTTGGATTTAAATCCTGAGGCACGTGGCGTTATGTTCTCCCCCCCCCCTTGCCCCTCTCCACCTTCGTCGATCTTCTCGTTTCTCCGCTTCGTTAAAGTACAACCTTCGGGAATGACCGATCTAACGACAGGTATATATTTATTTTCCATACTCGGCTTTCTTAATTACCCGGCAACTCGTTAAATCGAATGAAAAGGAAAATTCTTCGGTTTGCAAACGAGAGGAAAAAAAAAACAGCTAGTCTTTTATAGAAATTGAAAATAACGGAAGTTGCGCGTTTGAATAAACGCGCGAAAATGACTGAATTTCGAACGGTGAAATGAGCCCCATTTTTCAGGAACATGGGGAATAATTACCGACTCGTTGTGACCCGGGAATTTTGAGTTGTTGTGTGTGTGTATCACGACGATATTTTTTTTGAAAAAGTTCCGTAAATTCGTTGGAGCGTTATCGAACTCGTACGAGGAAACTGTACAATGAATGACCTAAGAATTAAGAGAGAAAAAAGATTAAAGAAGCGAGACACGCGCACCGAGAGTGAGAGAGAGAGAGAGAGAGAGAGGGAGAAGAAGGGAGGGAGGATAAGTCTCATTCATGTCGCAAAGGCGCGACGAGACAAAGTTGTCTGCCTGGTGGCTGTAAGACCAGTTCTCGATTTTTATTTACATTTTTTTTTCAAGCTTCCTCTCTCACCGTTGTTTCATTTCTTTTTGACTGGAAATCCTTTCGTCGAGCTCCTTTGCTCCGGTGAATGGCAAATATTAGTACATGAAAGAGACTCGAAGCGTTCGGCAATATCGCACGAACGTATGAATGATTCGAATCTTGATTGTACCCGGGCCCTCGTCTTGTTTGTGATTTCTCTATCGCTAACCTTCGTGCGGGTGAAGGATTACACAGACTTTATATTCAAAGTGTCAAATTGCCGGCTTTTGCGAGCCTCGTCGAACGTAATAACGCGAATCTGTAGAAACAGCTTTTTTTTCGCGCTAGATAAATCCTATGCGTGTGTTCAGCACCGATCATAACAACAGTAACGAACCGCGACCATTTTTTCTGATAAGAAACACCAGGCTTGGCCAGAAAAAAATAAGTTCACTTCCGTACGTCTTCGACACATTCGACATGAATTTATGTTCTCTTCAAAATGGAACAAACAATTGAAATTTTCATCAACGAACGTAAAATCGTGGCAAAAAGTGTTCTCCAGCCGCAGCTCGACCTCTGCTCTTTGAGAGGAACCTTCTTTCAGCGAAACGATCATTGAAGAAAAAATCTCGAGGCGTTTCCAGTGTAAATATCGATGAAAACTCTTTTTCCAGAAGTTTGTGCATGGAAAATATGTTGAAGAATATTCGAAAAAAAAAAAGCGTTTAAATCAGTGTAAAAAAAAAAAGTAAAAGTGACAAAGTTCGTTGGTCGCTCAAGTGCCTCGTAGCTCGTAGCTCGTAGCTCGTAGATTTTTCTTCTACCGCGTGCATAAATATACGTATATATTCTCGTGTTCGCGTTTGAAATCGTTCGATATTTCCTTCGTCTTATTTTCCAGCGTCCGGCATGAATGAATTTACCAAAGACGGAGCTGACTCCGATCGTTGAATGCAAGATCGTTTTGGCTCGCGCCACCGTCTATTGTCCGCGTCTTCAAATATACCCCATGCGCTCAAAATACAAATGCAATGGGGGCCCGTGCCCGAGTTTGTCAGCTGCTGACTCGGGTGCTCCCGAGACGCTGTTGTTCCCTTCTGCCCTTCGTAGTGTCACGATATACCCTGGTGAAAATATCTTCTTTATTTGTGTATATGTATATATTTATATACACACACACACACACCTATATACGTGTGTATATATATATATGCGATATATATGGTTAAAAACGGAGGTGAATCCCGCGAGAGCGTCTTAAAAATAGGAGTTGGTAACTCGCGATCGACTACCGAGGGCGCATTGCTCATAGACCGACAGCTGTCCACGGTTTCTTGGGGCAAGATGCACCTGCTCCTGGGCGATATCTTCCCGCGGCGGGTCATTCGTGTGCAGATCGGATGAGGTAACGAGATCGAGACTGAACTTTTGTGAAACGGCGTGGAATACGGGAGAAGAGCGAGAGAGAGAGAGAGGGAGACAGAGCGGGGAGCGAAACAATAATATAACTGTAAAACCAGACATCAAGGATGAGGAATTATGGGCATTGCGCTTGGGCAAGAGGCGGTCCGTGTCTTTTTCAATCGAACAAAAGCCAGATACAGTCATTTTGCGAACCTACTTTAATTGTAAAAGTTGTATATTCTTGAGCGAAAGTTTTATCAGCGCGGCTGTCTGGAAGGTAGATTTGAATTTTGTCGAATTATTTGTCTCTTAAAATGAATTGTTCATTTTGAATATCCGACAACCGAAAATACGAATACGAATTTGAAAATACGAATAGTCGATAAGCGATACTGGGGACATGATTATTTTTCGATATTTTTTTCGCAGTTCCCACGTGGATTTGCAAAATACTACAGTTCCAGCCGAATGACGAAAAAAAAACCTTGCCTCGGCCGGCTTTCGTACAGTTTCTGAGAGGCAGATTTTTTTTTATATATTTTTTTTGGGCAGGTTAACATCTTCAGAGGAAAGTCTCGGATCCCACTTCGTTCGGGAGTAGGTATGAAAGACTGTGACCAGCGAGAAAACCTGGTTCTTCTTGAAGAGGATACAGAAGTGCATTTTACTGCTTCGTTTTTTTTTTCTTCGGAAATATGCGAGACTACGGGGTCGTTTTCATTATATACCTGCGCGGCTCTTTGATTTTGTGGAACGTTCGCAGGCGAACACAAACACCCACGCATATACGCACTTCGAAATTTCGCTGGCTGGTCAGCTGAGCTTTCTCCCCCGACCTTCCAGCCCCTCGCCCTTAATGCGCCGCTTCAGATTAGAACCTGGCTCTTTTACCTCTCGCACAACTTCAAATTCCACGTATTTCTCGCACTCATTGTCAATCTGAGTCCTCCTCTTACTCGTATTTCTTTCAAAGCCGCTCGAACGTCCAGCTTCCCAAGGTTCTTATTTTTCGTTACAAAAATGCACCTTACGGACTTATTCGTCAGTGACGGTTTCCCTGCACTTTTTTCTACCGCTTCACCTCGAGTTTTGCCGCAACATTTCCGAGCTTCAGCCTCGCAACCGGAGGAGCAACGAGGACCTCGCGGTCCACTCGGACGTCATAAAACTAGGATATGGAAATTAGCTTTGTTTTTCCACCGTTCGCGTGCTTTTACGGGACCATCAGATTCTCGGCTCAACGTTCGCATCGTTGGAATCCCACGCAATGAAAATAGTGAAAAATTCAGTGTAAAAAATCGAGAAAATTCGTATTTCCGTAGAGCTCGGTTCAAGCATCTTTTCGCAACATCGCTGACGATTACAACCGTAGAAAATGTACAGCCCAGACGTAACTTCATTGATCCCCGCAGTTTCGGTTCATTGAAAATGTTTTTTTCAACCCCCGGAACGAATGTGACTGAGAAAAAGCTCTCGAACCGCGATGTCATTAGAACTTTCACGACGATCGCTCGGTTTCGTCACGAGGGATCTCGCGCGTCGCTATCGATCGGTCTCGCCAAGTTTGAAAAAAAGAAAAAAAATTTCTTCGTTTACGAAGCAACCCTCCTGCCGTTTCGAAAGGAACGTCGAGACGGGAAAGGTTGCCACGCCATCTGCGCTCCATTTGCGTTAGCGTGTGCTATGGCGACGGGTATAACAAACTCGTCCTGGCCCGTGACTGTCTTTTCTTTTTTTTCTCCTTTTTCCTACCAAGACGCACACACGTACGCACACGAGGAACCGGCACAGGACTTCCCTCGTGCTTGCTGTATGTCGAAAAAGCATTATTACCGTGCGTTATACCGCTCGCTACCATCAAGAGTCAGTTGTTACGTTCCTGCGTTCGTACCTCCGCTTTATCCCCTAAATCCTCTTCCCTTTTCTTCCTTTGCCATCGCCGATACTTTCTTCCCTCCCTTCCGTTTTTTCGCCCTCTTACTCCACGAGCTTTCCATCTTTCTCACTCCCTTCCACCACCTCGCTCACTTCCTTCCTTCCTACCCCGTCTCGCAACAATAAACCCCGATCCAGAGGATATATACAAGAACGCCCAACAACGTCTCTGTCTTCCGTCACGCTGTGACGAACTTCACGTGCCAACGATTCCTTGCACCCTGAGGAAGACTCGAATGATATTGCCGCTGCCGCTGATGGCTTTGAGAAGATTATGAATTCGCTCTTTTCCTGTTCCGCCTCTCATTTTCTACCGGCCATTAGAGGAGCTTCTCCTCGAGCCAACGTTCGCTTCCGTATCAGCGGGACAGCAGCAACGACAGTTTCTCGCACGATACTCGGTATAGATTTGAGGAATCATGCTTCGCTGAACTTGCATAAGGAATTTTGTCACTGCGCCCTCTATCTTCCGTCTTGGCATCGAGCATCGGTTGTCCGGGGCTAATTATCTTTCCTACAGTTGTTTCCTACGTTATCTGCGCGATATATCGCACTTCGGATGAAAACCGATGCTCATTTCCCTCCTAGCCTCGTTCCTCCATCTTTTTTTACACGTTTGAACCATCAGCCGCGATAATTTCATTCCGCCATATGGATTATTTGTGTCTTCTCGAACATTTTGACACCCTTGTTTTCGGGCGTCTCTCGTGAGATCGAAAAAATCGTACGCATCGACGTGTCTCCTTTCATTGGATTTCTGTGTCTTTACCCTCGGATCGATTCTCGAAAATTCGATCGCTTTCCCGATAATCGCCTGGGAAATTCCGTGCAACGCGGATAATAAAAAAATTCAAATCCTCCTCTCGCGACGCTTCAACGATGCGGACTCTGACGTGATTCTCTTATTACGGTCTCGAGACGTTACGTTACACACGCGAGAGCAGTTTGGTTTAGTGAAATTTGAAAAAAACGCGCGTGTGACCGAATCTTTCTACGGATATTTTTCCCACGCCCACAATAAGAATATCTTTATTGAATTTAGGTACATACAAATTGATATCGTGTTTCACAACGATAGCTGCCACCGAACCTTTTTTCTCTCGTCGTCGAGAACGCTCGTGTCAAGATCAAGGACAACGACGATTCCTGCGATTTTTCTCGAGGTCTTTGCGACTGATTTTCTATATATAGAATGAATCATTCACGAATTATTGCGACGAGTCAGATTAACAGCGATGATTATGTAAACGTGATTCATCATTTTTGTTTCAAACTCGATTTTTTTAATTGACCAATAACGAAGAATAAGAAAAAAAAAGTACGTGAGAATCGGTGGGGATAATTATAATTCAATATTTTCAAATTTGATGATCGATGAAGTTTGCGAACAATCGGTAGCTGTCGTAGATTTCGAAATTTTCGTGAACGCCCCGGGGCATACGTCGCAGAAAAGCAGAAACGAATTTTGTAGAAACTGGAATGTCTCTGGTTCGTAATAAGGCGAAGAGAATATATGTAACGTAATTGGGATCAGAAACATGGTAACACGGTTCAGAGTGTTGATTGACCCTCGTCGTGACGACTGTGAGCCTTCAGACCACTTTTTTCATTATGAAATATATATATCTATGTGTCTATATATATACATACATATATTCAGTATACTCATAAGAATGTACGACTTTGAATATACACGATGACGCCACGAAGAGCGATGAATGAGAATAACGATAAGAGCCCTCGAGTTTATCGAACGACTATGCATATCCGGGGACCTCGATTTTCAGCAATATACACGGGATGTCTCGGAGCTTTGTTTAAATAATGTCGAAACAGTTGCGGTACAAAATGTACAGAAAACAGGGCTGGTAAATACGAGGTTTGTATCCACGAAAAGGAAAAATGAAACTCGAGATGAATTGCGAAAATTCCAAAGCTAATTCTAGAAATGGGTTTTAAGAAACTCAGCCAATTTGCACGAGTTACGTTGGTACTTTTTCGATTCTTTATCCACCAAACACCTGTCGAATTACCAATTTGGTAAAGTCTTTAAAAAATTAATTTATAAACCTTGAAAATTGATAAGAAAATTCATCGAAAGAGAAAGAGATAATTAGTTCTGGAACACCCGTATTTTTATCGACCGACTATGCATATCCGGGGACCTCGATTTTCAGCAGCATATACGGGATCTCTCGAAACGAAAAGTGCGACGAGAGTCAAGAAGAAAAAGCAAAATAATCAATGATTAAGAAAAAAACACCAACAACTCTATTTTAATCGAGTCGAATAAACGAGAGTGTGTAAAACGCCATGAAAGAGGATATGCACGAGGCGGAAGTGTTCGTCGACGGCGTTTTATCATGAGCCCGTTATTTTTGCGCACATTTTTGCGATTTAACTCGTCGGAATTCGCGAGATCGAAAAACCAGGACGAAACAAATATCGAATAAGCACCCATGTGAAATACACGTTTGCTCGCGGCCAAGGTTGTCATTTTTGTTTTTCATTGTTTTTTTTTTATTCTCCTCGAGTTAAGAGGGCAGCTCGTTTCGCGTTTGCGCATGCATACACAAGTACACATATCGAACGTAATGTATATGTTTTTACGTCTTGTACGGACTCTCGTTGCGTTGTGAATATATGTACGAGGACACAGCAGAGGGTCAGGGTGGAAGTTTCGCTGTCTCTCTTACCGGGACATCTGGTCACCACCTGCCTCAAAATGTGCCCTTCCTCACTTACTCTCATGAACATCGGATACAGGAAAATTTTACCGCGAGGGACTCACACGAGTTAAACATTAATACGAGTGCAACAGCCTACCTTTTCTTCCCCGTGTAACAATTTTAGCTTCCACCTGCGTATCGGATCCAAGATGAATCATTTTTCACGTAAAAATTAGTTTAAAAAAATTTTTTCCATGCGTTATTTCACGTTTCGTATAAAACTCGCAGCGACACTCATTAGCAACTAAAAAGTGTCGGTCAAAGTTCAAAATTCGGCCAATATACGATGCAACAGCAGGGAAATAAATTTCACCGAAAAACGTTGTTTATTTCGATGGTAAAAAAAATCCTACTGAAAAATTCAGCGCGTTCTTTCAATCGTCGAAGGCGAATGCAAAATCAAATTTGGGAAATAATAATGTTGAAGATTACAGTGAAAACCACTCGTTCTTTTTTTTTTCTTTTTTCTTTGTTGATGGATCTCAATGCTCTGGTCGATATGGTAAAAAGGTACGGGGGGAAATGTAAGGGCTCCTTTTCTGGTTCATCCCTCTCTGGTTAGTTCCGATTCTGTCCTGTTCCCGCTACATGCACCTAACGTAACCTCTTTTATATCGTCGTCCGATACACCCTTCTCGGTCTGTCCTTCTCTCACATTGTCTCCCTCTTTATTATTATTTTTTCTTTCTTTCTTTTCACTTCGTACGATGGCTTTAGGGAAGCTACCCCTCTTCCGTGCTCGCGTTCCCATGACAAGTGCGATAGCATTTTCCGTGTGAATCTTTAATTCGATACTCTTCAGCAGAGAGAGAGAGAGAGTGAGAGGGGGGGGGGGGAGAGAAAGAAGCTACTATAGGGAACGACAAGAGCGTGGGAATCGCCCGCGCGAATAAAAACTACGATCTCTACCATGATCGTATATATAAGTCTGAAAAGCATTTAGCGAGGGTTAGTGTTGCGTGGAATTATTATGGTCAGCCGGAATCTTCCCTCGTAAGCTTCCGTATCAGCGATTATTGCTTCCGGATGGGAACGGGGCCACCCCTATTGTCCAAATTTTCTTCCTCACCTTTTCCCACCGATAAATTTTCACATTTTTCCAATCCATCTGATTTTTTCTCAGACTCCGATCAGATGATGCGTCGCATCATACATTTTGGATCCATGGGAAGTTTTTTCAATACGTTTTCCCCGATTCAGCGAGATTCAACCTCTTTAATTTCGGGAAAAAATCTCGATCAATCAACGAATGTAGGAATTTCGAATTTTTTACAAAAAAAAAAAAAGAGTCATCTCGTGACAATCAATAAATGACGATCTTTCGGTTGTTTTGATCTTTGGATCTTTCGCTTGGTACGTTTTGAATCTTCAAAAACGGAAAATTGCGCGAAAATTTGGTTTCTCCCGGTCCTTTCCGGCCAAGTATACGAAAAGTGGTTGCGAATAAAGTGACACGTTCGTTGCAATTTTTCAAGCATAATTATACGTTCGATGAAACTAAGAGCGAAAGAAAGTTTGCCTGGGTGGTGCAGACGCAATTAATTAAACTCTACAATATCACTTTTCTTCTCTCGGCCGTATCGTACGAGGCACTCGAGATACTCCTCCGGTGGCTCTTGAAATCCACGACAAAAGCGAGAACTCGAGCGCACGGGCTCGATCGTCGATTTAGGGGAGAAAGAAGCGCGATATCGCACACCACACACCCGGCAGCTTTTATCATCCGAGCTTTTCGTTCTTGGCGAGCACCCAGCACGCAGGGACGCGAAGGAGCCAGACGTCCTCGTATTGTATAATGTACACCGGGGCAAAGTTTCGATAGAATCATTCTTAAGGGCTTTCACGATCGCCCATACCCGTCTGTCGTTTTTACCTCTTGGTTCCCTTCTTCGGAACGAAGGGCACCCGCTAAGAACGAGCCAGACATCCCCTTGCGAGACGCAGGGAGTGCAACCCCTTGTAGAATTTGCAATTCGGCGTTAAGACTCTCCTCTGAGGGGATGAAGAAACGTATCCCCCCCCCCCTGCCCTTCGCTGCCCTCCCTTTCCGTCTTATTGTCGTACGTCAGTTAGTTCCACGTTTTAACGCGTTGCGACAAGCAAGAAGCGACAGCTGCTATCAATTTTTCAGGTTTCCTTCGGTCGCGTGCCCTTTGATCGTTCCTGTAAAAACGTCTCGAAACCTCGGGCCGAGAAACGTCGTCGAAATACGAAATTTACCGACCGTTCGCCATAACAAAATCTCTCGTGGTACATCACGGAGCGTGTGTCTTTGTGATTTTGAGATTATACATGCGTCGGACGAATTTTGTGCTCTCGAAAAAACGGACCCTGTAGTTTTTCGAAAAACTTTCACTCGACAGTACCCTTTTTCTTGAAAGATCATTTGGCTCGATCGTAGAAGGAAATTGGAATATTCGACGATGATTCTGTAAATTTTTCGAAAATAACGTTTCTCTCGATTATTCCACGTTGTTCGTGGGGAATTTCCGAGACGTTCTGACTTTGTTAGTGTTTATCGCTGTCGGAGAAATTCGAATAGGGCAATTTCAAAGCGATACAATTTTGAAAAAAAAAAAAAACGTTTTGATATAATTTAATGGTCACGTGGCACATTGCGGTTTATTTAAATGAAATGACCTTTTTATCTGTCGTTTAATTTTGGTTATAAGGATTCAACCTGTGTCTCTACTTGGCTGTCGACGAAATAACGATTATGAACAGATTTAATGCGATTTTTGTATGGACCTGATGACGAAAACGAAGAGCCGAGCCCAGACATATTAGAAATGTCGTCTGCGGTGTCATTGACTCTGCATTCTGCTGGGTGTGTTGAATAAAATTCTTGAAAAATGTTAAAATCGAAATTGCGTATGATAATACGAATGGTCGGTCCGGTGGCGACTTTTGACTTTGTCCTAGAACGTTCGTTCAAGGTTTTATTCGTTTCTCTCTAAAAAGTTCACGGCCCTGTTCCTCGTCGTTCTATCTTCGGTCAAAAGTTGTCCACATTTTGGCCCGAGTCTACCAGCGTCTGCTAAAGGAACCGATACTCGGGCTATTTCGTAAAAATATGTTAATTTATGTCCGCTTGTTTTGTAACCCGGTACCAAGGTAATAACAAAAGTCGAGAAGAAAAAAACGTCGTAAAAACACGCCTGACATAATCAAATGGGATTTCATTAACCGTAACACGCTCGACAAATTCATCCCGAAAATTTGCGCATTTAAATGCGCATAATGTCGAAGTCTCGCTCGTTCGGACGGGAGGAAAAAGCCAAATTTCGAAATTATTCTCCATCCTGGCATCTTTCACGTGTCATGATGTTTGAGAATTGTGCAAATTTTTGGAAAAATATGGTGAAATATACCGACATGGGAAAACATCGCTTTTCCCAGCGAAAATAATTCGCATTCGTCAGACATCGGTGATCTTTCGATATACGACGAATTTCAGTAAAATGAAACAAACGGAGAAGGCATTTTTTTCAATGATTTTGAAGGCTGCATCGTTGGGATCCAACGAAATATTCTCAAACTACTTTTTCATCGTCGATTTCGAATATTTCGAAGCAATTTTTCGAAAGTACGACGCTTTCGGAAAAATGTAAAGAAATGTAATGCAAATTCAGGGGGATTTGATATTAAAAATCGACGAAATTCGGATTTTCGTTGAGGCCCAACCAAGTACCCAACCGATTTCGATTTCGAATATTTCGAAGCAATTTTTCGAAAATACGACGCTTTCGGAAAAATGTAAAGAAATGTAATGCTAATTCAGGAGGATTTGATATTAAAAATCGACGAAATTCGGATTTTCGTTGAGGCCCAACCAAGTACCCAACCGATTTCGATTTCGAATATTTCCAAGCAATTTTTCGAAAATACGACGCTTTTGAAAAAATGTAAAGAAATGTAATGCTAATTCAGGAGAATTTGATATTAAAAATCGACGAAATTCGGATTTTCGTTGAGGCCCAACCAAGTACCCAACCGGCTGCATCGTTGGGATCCAACGAAATATTCGCAAACTACTTTTTCATCGTCGATTTCGAATATTTCGAAGCAATTTTTCAAAAATACGACGCTTTCGGAAAAATGTAAAGAAATGTAATGCAAATTCAGGGGGATTTGATATTAAAAATCGACGAAATTCGGATTTTCGTTGAGGCCCAACGATGCAAACTTCACGATCGTTTTTTTCAGCTCATCTAACGAGATTCAGTTTCACCGCAGAGGCAAATTTTCTTTAACGTATAAATAAAAGTAGAATGCTGAAACGAGTGAGAAGATGATTGTTTTTTTTCCAACAAAAATCTAGAACACTTTTGTGGAAAATCCGAAAGGCGAATCGAACGAAAAGGAATATGGCGGAGCGCCGGCATTGGCCATCAACAAACACCGTCACGATCCTAAAATTCTGACAGGTAAGCGAGAGGTATGCTGCCAAACCGGATCAACGATCCTACTAGGGACCTTTTTACCTCGCCGTAATCGTACTATATAGTCGGCAATAGTCGAAAAAATTCACACGATGTTAACGTCAGCATCGTCGAACCTGCACAAATATGCGATTTTCGTTTTTTTTTTTTTTTTTTTTTTTTCAATTTTCCTGGTTTTATGAATGATTACGTAATTTGCTCTGAATATCGAAAAATTTCGACCATCAAAGAATTCAAAACTATTTTCTATTTCGTATTACTTCCCATCTTGACCAATATACGTAAACACTCTCGAGATAAGACTGATCATCTCCGCGCGAATATTTACTTCAAACATACCCCAGAGTTTGCAAACATTTCGGACGTTTCTCTTTTTACTCGTAGAGTAAAAAGTCGTTGGAGAAAATTCAAGGGTGGACGGAAGTTCCGGTTCTCACGTGACTCCTTTGTGAATCGGGGTTCGTGAATAAACACGTATTATCGGATCAATTGTGAGAATATCAAAGGACGTTCGCGTCGACTTTGATTCGCGTAAAACATTGACACTTCCCATCATCTTTCCCTCTGTTTTCCATTCTCAAAGAGCATTTTCGAATTTCGCAAAATTATCGTTCCTGAACAGTCTAAGATTACGCGAAAATAAAAAACCACAAGATCGTTAGAAAATCACGCGATCTCGCGTTTTACCGATTATTCGCACGCGTTTAACTAAAAATAATTATCGAATTAACTTTCCTTCTCATTATGGACGTATCGGCGCGTTTGAATTAATTATCTCGCGAATCAAACGATTTATCCCTTCGTCATTGTTCCTCACCCTTTTTAGTGGAAATCATTGCGTTGATCGTGCTTCGTTTTCCGTTATTAAAAAAATAAAAAATAAAAAATAAATAAGCGCTAGAATTTCACCGGAAGAATCTTTTAAACTGCCCTACTTAGTTAAACACGCGAATCAACGGAATGCGGAACAACGGAAAATTCGCGACTCTCGCCAGCCGACTGATGAGATAAGGCGCCGCATCCTTTTTGATATCGTAATAAGAACTTCCGGCCTAGCGAACGCGGCAACAGCTCGCCCGCGATGTTTGGATTGATCTCGGTGGAATTTTGTGTTATGAAGAACGTAATAATGGACAAATTGATCGCCAGGTTTTTTCAAACAATTTTATCATTACTGAAAATCTATATATTCTCAACGCTTCTCGGTATTTATTCGATCTTCTTTTTCAAACGCTTCTCGTTTCGAGGTAGAATAAAACTGCGGCAAAAAGTGCAACCACCTTAATTTTGTATACACATAGATAGGGCATTTGGTGAAAAAACTTAAATGACCTTGACCCCATATACGTTTTTCTTCGTAATCTTTATAACGTCTCACCGCAAAAGTGAAAATAATACGAACCTTTGAGGAAAAAGAGGAAAAATTCGTGTTTTTACATTGAAAAATCAATTTTTTAGCAAAATAACGAGGGAAAATGTATTTTCCTCGGAGAAAGAATGGAATTTCGTAATACCTTAAAACCAGTCAAACGATAATTGAAATGGAAAAATGTGTGACGAATAGATCGAAAAATCAATTTTTCTTCGACACAAAACGAACCCGATATGCTCGAAACCGTAGAATTGAAATCAGATCGGTTTCGCACGAAACGGCCCATATAAATCGAACTTTGCTCTATTCAAGTGTGATTTGAAAAAATTCTCGATTATCGACTAACCTATTCGTATAAAATCTACTGCGTAAAAAAAAAACAAACACACACTCGTAAACATTAGAAACATGTTAAATTAAATATACGTTGAAACGTATAAAAATCGTAAAATTGGTACAAAACTTTGCATCTTTGAAATACAACAAAGACACAATTGATTGTTGATATTTGTTCAGTTTCATAAATTCGACGATTTGCAAAAAAAAACTCGATGAATAGAAAGCAACGTGTAAATCGTGTTTTCCTTGAGATTCAAAGATGCAAATTTTCGCACGAGAATCGTGCAAACGATATCGAAACAAAGATCACGAAATTTCTCGTGTTTTCTTGAAACTTACGCTTCTGTCGGTGGAGGTGAATAGAAGGTCGAATGATACGTGGCGATATCGACGGTTTTTGCCGGTACGAGCAAATTGTCCGGTGATAATTCCATTGTCTTTCTTTCCTTTGCGCTGTTTTCTTTCCCGTTTGGTGTTCAACTGCAAAGTACGTTCCTCCGCTGCCAATGTCTGTGCGACAAGACGCCGGAGGATCTTCCGCGCCAAAGGAAAAATCGTTTCCCCAGGATGAAAAAGAAAGACAACGCGCCACTCCTCTTCAGTCTCTTGTTGCGTTGCTCACACTATATCCATTTTTTTCTTCGAAAACCACTCGATCAGCTCGCAGTCTCTTCCTCAAACGTCAAGTTTATCTAACGAGTAGAAAAACACAACACTGTTTCAAAACGCACTTGTTTGTGGTTATGTTGTTCCACATTTCGCTTCACGAGTATTTCAAGAAAGTGAGGGAGACGCAAAAGAGGTACTCGAAGCAATTTCCTTCAAAGGATATAAAGGAAATAAAGAAATATTGTTTATAAAGCGAGATGATTTGTGTCGGAATGAGGAAAAAAAATCGCGACACATATATTCTCGTCGTTGGAGAGAGACAGAAAAAAGGAATTCTCTAACGGAACGCGAGGGCCGGTAGAAGCGACGCGCGCCGCCTATCGACAACAATAATAATCCCCCACCGAGATCACACGAGGCGAATTCGCTCGCCGGACCCTTCTCAATGGTCCACACTGTCCACAGGCGCTTTGCCGGCTTTAACGAGCGAACGCTTCGCGAGACATACTTCCGGTCACTGGCGCTTATCGTTTCGCGTAATATTTTCCATTTTCGGTACGCTCTTGTTGTTTTTTTCAATGTCGTTGTTTCGTTAGCGATGCACTTTGGTGAAAATCGTACGTAATAAGCGCAATATATCCACGCAATTCAGTACGGGCACTATTGTTTTTGTTCAATTTGAATAAATCCTGACGTTACGTAGTTGAGAAGAAAAATGCCTCGATGTGTGGGTGAGGGGTGGGCGACACCACGAGGAAAAAAAGTTTGCACAGCTGCTCAGCGGAGCGCATAGGGTGAAAAATAAAAATAAAAAAACGTCAATGACGGATTTTTGAATCATAAAAACAACACAATACGCGTTTCCCTGTGTGTAATTAAAACGTAAACACTGAAAGTAAATGTTACTGTAACACTTGGTAAAAACAATCGCAACTTTGTTTTCGGGGGAAAACTTATTCTTTTTTTTTGAAAAATCAAGGTTAGAAGTTTTTATTTCCGTTCTTCGGTATCAAATATGTTTCGTGAATCTTTATCGATACCCCGGTGGAAAAACGAGGAATTTTCGAGGAAGGCGATCGATGTTTAGGGAATTGAAACGAGGGAGCGTTGAAATGCTCGTCCCTCGCTCGCTCGATTCGAACTAAGGGTTATATGCACGCGAGAGAGCTCGCAGCAGTGGGGAAGGCTCGAGGGACCGCCGAGATGTTGGCGCGCTCCGTCGAGGCAATCTAAAACTCGTGAAACGGGAACAAAGGCCGAGTGGCGGAAGGGGGCCGAAAGCGGAGAGTGGGGAGATGTTAGGCTGCAGCGGCAGAGGGCAGAGGCAGGCCGGATTCACAAAGTTCAGCGAGAAGAGGGGCAGTGAGCGAGAGAGATGCTTCGCAATGCCAGCGTGCGAAGCCCCTCTGTTTCCGTTCATTCGCTCGCGCTCTTCATCTTTTCTCTATCGCTCTAGGACGGACTCGACCGACCACGCACATGCAAATTCAATGTTATTCTTCAAGTATCTTCCAATTTGCAGATAATACAATTTTGACATGTTTCATATTTGCGTTTGATTGTTAGATGCATTTTTATTCAAGAGTATCGAACAATAAAATCTCATTAATTTTCTTACCCATTTTATTATTTTTGCTAAATTTACCTGAAAACTTGAATTTTTCAACTTTTAACACATAAATTTGAGGTTAGGAGTCGTTCGTTTACCGTTGGCGATCCTCGGTCGGTTGGTATAGTGAAGCCAACTTCGCACAGGAGGTTAATTTTGATAATAAAAGGATAATAAATAATTAAAAGAGGCTTTTACGTCGACGCAAAAGTTTCGTTTACCGAGAAAACATGGAATCGAAAAATTTCGAAAATAATGATCGAAATCGCGGAGGAACGATGGGGAGCGTATGACAAAAGCACAAAAAGGGGAGAGTCCCCCCTCGGGTGGTGTACTTTCGTGACACGCAGAGGACAAGTAGTCACATATAACAGCTTCCATGCCATTTGTGCCGTGTGTCCTCGAGCTCTCGTATTTCACGATTTCGGACCCCTCCTAACACGCAAACGTCTTTAAGAATTGCAATCGATCACACCGAATTATATTTTCTTTTCTGTAAAATACATCGATCGCCTAATTCAGGCTTTTTTCATTGCATTTGAAGCGTTGGCTACAATGCAATGGATTTAAGATCCTTCCCTCGAAAAGTTTATAATAAAGTTAAAAATTGTCGTCATTTTATTTATCGGCCAGTTGATGAATGAATTTCGTGACGAAATTCCGTTGGCTCTTGTCGAATCCGGAAGTCGTATTTTTTCTTCTCAAACTACGAAAAAGCCAACGGGATCTCTACGGGAAATGGTTACGTCTTCGCCGGAAGATGAACGCCAATATTCCATGCGACTACAGAAATGACGACAAAATTCGAGTGCGAGTCGTTGCCCACGATGCCACACACAGATGTTTCTTTAGGAAAGCAACACCACAGCTGGGATAACTTGGACCATGATTTATTAGATCCTACACGCTCATGCCATTTCATAATACCTAGACATCATTTTTTTCAGATTTACGCCAAGAAATCTTACGGCATTGTTACATACTGATGGCCGCCTACACATTTTGTAAGACGTGACAGTTTTTACAGATAATTACTTGATTTTATTCGCAAAATTCAAAACGCCTCATTTGAGGTATTTTATTTTTTACTCTTCTGCTTTCCGTATTCATGCACTTGAAATTCTTTCCGGAAAGTACTATAAGGAATAACGTAGGCAATCATCCAACCGGAAATGATTAATTCTTCCACGTCCTAAAAGCTAAAATCCTTAATAAATTCCTCTACAACGTCAGGTTCTCAACGACACCTTCGATGGAAGCATGCTCGAGCAAAACTTCGATAAATGGACCAAAGATGCGGTGAAACTCTAAATTCCCACTCGTACGTTCAGCTTCGGTCAGTGATGTGAAACAGCATTGATTTTCGAGATGCCAAAAGGGCATGGGACTTTTTTTCAAAAATCAAAACTCCCAAGCGAGCGAGCTTAATTTGCATCTTACCTCATCTTAATTAACCAAATAAAATAATAAATCCGGTCATAAAAATGTTCACAGAGATTCGCTTTCTCGCCACTTACGAATTTGTCATATTCCGACACAACCGGAACTCGATTTTCGCCAATAACTTCGCCGTTCATTTTTCCTTCGACGTTTCGGAATTTTTCACCCCGCGTTTCCACATCGAAACGATCACAAGGAGGGAGGTTGGCGAAGAATAGCAAAGATAAAAAAAGATTAAAGAGACGCGACAAAATAGTGTATGTGCAAAAAAAAGAACAATGCAGAGAGGATTTCGCGTGGAAGCTCATCCTCCGTCGATCTATTTATCTCTCTTGGTGTATTCGAATTTCTCGCCGTTCCATCTCCCTTGCATCTATTGTTGCACCCTGGGAACTCGAACCCGCGAAACCAAGTGACCACACGCTATTCAAGCTCTCTCTCTCTCTCTCTCTCTCGCACTCTCTTTAATCTCCGCAGCCTTTCGGTCGCTGAAATCTCTTTTTTTTTCTTGTCCTCTCGTCCCTTTCGCACTCCTGCGGAGATATATTCCCAGTGCACCCTTCCGAAGAGTCCCCACCTAGCGGCTTGTTGGCCTCGATCCTAAACACATCTATACGTGGGTCCGCACGGTGCATTCACTTCGCTCATGCGCCAGACTTTATTTATAATCGCAATCCCATGAATTCGCACCGCAGCTTCATGACCCGTGTTCGAACACACGCGTTGCAATATGCCCACGGAAAATAGAATAATCTCCGAAGGGGGTCGGAAAATGTCTCTTCGGGAGGTCTGTGATCTCACAGACGTATGACGAATCTTTTATTTATATCTGAACTTTCTAATTCTAATTCAGCCGCGTCTTGCTTTTTATTCCTGCATTCTTGCATCTTGCGTTTATTCGGTATATCTTCAGGATACTTTTATCGATAATTGTGAATTTTTACGATACTGTTTTGGAAACATTTTTTTTTTCGTTTCTTTACCATCGTATATTACACGTCTTCTAATGGCAATTCAATTCGCTGTGAGAAACAAACGACAAGTTCCACGCGTCTATGATCTCCCAGCTGTATAACGAATCTTTTGTTTACATCTGAATTTTCTAATTCTAATTCAGCCGCGTATTGCTTTTTATTCCTGCATTCTTGCATCTTGCGTTTATTCGGTATATCTTCAGGATACTTTTATCGATAATTGTGAATTTTTACGATACTGTTTTGGAAACATTTTTTTTTTCGTTTCTTTACCATCGTATATTACACGTTTTCTAATGGCAATTCAATTCGCTGTGAGAAACAAACGACAAGTTCCACGCGTCTATGATCTTCCAGCTGTATGACGAATCTTTTGTTTACATCTGAACTTTTTAATTCTAATTCAGCCGCGTCTTGCTTTTTATTCCTGCATTCTTGCATCTTGCATTTATTCGGTATATCTTCAGGATACTTTTATCGATAATTGTGAATTTTTACGATACTGTTTTGGAAACATTTTTTTTTTTCGTTTCTTTACCATCGTATATTACACGTCTTCTAATGGCAATTCAATTCGCTGTGAGAAACAAACGACAAGTTCCACGCGTCCATGATCCCCCAGCTGTATAACGAATCTTTTGTTTACATCTGACCTTTTTAATTCTAATTCAGCCGCGTATTGCTTTTTATTCCTGCATTCTTGCATCTTGCGTTTATTCGGTATATCTTCAGGATACTTTTATCGATAATTGTGAATTTTTACGATACTGTTTTGGAAACATTTTTTTTTTCGTTTCTTTACCATCGTATATTACACGTCTTCTAATGGCAATTCAATTCGCTGTGAGAATCAAACGACAAGTTCCACGCGTCTATGATCTCCCAGCTGTATGACGAATCTTTTATTTACATCTGACCTTTTTAATTCTAATTCAGCCGCGTCTTGCTTTTTATTCCTGCATTCTTGCATCTTGCGTTTATTCGGTATATCTTCAGGATACTTTAATCGATAATTGTGAATATTTACGATATTATTACGATACGATATTACGATACTGTTTTGAAAACATATTTTTTCTCGTTTCCGGAGAGTTGCTCGTGCGCAACTCTCCAAATTTTCAAATGGCGAAAAATCTTTTTCCACCGACGATCTCGTGCGTGTAGCACGTATCACATGGACTCGTCTAATGGCAATTCAATTCGCTGTGAAAAACAAACGACACGTCCACGCGTCTCAGAATTCACCGGGATGTTTAATAAACGAGGCAGAAAGCCAAAGTTTCGCGCTATCAAAAAACTGGTGCGGAATAACGAGCCTCTTGCGAATGGTGCTCGTTGGACAGATTTTGTTTCCACGGGAATAAATTGCAAGTCCGATAATTACCGCGGTATTGCGAATGTAATACATTTGCCAGGAGAGAAAAAAGGAGAGAAGAGCAGCGATGTCGACAGGAGGGATAGCGGAATCGTGGCGAAATATGAAGGAAAGGAAACTGGCCCGCATTCCAAAGAGACAACAGGCCCATCCGTTCTTTCGGTGTACTCGTTGCCGAATTGCACCAGGGGAGAGCCCTTAAAGGCCCTCCCGGGTCGAAGAGAGAATCTTTCGGTGGCTGCGAGGATACTTTTCGTCGCTGCTCCGTGTACATGCGCGATGGCATAAGCGCATCCGTGACTGCGGTAAGAGGACCAGTGTTCTTTTCATCTCTCGGTGCAAAAGTAGTGAGATCCCACTCGTTGAGCTTGAGCGGTACTCGTGCAAGAAAAGAGGAGAGTTCTCGGCCCGGGGCACCATAATTTCGATGCAATTCAAACCCGACATGCACAGGGAGTGGTCCCTCTCCCTCGTCTTTTTCTTTTTATCTTTTTTCCCTTAAGCTTATATATATAAATATATACGTTCAAAGACCGGGCTGAGAGAGAAGAAAGGGACAGCCGGGAAAACGGGATGGGAATCACATCCGTTCCGATAATGCTAATTTTCATGGTACTTCCTTCGGCGAGACACCGGAAAGTCTTTTGAAGAATAGCCAGATTGGTACCGAGGTGTGAAACGAGCGAAACATTGTCGCACTTTTTACAAGAACGACGTTCGAACTAAACGTTTGAAGAATCGACACTTTGAGACGAGGCTGGACCGAAGAGTGTCGTGAAAAGTACTTGTCATTTATTTACGTGGTAATCTTTTTTAACACACTTGCGTGCAGTTTTTTCGTTGCCATTTTTGCTCATCGGAACCCAAAAAAGGACGTACGTCAAGGTCGTCGTCTCGGTAAACGTGTTTTCTCGGGAATTGTTCGAAATTCGGAGAGCGGGTCCAGGAGGCTGGTACACGATCTCTCGCGAAATTCTAATAGGATTTCTCCTCGAGATTCGATCAAATTGAACATTTTTTGTGACAATTTCGCAACTTGTCTCAAGGTTTTTTCCTGCCAGTTTCAACTTTTGAGTGGATATATCACGGGACTTTAAATGAAATATAATATGATTTGTGAAATAATAATAAATTACATATTTATGAAATGTGAAAAAATAATAATGCAATATCGAATATAACAATGCAGGACCAATATTTTTCGAATATTCCGCAAGTTATACACGCAGTTTTTGCACATTGGCTGACAAGGTGACTTTTGCTGTGACCGTGGCGAGAAAACCACCTTAACTCCTGCTTTTTTTAAATTTATGCATGATTCATCAAACTTAAAAGCATTGAGGAGCTTGAGGCCAAGTGTGTGCGCTTTTTCCCAGGATTCTTTTGATCGGAATCGTGGTATATCGTCGTATGCTTCGTCTAATAATCGATTGAAGATCAATAAGTAATTACCTATTTACCTATTTACTCCTGATCGCGATATATTGACTTTTCTTTGGAATCATCGCTGTTGATGTAAACAACGAGCGAAACTTTCCACGTTTGTCTTCAAAATATTTTGCTGGTCTATATTAAATTAATCGTGAATATCTAAATCTAAATCTACGTGAATATCACATTCGATTCCCAAATGTTTTTGATTTTTGACACATTTTCGAATCATTTTGATGGTCCCTCGTCGGGAATTTAAACAGCATAAATAATTAACTTGACGGTAGGGCTTCCGGTTTACAAAAATTGCATATCGATTTTCCCATGAAAATCAAATCAATAAAACCACGAAAGAATGTAAAGCCATCAACTGTCGACCGTGAAATTTGCACGTTAACGAAGCTCCGGCATAAAAACTCCAACAATCTTGAGAATACTTTACCTTGATCGTATTTTGTTGCTCTAATCGACGAGAAAAATAGAGAAAGACGAGCAAAGATTGATTACACATATACGTATGAATACTAGAGAGAGGATGGGACATTGCTGCGAGAGTCTTTATCGTAAAACTTCATACGCGATGGAGCTTTACGTGTGTTTGACCACGAAAGAGCAGATGTCTGACGATCAGTCGAGGGAGACGTCGAGTAAATTAGCGTGTGCTTGTTTTCACGCGAAAGAACGCGGGAAGCATCATACAGGGGATTCCACGCTAACTCGATGAATGTGTGTTTTACATTTCTTCGATTTTTTATGATTTTTCGAATTTTTTCCAACAAGCATTGAAACATGCATTCTTTATTTATATATATATATATATATATTACATAACATAATTTCGAATTGTTTCGTCCAAATAACGTATTGCCCTATGAAATCGTTTTCCCATAATGAGAGCAAGGTCGAAAATCGTTTTAAGGTAGTTCTATCGTTTTATCGTTTTCTTAAGATTTTGTTGAAAATTTGAATACGTATTCTTTGATGTCATATATACGTGTGTAATAAATTTTGGAAGGTTTTACCACGTGGAAGTTGAAATATTTATTGGTAAAAATCACAATTTTCGGTAGTCTCTCGTAAGAGCGCGTGTTAAAAGTTGCATTTTCATCAATGAATATCTTGGCTTCTACGTGGTGAAGCCTTCTAAAACTTTGCATACATTTTTATGCAACATCAAAGAAGATTTCTTGAGTTTTCCAAAAAAATCTTAAGAAAATTTTTTTCGCAATTTTTGTAATTACAGAGCAAGCACATATCACCTGGGATGACCGTGAATTTGGAGTATGCTGTTCTTTAGTCGATTTGCAACAACTTTTCTTATTTAACTGAAGCCCGCGAACCATTTTGTATGTGAGAAAAACTGCAAAACAATTTCTCGATTTGAATCTAACGATAGAACTACCTTAAACAAACTTTGAGCAAACTGGCGGAGAAAAAAAGTGTTCGCTTCCTCGATGCTAAAGAATGGGGCTTTTTTCATACTTTTGCCATCAGCTATTATGCGAATATTATACATTACGGAGGAATAAAGATATCGTGACTGCGCATCAAACAATTCTAAGGGCCTTTAATTAAAAATTAAATAGAAAGGAACGAGAAAGAGCCGAAACCTTGAAAAATCAAAGTCTGTCATTCATTTTTCCAAATGCTTGTCTCGTTTATTATCACCGCGGATTTATCAATTGGATTTATAATCGTATATTGTACATATTTTACATGAATTTGTTTTCACCTTTGGATGCAAAGATTGTGACACAAAAAACGGCGGAAATATTGATTTTACAAAGAAACAACTCGAAAAACGCGGTAGCTATGGAGTCGATCGAAAGGTAGCCAAAAACTGTGTATATAATCGATATTATCGTCCAATCAGCCTCGCTCGACAAAGCGGAAGTGTGTTCAAGATAAGCTTCAACATTGTTGAGCCACGGCAATAATGATGATCCACGCGAAACACGTACAAGTTCTACGATATAATCCGAGAAATAATGACGCTTCTTTCCGTTCACCGATGAGAAAATACACGTTTACATTGTTAGAACGCCAAGGAAAACGTTCGAGATTTGGCCAATTCCGAAATCCGCAAAGAGCAAAAATATCTTCAAAAAAACTACATTCAAAAATTCCTCCCCTTCTCGAAAAAATCTTTTCCGAAAATTTTCCAAACTTGTTTACAGTGACATTTTTTTTATGTCAAACAACATAAACCCTGAAGTTGGTCGACGTTGCAGGGAGCGTTATTGAATAATCCCTCGTGGGAGAGAGTCGAAAAGATCGAGATTTGGCCAATTCCGAAATCCGCAAAGAGCAAAAATATCTTCAAAAAATCGATTTTTCAAAAAACTGCATTCAAAAACTCGTCCCCTTCTCGAAAAAATCTTTTCCGAAAATTTTCCAAACTTGTTTACAGTGACATGTTTTTTATGTCAAACAACATAAACCCTGAAGTTGGTCGACGTTGCAGGGAGCGTTATTGAATAATCCCTCGTGGGAGAGAGTCGAAAAGATCGAGATTTGGCCAATTCCGAAATCCGCAAAGAGCAAAAATATCTTCAAAAAATCGATTTTTCAAAAAACTGCATTCAAAAACTCGTCCCCTTCTCGAAAAAACCTTTTCCGAAAATTTTCCAAACTTGTTTACAGTGACATGTTTTTTATGTCAAACAACATAAACCCTGAAGTTGGTCGACGTTGCAGGGAGCGTTATTGAATAATCCCTCGTGGGAGAGAGTCGAAACGTTCGAGATTTGGCCAATTCCGAAATCCGCAAAGAGCAAAAATATCTTCAAAAAATCGATTTTTCAAAAAACTGCATTCAAAAACTCGTCCCCTTCTCGAAAAAACCTTTTCCGAAAATTTTCCAAACTTGTTTACAGTGACATGTTTTTTATGTCAAACACCATAAACCCTGAAGTTGGTTGACGTCGCAGGGAGCGTTGTTGAATAATCCCTCGTGGGAGAGAGTCGAAAAGATCGAGATTTGGCCAATTCCGAAATCCGCAAAGAGCAAAAATATCTTCAAAAAATCGATTTTTCAAAAAACTGCATTCAAAAACTCGTCCCCTTCTCGAAAAAACCTTTTCCCAAAATTGTCCAAACTTGTTTACAGTGACATTTTTTTTGTCACACAACATAAACCCTGAAGTTGGTTGACGTCGCAGGGAGCGTTATTGAATAATCCCTCGTGGGAGAGAGTCGAAAAGATCGAGATTTGGCCAATTCCGAAATCCGCAAAGAGCAAAAATATCTTCAAAAAATCGATTTTTCAAAAAACTGCATTCAAAAACTCGTCCCCTTCTCGAAAAAACCTTTTCCCAAAATTGTCCAAACTTGTTTACAGTGACATTTTTTTTGTCACACAACATAAACCCTGAAGTTGGTTGACGTCGCAGGGAGCGTTATCGAATAATCCCTCGTGGGAGAGAGTCGAAACGTCCGACGAATCCCAATGTCAAATCACGACTCGATGATTCCAGAGAGAGAGTGGGGAGACGAGGGAGAGAAAAATTATTTTGAAAAAAAAAAACAATGGATTAAAATGATCGTCACGAAGAAGATCGAAGTTGCATCCGAGTTCCTGGGGTACCTTCAAAAATTTCCGGGTCGCTCACGCGAGGTACACGCTTTGAAAAAAAGAATCATTCATCTTTTACGATGAATACATATATATATATATATATTCTTTTTCTCCGCCGTGTTTTTCACAAGTTTTCTTTTTCTAGGCTTTCGTGGGCAGCTCAAAGTACTATTGTGAGTGAACTTGGCGCTTGTTCGGCTCAACGGAGAAGACTCTATTCAGGCATAACACACGCGAGCGCGCCTTCTCGGAACGAGAGGACGAGAATCGCTTCCTGCGTCGCGAAGATACATACGTGTGAAGCAGCGAGAGAGAGAAAGGGAGAGAGAGAGAGAGAGAGAGAGAGAGAGAGAGAGACGAAACATGGAGAAAAGAGACGAGAGAGAGGCTCGCGAAATTCCTGCATGCGATTACATTCGCGCGTGTACCTAGAGGCCCGGGAAGACGAAGAGATCCCTGGCAAACGTGAGACCTCGTGATAATCCAGACTCGAAAAGTGAAATTGCCGCAAATTGCCGAGATTAAACGCACCACTGTACGATTTTTGTGAATGAAATTCTGCACTAACTTTCGAATTAATATCACGATCGGGGTATTTACACTATACACGTATACGAGCGACCGAGTCTCCGGGTACGAAACTTTGAACGAACCGCAGAAAAGTTTGCCCATGTATTTCACGACCGACCGCTTTAATCCTTTGGAATATAGATTTTCTGTATTAGTTGCTTTTTTTTCACGAAATTTGATATACATAGATTTTTCGGGCACATTTTTAATGGACAGAATGGCGAGAGAAAAAAAACGTCGAAAACGCCAGATGGCTTATGTAAAATGGTTGATGGACGTGTAACGTTCGTAGGATAACGCGATATGCGAGAATTGGCGACGTAATCACGCGGCAGAATAATTTTGAAAAACATTGGCAACATTTCGAAAGTAATTTTGAGAATGTCTCATTATTCGTTCATCAGCGTATTGAAAATTGGATAAATTTAATGTTGTATTCGATGAGTTTAAGAAATTGCAGGAAATTGCAGGAGTTATTGAATGTTAATTTGGTTTAACCTATTAATATCATTATTTGACAATTTCGCTGTGTACCAGCGTTGCAAATTTCGTCAAACGGTTGATTTTGGGAAACTTAATTGCTTTGCAAAAAATAAGCAGCAGTTACGACAACGCATCCGCACAGTCTGGTTTTCTGTACCGTCAGTTCTGTCGTGAAAGAGCTCTTCCCATCTACCGGGACGGTCAACGCTGGTGAAATAAAGAACTCGTCATTCAGTCAAAGAAAATACGGAAACGTTAACTTTCTTGCGGCAAGAGTCACGTATTTTTCAAGGATAAACCATTTTATTTCGATCCGACGGTGTTTCCTCTCGGCGGCACGTATAATGCCCATAGAAGAGTCCGGAGGCCGAGTTTTACGGCAAATCTCCACCACGAGTGTATACGCCGACTTCCGGAACGTTTTATTTTCCCGTTCAATCCGATGCCAAGATCGAGTGACGATTTTAAAAAATATTTCGCGAAACACGATAAAGCGTCAAAGTCGGGTCGAACGCCCATTCGCGTCTCGTCGATTGTCGATAGATTATTAGTGTGTGACCCTATCGATGATGTTTACATCTATAAGCTAGCTCTGAAGCATAACGCATGTGCTTTTTGCTCGCGATGATACGGTGATATCTTAACAGATTTCGCTCTGTCGTTCAAGCTTGGATACAGCGAGAGAGAGAGAGAGGAGAGAGAGGAGAGAGAGAGAGTCATGCGTACAAGCACACATACGCAACAATGATAGGAATAAAAGCAGCTGCCGCGAGGCCAAGCCTGTGGAAGAATCCCATCGTCTTGTGGTCGTCGAAACGCTTTGCTTCGCCTTATACCCAAAGATTTCTCAGCACACGCTATATGTATACATATCATGTGTGTACACCAATACCAGATTAAAGAGAACGAGGCCCAAGCGAGGAATTTATGGCGGGATCGCGCACGCGCATTTCGCTTTGCTGAATATATGGTACAAAGCCACGTGCGTGTGTATCAAGCCAGCCAGCCAGCCGAAAGAGCGCCGGGAGATACCCACCAACCGAGAATAAGACCCAGGCGAGACCGAGAGAGAATTCTCTGTTTGTCCATCCGTTCCAGCAACACCCAGCAGCAGCAGCAACAGCAGCAGCAGCAGCCTCTCGGTTGCTATGCGGGAACGGCGTGTAACTTCGATGACAACGACGACAACTGACGTCACTTCTCCGCCAGATCCTCGTGGGCTCAATCACTATCTCAGGGGGCAATATTAATATTGATAAAGTGCTGGAAGAATCAAGGATGCTGGGTTCCGTTTGGTCGTTACACAACCATTAACTTCACAGCTGATAATGTTATATATACTTTAGAGGCCGAGTCCAATAAGTTCAGTGTTTACATGGGATATGCAAAGCTATTAATTATCTGTATTAAATACGTGAGATGGGAGAGTATCGACTCTGACTCGTTCTGTTTTAGAGGATAACTCTTCGCGCAACAGCAGCAGGTTGCTTTCTTGGCTGGAGTTGAAAACTTATTGCGAATGTTTCGTTGGTTTTGGACAGTTTGCGATAAAGATATTCATTTGGAAGGAAAATCGTAGATGTCGCGGTAGATGCGGGTAATTTACGAGTTTCTTTTTCCTGAAAAATAAATCGAGGTTTCTACTTTTTGTGTACACTGTGTCATATTCTCTCAGGTATGTCCTTTCCGGCTAATACGGTCACTCCTTCCGCTGGATTTCACATTTTCTCTTCGATTTATTTCGGGTAAAACCTCCCATCGACTTGAGCAGCAGCCGTTTTACACTCGACTGCATTGGTGCAATTGCGCGAGAGCATGGGAAAAGCTAGGAAAACCTGTGCGACGATGGAGGCGACCTTTTCTAAATTCCTCGCGTTTTCATTCTCAAATGGCGAGCGTAGTTCTTCGTACACAGCCTCAAGTTAAACATTTTATTTCTTTTAACGGAATTAATTTTCTTTTTCAAAATGTATCCAGCAAGTATCTCTTTTTTCCGAACAAAAGATCGTCGATATCTCGAAGGATGTTGATGGGACCAACGTTTTTACTCGACTCCACAAGCACTACGCTTCGCAAAATTTATCAACAGGCGGACGATCACTTTTTTTCAAACGTAACTTTGAAACGACCTTGGGAAGCTCGCGTACCCACGCAAATGGTAACGAGCATAAAAATGTAGGGTGTTTGAATCTACGAATCTACTTTTATGAAAAATGCAACAAAAAGCTCGGGAATTTTCGAAAAAATTGCGAAGAGCTCACGATCGGTAAAAGTATCGCGAAAAACCTCGTCAAATAAATAAATTCAATAAAGAGAACAGTCGTGCGAACATTTGACATCGTCGAAACTTGTTTGTCTTTTCTTTCCTTGCATATTTTCGAGTTTTCTCGACCTTCGGTGATCGTTGTGAGTATATCGAACGACGGAATCATTAATCTTCATCCTACGAGAGTTCCGAGTTGGTTTGCTTGGTTTGCCGAAAGGGATATATACGCGCCGGTGTGTGCCACGTGAAATTCGAGAGCCCGCGGGTAAAATTTTCGAAACTATACATGTGTCTCTCAATATCCATCTCGCCTCGTGTGAAGCACCTACGAATAACGTGGGTTCGTCTTCGTCAAGCCCGTGAGATATTTTGTTACACGATTTAGAGACCGAACGAACACACTCACGCATCGATCGAGCTATGAACATACGCGCGCCGACGCAAACCTCAATTTTAACGATTTATCATATAATACACCATAGTTGGCAACGAAACGGTTATGTCGCGAATGTATTCAAGTTTCAAAATCATTCCATCTGATTATCGCTCAGCCGTGACTTTTTCAAGTTTTTTTCAAAAAAAGGCAACCGACCAGCAACTTGTTACAATCGTACGTTGACTGACTACGAGAAACAGAAAAAAGAAAAGCCACCGTATGTACAAACCTTACGAGAATTTATCGTCAATGACAAGACCGTTGAAAAATTGTTTATGAAAAAAAAAAATGATTTACTATACACGTTTGGAAGGCTTTGTCTATTTTTTATTTGCACGATTGTGAATTTTTCGAAATTTTTTATCGTTTCCCAATTTCTCAAAAATGTACACGCCATATTCAGTATTATTGTTATTATTTTACCAATCAATATCGATAATGGCAAATTGGCTGAAGAATACTCTGTTTTTTTTTTAAGATTCGCGAAGTTTCGTCATTAAAATCGAACGATTGCCATCGTAATAGATCTCTCGCTACGATCATATGCATGTCATTAATCTTTAAGCATGTGTGCATTGATTCAAGGTCGTAATGCGAAAATAATATTCCTGCGCCGGGCAACGTCCTGATGGATAAAATGACCTTCAAAAGTTGAATGAAAATAAAGTTTTCGATTTAGCTTTTGACGGTCGTCTTGTCAGAAAAAATCTCGATGAAAATTTCGTGGCGACAAACAGAAGGTATTTTCAACGATCGCGTGGAACCTCAGACTGTTCAAGATTTTTTCTGATGCCCTAATTTCCGGGGATCTAGATTTTTAATGGACCAAATTTGTGCATCCGAGGAAAACGAGGACGACGAAAGATTCAGCCACAAAGTGCAACGAATTTTTGAAAAGCATTGCCAAGACCATCCTCTTTTTTGTCTCGTCACCAATCCCGGATGCCCTCCACCTTCTTCGGGAGAAAGCCGACCCTTTTGTTGTCTCGCGTAGAAACAAGACACGAGAACGTTTCCCCTTTTTTGCACAGGACACTCTATACCCTGCTGCTGCTCTAAAAATAATACGCATGTGTCCAGTTTATATCGAATATTATGCATCAGGACCAGGAATAACCTGGACCACCTCGTGGGACCGAAATTTTATACACTTTTCTGATAAATTTTTCATAGCACACCAATTGTCGAATATCAAGTAAAAACGTTGGTCCCACGATACTTCGAGACATCGACGATCTTTTATTTTCAAACAAGAAACACTTGCTGCACAACATTTCAAAAAAAAATTTAATTCTGTTACATACTGTAATTAATCAGCTTGAATACATTTATTGCTACATCGGACAGATTTTTTTCTCCGTCCGAGAGTTTTGAATGCCGAAAATTTCGCGTATGTTGAAAATTATGAAAATCTATACGTTTGAATTCTGATCTAAAAGATCATAGAAGATAGAATGTTGTAAACAAAAAAAGTTGAAGGCGTATCACTTATGAAGTTGATGAAATTACTGTGTGTGAAATTTCGACGATAAGTCCCAATCGGTCCCTAAAACCCACATTTAGGATCAAACACGATTAATAAACCAAGAGATCACTAACAGAAAAACAATACGAAATTCTGTCTCTCACGATTTACGTAGAAAATGCTCGTACCATTTCTAATATCCCAGTGTTCCAATTGTCCCTAATTGTCCCAATTGGTCCCTAAACCCCACATTTAGGATGAAAACACGATAAATTAACCAAGAGATAACTAATAGAAAAACTATACGAAATTCTGTCTCTCACGATTTACGTAGAAAATGCTCGTACCATTTCTAATATCCCAGTGTCCCAATTGTCCCTAGTTGTCCCAATTGGTCCCTAAACCCCACATTTAGGATGAAAACACGATAAATTAACCAAGAGATAATTAACAGAAAAACAATACGAAATTCTGTCTCTCACGCTTTACGTAGAAAATGCTCGTACCATTTCTAATATCCCAGTGTCCCAATTGTCCCGATTGGTCCCTAAACCCCACATTTAGGATGAAAACACGATAAATAAACCAAAGATAACTAACAGAAAAACAATACGAAATTCTGTCTCTCACGCTTTACGTAGAAAATGCTCGTACCATTTCTAATATCCCAGTGTCCCAATTGTTCCTAGTTGTCCCAATTGGTCCCTAAACCCCACATTTAGGATGAAAACACGATAAATAAACCAAAGATAACTAACAGAAAAACAATACGAAATTCTGTCTCTCACGCTTTACGTAGAAAATGTTCGTACCATTTCTAATATCCCAGTGTCCCAATTGTCCCTAGTTGTCCCAATTGGTCCCTAAACCCCACATTTAGGATGAAAACACGATAAATTAACCAAGAGATAACTAACAGAAAAACAATACAAAATTCTGTCTCTCACGCTTTACGTAGAAAATGCTCGTACCATTTCTAATATCCCAGTGTCCCAATTGTCCCAATTGTCCCTAGTTGTCCCAATTGGTCCCTAAACCCCACATTTAGGATGAAAACACGATAAATAAACCAAGAGTTAACTAACAGAAAAACAATACAAAATTCTGTCTCTCACGATTTACGTAGAAAATGCTCGTACCATTTCTAATATCCCAGTGTCCCAATTGTCCCGATTGGTCCCTAAACCCCACATTTAGGATGAAAACACGATAAATTAACCAAGAGATAACTAACAGAAAAACAATACAAAATTCTGTCTCTCACGATTTACGTAGAAAATGCTCGTACCATTTCTAATATCCCAGTGTCCCAATTGTCCCAATTGTCCCTAGTTGTCCCAATTGGTCCCTAAACCCCACATTTAGGATGAAAACACGATAAATTAACCAAGAGATAACTAACAGAAAAACAATACGAAATTCTGTCTCTCACGCTTTACGTAGAAAATGCTCGTACCATTTCTAATATCCCAGTGTCCCAATTGTCCCGATTGGTCCCTAAACCCCACATTTAGGATGAAAACACGATAAATAAGCCAAAGATAACTAACAGAAAAACAATACGAAATTCTCTCTCACGCTTTACGTAGAAAATGCTCGTACCATTTCTAATATCCCAGTGTCCCAATTGTCCCAATTGTCCCGATTGGTCCCTAAACCCCACATTTAGGATGAAAACACGATAAATTAACCAAGAGATAACTAACAGAAAAACAATACGAAATTCAGTCTCTCACGCTTTACGTAGAAAATGCTCGTACCATTTCTAGCGTCCCAGTGTCAGCTGCCGCAGTTGTTTCTTTTTTCCACGCGCAGCACATAAATCGTGTACAACTTTTTTTCTTCACTCCCTGAAAATCATAAGCCTGGTGGTACCTCGCGAAAGAAACACCAGGCTTACGATTTGTCCCGCGGAAGGTTTTCTTCCCCGAATCCTCCACATCTTTCTCCACGGCTTTGGGGGCGCAACCCCGATGCACCATCTTCGAGGTGGATGGCCCCGACAAATGCGGGACTAAGATGTATACAGCGATAGAGAATGAGAGCAAGAAAGAAAAAAAGTGAGAGGCGGCGATAGAGGGAGCTGTCCTACGTAAGATACGAGTGCCAGGGTGAGAGAGAGAATATCGGGGCGCCGGAAGAAGCGAATGAGAAGAAGGAAAAGAGACGGGAGAACGCAACAAGGCCGGTGTGTCCCAGGATCGTCTTCGCGTGTGCCACGTGTTTGCGCCACCTGTCTCGACCTATAAGCGTTCAACCATACGAGGAAAAAAAGGAAACGAAGAGGGAAAAAACGAAAAACTCCACAGTGGGAAATTTCGACGATTTTTCATGAAATGAAAAACAATTTATAACGCCACGTATGATAATGCCTTCGATCGTCCAAAGACATTATTAGGATGCAATTTCTTCACCCATCAGCCACAACCATGTGATGTCAACTATATCGACTCGGCATTGTCGCAAAACTGGGCAAAATATTTTTTTCACAATTTCAAAAATGTTCACCACTTTGAAAAACCGTAAATCTTTGATTTTCATGAAAATTTTTAAGCTTTTGATATTTAACATTGTTTATTAAATAAATGTTGACAAAACCGGAAACCAATTGTTGACCAATTGGGAATAATCGTAATTTCTAGACTAAAATTATTTGCGAAAGATCTTTTCGAGTGTATATACATAACGATTTTGAGTGATGAAACGAAAAGAAGCAAATAAACAAACCGATGACATTTTTTTGGACGAAGCAATTTGGGGGGCAATTTCATTCGGATTGAGGGTTAATTAGCGCGGACGCGAATTATTTTGGCGTCCTTCGAGCGTAGTATACAACAAAAGCGATCTGTTTGAATAGAGTGCGGAATGAGGCAAATCGATGCTGGAGAGGACTGAAAATACTTTTACTTTCTTTATTTTCGTTATTGCTGTGTAATTTGACCGCCGACGTTTTGCACCATGCTCGAGATTAAGATATGAGTTTCGATCGGTTACGATACGATGGATGCTGATGGCCCCGCTGGAATGAAGTGATGGGCCGTGAAAGACGAACAATATGCGAAAGAGAAAGAGAGAGAGAGATAGGATGCTTCAAGGATGAACCGGCTTGATGCGACGCAAATCCAAATTTTTCTTTTCCCTTCAATCTTTTTATCAACTGAATGAAAACAAATGATGTGATAAATATTTGAAAAACTCTTTTACTCTTTGTATGGAATAAATTAGCAATTTCTTGCAAAATTTCTCGTGTGACACCTTTAAAAAGGGAGTGAAAACAAATGAGCGATTATTTTGAGGTTAGGCGAAATTTAGCATAAAATTTCCAACAAAAAACGAGGTGTCCCTTTGACAATTGAAGTACATTGAATATAATATTATCGTCAATTTCATTTTAAATGACTAGATATTTTTTTGCCAATTGTTGCTACGGTTGTCGTCGTGCGAAAAGGACGACAAATTGTTATTGACGTGACGTTTGTGCTACACATGTATCATCGTGAATACGCTCTCGAAGAGTGATGAGTAGATTGTACAAGTAGGTTGATCGACAATACCGAAAATCATATGCAGTAACACTGTAGCCAATAGCGATAATAATGTTGATTATAGTAATGATAATTCATCAAAGTTTATGTTAAACATAAAAAATCTGTAACGAATATTGAAAAAAAGTGTAGTATGTGTAGGGGGAAGCTCAAACACGCTTGGATAGATAAGGGCTCCGTGGAGAATATCGATCGGCCGTCGTATATAAATTAACGAGCCTCAAACGACCGTTTGAAGCACAAGCTTGTTAAAGAGTGTATGAGAAACAGATATAGTTTGTAAACAGAAAGTTGCTCCGGACTATTTCGGAGGTAATTGCAAAATCTACGCCAATCTGCAGCAATATCGAGATAACATTTAAAACCCTGCGAATGTAGTAGAAATATACTACCTTGAAACTTACCAAATTCTATGAAATCACAACACAACCTATCGCGTCCCACGAGCTATTATACAGTATTACCGAGTCTCATGATTACACTGACGATATTCGCGCCCGAATTAACGCACAAAATGGCTGAATTCATCCCTTGCGAAAGAAAAACAAATACACATCGTACAATGTGTTTACTAACTTGTTCAGTCGAATGTTGCAGGTGGATTCCTTGTTACGCTTCCACCAGTCGCGGAAATGCTTTTATAGATGGTAACGAATATGGCATTCGTTGTGAATTTTCGCAATGGTTACACGGAACTTTAAATGTTGACGCGAAAAAAAACGATTATAGTCGTCGGACTTCGAGGGCTGTTCGATGATGTGACGTTTCTTGCAGGGTGATTTAACGGAAATATTGCGAACTTATTTTCGACAGGACGAGTGGATACTAGCGCCACCGTGGGACTATCCATAAACTACGAATAAGCCGGTACTCGATTTGTTTTTAAAATACACACGGTATTGCAAGTTTATCCACATTCTCCATTTATATTATCACATTATATGAATTGTCAATATGCAAATGCAACATGCAGTTATGTGTGTAATCAAAGTTTGTCGATTCTATTAAACAGATGATATTCCAGGGCTTTACGTTTTTGCGTGTCGCGATAATACACAGATGTTGACACCTTATGTCGGCGATGTTTTTTATTTTCGCTTCTTTCTATCCTGAATAAAGAACTATATCTGTATGTCGGCTGAGTGATTCCTAAAAATAATGAAATTCAGATGTAAAATGGTTGACACCGCGGCTATGCGGGACTTTACAAGTAAGCGCGATCGAATTTTCGCATTTCTAACCTCCAAACAATGTTTTTGTTATATCCGTAAAGGTCCGAGAGAATTAATGATCCCAATTTCCGTTGTATCTAACGATCTTTTTTCCTCATTACTCGTGATTCCCTGCAAGTTTGTAATTTTCTGCGATATTTGCATCCAGATATCATCAATACTGTTTCACGAATGTCAAAGATGTGCGTGATACGATTGACTCCGGAGGAACTCTGTCTGAATGTGTGCGACGGCGAATCACCCATTGTATGGGCTGAATTAGTGCACAAACACTTTTTCAATGAATATCTCGTGGTAGGCGTTTCGGACGTACAGAACGAAATATATTTGGAATTTGACGCAATTATGCTGAGTAGAAGTCTTAATTCGCTAAAGCAAACAGCTCGTTCGACCAAGATTAAGTTAACGAACAAGCAACAACCTTGTTTAACAGTGGAAGTGGAGTTACCGTCTTTGATCAACGAATCTTGGAAGTGCATTCATGACGTACCGGTCAGAGTAATACCTCGTAAAGAATGGCCAATCTACAAAGCACCCAACATTCCGACCTTTGATGTAAATTACAATTGTATCTCATTTAGAGCTCATTGCCATTCATTAAAAATTATTAACGATGCAAATTCGTCCTTGTTCGCAAATGCAAATTCGTAGGAATTAATATTGCTCAATCGCTTTCCTTACAGATATCCATCGACCTGCCCCCCTTGAAACACGTGCGCAACATAGTCGACAGGATGAAAAATATGAGTCCCTTTTTGACCGTTTCCGCGGATAAAACTGGAACTCTAACGTTGAAGATAAGTACCGACAGCGCGAGTGTCGCGACGCATTTCCAAGGACTGCATTTTTCGAGAACATCGCGAGACGACGAAAATGAGCCAATTACAGCAAACATCGATATTCGAAAGTTTCTCACTTTTTTAGCCTGGGAAATCCTGCATCCCGATGTGGTAAAATGCAGCATCCTCGATGAGCGGATGATTTATTTGTATTTCAATCTTGACGAGAATGTCAATATTCACTATTTCATACCTGCGGTAGCAACGTGACGGACAAGCGATCTTTTCTTTATCTCAGAAAATATATCTTTATTATGCAACAATGTTCCAAATTTACTTCTACCTAACATCTTGATGCGGTTTAACGCAACGCTCGATGAGTTGGGATAATCATTGTGTGCGTCGTAAAAATCGTGAAAGTTTTATAACCATGCGGTTTAATTGATGAAATTCACACGTAATCCTGGGGATTTTTGTGCGTGCGCACTTTGACGGATGAAAAAAGACGATAATCGTCGAAGAATCCTCCAAAAACTCATTCCTCGAGTTTCGCGTTTTTCATTTGCGATAAAGACCATCTATTTTTTAAGATAGTTTTGCTTTTTCGTGTCAAGAGATTCACGCGTTTCATGAAAAAAAAAAATCCGTTTTTCAGCGCACATAAAAAACTTAATCCGTTGATTTGTAGCAAAAAAAAAACAAGTTTTTCCGTGAGTTAATTGTAAGCAAGACTGAAGCTTCGTTCGTTTTCCTGCCGGAAATTTTGGTGCATTTGATCGATCTGCTGTATTTTCTGGCCGATAACTGTGGTTCTTTGATCGAGCCACTGAAGACTGTTCATATGGGCGTTTAAAATTTTTCCAATCTGAACAATGGGATCGCTCGAATCTTGGGAACGATTCGCTTCGTTCAAATGCTCGATTATTTCCTTGAGATCCTGCGACATCTGTTTCAACTGTTTGTCCAAATTTTCAGCCAAACGATAGGTGTAATCGCGTTCAGGATCGCTTACCGACAGCGATGCCAATTCTTTCTCGAGCGGCACAAGACAATCTTGCAATTCCTTCTGCTGTCCAACCTAAGGATATAATGATTGATATTACTTTCGATTAATATCGAAATAAACTTATCTGCATTGTCTCGACGTTTAAATTCATTTGCTATATCAAAAAAAAATCTTTCTCACCACGTAATCGAGCTCGTGCTCCAGTTGTTGCTGTTCCAATTTGACCCTTTCGACTTCCTGATTGAGAGTAGCGATTTTTTCGCCATTCGCAATCAGCAATTTGTCCCAAGCATTAACCTGCGTCGCTTGATTAACAAACGCTTTTTCTTGCTCCTCCAGTTCAAGTGTCCATTTGTTTATCGATTCTTCCAGCTGACAAAAGTTCATCGTTCCCGTTTGCCCAGCGCTGGCCGAACTGACACTAAAAAAAAACAATTATTCAAAAAATGTAATGTAAATGTAAAGGATCTCAAAGAATCCAGATCGAAAAAATCAGCCATCACATTTCGCATGATGAAATTTCTTTTCACTCCGGAAACCTTTTCTTACACTCTTACTCCCTCAAAATCTGATCTTTCGTTGATAATTGTCATGATACGTACGTCGTGACCGTGCCAAGAGAGGTCTGTGGTGCAACATTCGTGGTGACCGTCGTAGCGGCCGCTTGAGTCGTCGTAGTTTTGTTTAAAGCGAATCCAGACGAGATGGTCGGAGCTGCGCTACTCCCGAGGTTAAATCCCGTGGATGGAACGGTGGTTGCACCGGTTAAAGAAAATCCCGTTGAAGCTGTCGTCGCTGCAGGTGCAACCGAGGTCTGACCGAATGCCGAGCTGAGTGTCTGTGCTCCTGTACCCGGAGTGAGGCTGAATCCCGGTGTAGAAGCTGTGGTTGCCAGTGAGAGCCCGGTTTGCTGCGGTGTCGCCGCCGTCGAAGCGGTAAGACCGAATCCCGTGCCGATCGTGGATGTAACGGTCGTTGATGCCGGCGTGGCTGTTGTACCGCCTAAAGAAAACCCTGCGCTCGCCGGCGTCGATGAACCGAAAGTTAATTTCGGCGCTGTAGATGCTGCAGTCGCAACGCTGGAGCTGATGGAAAAACCAGGCGTCGTTGCCGCAGGTTTCGGCACTCCGAACGATAATCCTCCCGGTGCCGGGGTCGAAGTTGTCGTTCCGGCGAGGCTTCCGATGCTGAAATTCGTATTTCCGAAACCTGCACTCGCCGCTGTTCCTCCAGTGGTTCCGAAATTAAAGGTACTCGGCGTCGCGGATGGAGCCCCTCCGAAAGTTAATCCTGTGCCAGGAGTACCCGCTGTCGCTGTACCCAGATTTAAACCGGTTGTCGGAGCTGCCTGGGAACCGAAAGCCGGAGCTGGAGTTCCGGAAAGAGTCGAACCAAAAAGACCACCGGTCTTGGCTTGATTCTGCATTGACGGCAGCATGAAACTTGTCGATAACATTTTTCCTGCATCACCGGCACCTGTTGCACCTCCTGTGAATCCTTGGGTTCCTGGGAATACGAGCTTTTTTAAGGCGTTTTTTTCCATTTTGTCCATGAAACAGTACTCAATTTTACAGTATTGAAAGCCGGCATGATACTTTTACACTTTTATACAGATTTCATTCAACTTGTTTTGTTGTGAATCTATGGTTGTTATAAACATTCTAATTACAAAAACATGCGATAGTATCGCACGGTACTCGTGGTACAGATTTTTAACGTAATTGAAGAATTATTTTTCAACATAATTACATGAACATAATTGAAAACAGTTTTTACAATTCGAATAGATGATGATAATAAAGTTATCGCGTATCTGCCAGAATTTTGCCGTCCATTCTAACAATTTCGAAAGAAAATTGCAAAACTTGGAATTTTACCGAATGTATAAACGAGTGACACCTACTCACCTGCAGGTGGATTAGCACCGGCCTGCGTCTTGGAAGCATCGAAAGAGAAGCTCATTTTCCTGGTTTGACCCGGTAAAGTGTAAAACTTAACCTCAATATCTCAAAAGTCCGATAATCGTCTAAAACCGTGTATCACAGAATAGATATCACCAAAATAATCGGCAATATCGAACATGAAAATTTGGGTCCATCAGTAAATAGAATGTAAACTAAAACTTTACGATTGTTGTATGTGCGTCGTTAGAAAACTCATGTATTACAGAAGTCGGATGGTCAGTTTGTCAACGATATAACAATTAGATCACAGGATTTTTCTCTGCGACTAACCTGGTCTAACCGGTGTGCGTATGTAGTAA